>ML681998.1:24947037-25123642 GCA_007922195.1 Podocnemis expansa | reverse complement strand
GGGGGGGAAAGACACTAGCTGGCGTGTTGCAGAATGGGCAGGGGTGTGGTTGGGTGGGGAAGATGCTGGCTGGAGGGATTACAGAATGGCTGGGGGAGATCGGGGGGCCCCACAGCAGGCCTTCACCTATGGCCCCAGATGTCCTAAGGCCACCTCTGCTGATGGGCAAGATCTTTTGAGACGCTAATATAGGAGTAAAATAGTCCACAAACCTGACTGTATTTTACTGAAACTTTACTGAGGGTGCAGGGACAAACCATCCCAATGTGCAGAAAGAATAACAAATAAGGTAGGTGATCAGCTTGGATTAACAGAGAAATATTTGGTGAGTTTACACACAAAAATGAAGACTACAAGAAGTGGAAGCAGTCAAATTAGGAGTATAAAGATATTGCTTGAGAATGCAAAGGTGAAATCAGGAAGGCCAAAGTTCAGTTGGAGTTGCAGCTAGCAAGGCAAGGGAAGGGCAACAAGAAGGGATTCTACTGGTATGCTAGCAAAAAAAAGGTCAAGGAAATTGTGGACCCCTTACTGAATATGTAAGGTAACCTGCTGACAAGTCCATGGGACTATATGCATGCATCCAAGGTTGCTAAGGGATTTGGCTGGTGTGACTGCAGAGCCACTTGTCATTATCTTGGAAAACTCATGGCAATTGAGGGAAGTCCTAAAAGATGGGGGCAGGGGGAAGGGAAATATAGTGTGCATCTTCAAAACAGGGGGGGTGTAGGATCCAAGGACCTACCAATGAGCCAGCCTCACCTAAGTCCTTGGAAAAATCATGGAGCAGGTCCTCAAGGAATCCTTTTTGAGGCAGTTGAAAGAGAAGAAGGTGATCAGAAACAATCAGCATAGATTCAGCAAGGGTTAGTCATGTATGACCAACCTTATTGCTTTCTGTGATGAGATGACTGGCCCTGTAGATGCGGGGAAAGCAGTGGTTGTGCTATACCTTGACTTTAGCAAGACTTTTGATAGTCTTCCACAGTATTCTAATCTGAGTTAAGCAAGTATGGGTTGGATGAATAGCACATAAATTAGATAGAAAGATGGCTAGATCATCAGGCTCAACAGCTAGTAACCCATGGCTCGATGTCAAGGTGGCAAAAGCAGAGTGACTGAGGGGTCAATGGTAGAGTGATTTTTGTTAAACCTCTTCATTAATGATATGAAGGAGAGTAAGGATTGCACCTACTGCAAATTTGCAGATGGCACTAAGCTGAGGGAATTGGTAGATACTCTGGAGGGCAGGGATAGCATACAGAGTGTTGTAAACAAATTAAAGGATTGGACCAAAACAAGTCTGATGAGATTCAATAACAACAAGTACAGAGTCCTGCACTTAGGATAAAAAAATTGCATGCATTGCTATAGACAGGGGGACCAACTGGCTAGATAGCAGTTCTGCAGAAAAGGACCCAGAGATTACAGTGGATAAGAAGCTTGATATGAGCCAAGAGTGTGCCCTTACTGCCAAGAAGGCTAATGGAATATTGGGCTACATTAGTAAGACCATTGCCATCAGATCAAGGGAAGTGATTATTCTTTTCTATTCAGCATTAGTGAGGCCACGTTTGGAGTACTGTGGACAATTTGGGCCCTCCAAGTACAAGAAGGATGTGGCCAAATTAGAAAGAGTACATCAGAGGGCAACAAAAATGATTAGGGGACTGGAGCACATGACTTATGAGGAGAGGCTAAGAGAATGAGGCTTGTTTAGTCTCCAGAAAACAAGAATGGGGTGGGGGATTTGATAGCAGTGTTTAACTATCTGAAAGGTGTTCCAAGAATGATGGAGGTAGGCTGTTTACAGTGGTAATAGATGGCAGAACTAGGAGCAATGGTTTCAAGTTACAGTCAGTGAGGTCTAGGTTAGATATTAGGAAAAAAATTATTCACTAGGAGAAAGATGAAGCACTGGAATGGGTTACCTAAGGAGGTGCCAGAATCTCCTTCCTTAGAAGTTTTTAAGAAGTGGGCTTGACAAAGCTATGGCTGAGATGATTTAGATGTATTTCATCCTGCTTTGAGCAGAGGGTTGGACTAGATGACTGCTGAGATTCCTTCCAACCATATTCTTCTAAGAGTCTATAAATACTGGGAAAGATGGTATTCAAACTTTTCATGGAGTTAAATATATATATATTCACAGGTCCTATGTCTTCCAAGTCTTTCAGTCTCAGTCTTGCAAAGGTTATTAGTAATTGTCTCATAGCCCTAGTAAAACACTCTTATGAACACACACCAAGCTGCTGGGTTTGGTTCTCAAAATGTTGGACCCAAAGTGCTTTAAGGGCTTCAAAATTGTGTTCTGAATCTAGGCCCTGCCTCTGTTGTTACTGGAAAAATTTAAATGGCAAGCCCTATTCACCTGGGGCGTCTGTCAACCCCTGGCTCCTACCACAGGTACAGCCAAGAAAGAGGCAGGTTAAGGTTTTCAGAACACAGTTTTATTGAACACACCCTCAACCTCCCACCGGATCCCCAGCAAACACTTATATAAAACAGTTCCCACAACACAAGATTACCACTATTAAACACAGAAATACAAGTACCCAACAGTGGGGTTGGACCCACGTCCCTGCCCCACTGGACAGAGAGATTCCCTCTCAATTGAGGTCCCCACAGTCCCAACGCCTCACAGTTTCTCTTCACCAGAACGGCACTGGGCACGACTCCCACAAGGCGCTGCTCCGGGTCCCTAGCTGGACCGTCTGCTCCCACGTCGTCTCCCGTCCGGATAAACCCAACTTGGACCATTTTCTTCTGGGCTGCTGGTAGCCAAGGGTCCTTAATCAAGAGTCCATTCACCCCAAACCAAAGTCCATATAGGGCCACGCGGGGACCCTATCCCTTCAGGGACTGCTCTTCTTCCTCCGGCACGACGATGGCTCCTTCCTTCCTGGTCCACGATGCCCTCTCCGGCTCCCAGGTGCGGTCCCTCGGTGTCCTCTTCAGACCCTGACTCACCCTGCTCTCACTGAACCTCGGATCCTAGGGACCAAAGGCTCAGAGAGACCGGCAGAGTCCCAGGGTGCTCAAGGCTCCTAGTCCAATAGGGGTCCTCTGGAGAATCTCTTCTTTGGATCTCGGCTCTTACAGCTCCTGCCACGTGGCCAAGGGAGTGCGCCCAAAGATCCTGGAACTAACCTCACGCCTATCCGCCACGGTCCGAACCCTGAACGACCATTGAGCCCTAGCTTAAATACCTGGCCAGCCAACCAATCAGAAAGCTGCAGCTTTCGCGCCCAAACCAGGTTCCATAGGGTTCAGTGGAGAGGGTTCTAGAAAAGTGTGCGCACAGCCCTCTGCCCACTGCGCACGGCCCTCTCTACAGTCTGCACGCAGCCCCTGTCACTGGGCAGACTGCTTTCAGTTCACTGACCCTGTTGCTGGGCAGAGCACAGACTCCTGGCTGCCTGCCAAGTCTCCTGTCAATCTGACCAGGGAGCCCACATCACCAGTTGCCAGGCAAACTTGCTCTCCAGCACCCTCTAGAGCTCAGGTCACTTAACTGTTACAATAACAGTAAACTAAAGAGAACATAAAGCTCCCACTTCTGGGGAGGAGAAACACACCTTTTTAAACACAGTAAAATTTCCCCAACACTGTCTGAGGACTTGCAGACAGATCTACAGGCTAGCACCCCTTTTTGAGAGTTAAGACCTTTCAGTCCACAGGCCTAGATCCTGGCTTCTCAGGTTTTTAAACACTTTTCTGAGAGTTCCAGCATTGTAGACAATACTAAACATAACAAAGTTCTAAACAAAAATCAATCCCTACATGCATTTTCCTGAATCAATTTCCACACCACTCTGTGGTTAGGTCAGAATCCCCTAGGGTGTTCAGGATTCTTCTGTTGCAGCTTATGGCTTCTCCTTTGAATCACAGAGTGAGTCATTTAGTTCCCTTGAACAACATTCTGTCCCTTTTTATCAGGTGATCAAAGTCTCCCTGCAAGTTATCCATTGTTTAGTTACTTCCCACCTGGATTTCAGATTTCAGAAGGTGGTTTTCCCTGAGTGGCAGCTATCTCTGTGTCTATTTAATGGATGATCATTATAGTTTAATAACTCCTTATTGTTGGCCCTGTACCAGATGCAAGAATTTCACCTGAACCATCCTGTAGGTTTAGCTAATTTATGAGGCAAAACACAGCAGAGAAGACAAACAAATTCCACTTTCAAACTGAAATTTGCAGTTTGACACACATACATAAAGTCCCCAGTATCAATCTGAATTAATAAACTGTATATAGACAGATAATCCAAGTAGTCACAGTAATTTAATAAAGAAATTTTGATTTTTAAAAGTACTTTACATGAATTTTAATCTGATTAGTGCTCTTTAATCCAATTTGCCACCCCATTCTCTTCTTCCTTATACCAGATTAATATAACTAGCATTGGCGGAGTTAGTCCAGATTTCTACCAGTGGGAGATCATAATAAGCACTGTCATTTCCTTTTTACCCATCATATTGTTTGCAAACCATTTGCATAGAAACATCTCCTAAAGGAGATTTTCCACAAATATGATAGTTTTAATGATTCATAGATTCCAAAGCCAGAAGAAACCATTGTGATAATTTAGTCTGACCAACTGTATAGTACAGGCCATCAAACTTCCCCCCAAAAGAGTTCCTAGAGTATATCGTTAAGAAAAAGTCCAATCTTGATTTAATAATTGTTAGTAATGAGGAATCTGCCACAATCTTTGGTAAATTCTTCCAATGGTAGATTACTCTCATAATTAACAATTTATACCATATTTCCAGTCTGAATTTGTCTAGCTTCAGCTTCCAACTATTGGAAGATTGTTTACAAGTCTTATTATGCAAGGCTGAAGAGCCCATTATTAAATATTTGATGTCCATATAGATACTTATAAATCACCCCAACCTTTTCTTTGTTAAGCTATATAGATTGAGCTCCTCAAATCTATCAGTATGAGACATGTTTTCTAATCTTTAAATCATTCTCATTGTTCTTCTCTGAATCCTTTTTAGCACATCAATTCCTTTCTTGACATGATATGATACAATTTATATGTGTTAGCCCCATTCCCATCTAGCCATACAAATATGAAGTATAGTATAATGAAATTGAATAATTAGCTTTTTTTAAAAAAGAACAAAATATGGGAAAAATCTATTATATCATAGCTGCAATGTTTTTACCTGTATTAGTCTTGTAATTAACTCACAAATATGCATCAACATAATGTTTCTTATTGTATTTCATCCAGTTTTCTCAACCCATGTAGATGAATGCAGCTACTTGCATGAGCAAGAACTACTCGTATGAAAAGAATTTTGCAGGATTTTTCCTCTGATATATCTTCTCAATCTTTTGCTTCCCCATCCAACCATCTTACTTCTGAAGAAAGTAATGCTATTCTAAACTATTATTTAAGTCACCGTCATGCGTACTTTCTATTATATCAGGGGTCGGCAACCTTTGTGGCTCCTGTGTTAGCACTGCCTACTGTATCCTCAGTGATGCTGGGGGTGTGACAAAGGGGGCATGGCCAGGCTTCAGCAGGGCCAGCACCCCCCCCTGCAGTGGCAGGTGGCCTCCAGGGGTCGGGATTGGCACTGGCGGGCATCCAACCCCACAAACTGGGGCTCTGGGCTGGCTGAACCACCCCTCAGCAGCCTTGGGCAGCCTCCAGGGGTCAGGGTTCAAGCCAGCTTGCACCGCCCCATCTTCACAGCGGCGGGTGGCCTCTGGGGATCATGGGAGGCTGGCACCAGCCCCAACAGTAGAGGGCAGCCTCTGAAGGTCAGGGTTGGGGCTGGCCAGCACCCTCTCCTGGCAGTGGTGTGTGGTCTCCAGGGGTCAGGGTTGGGGCTGGTTGGCACCTGCCAGCAGAAGCAGTGGCTTCAGGCTGGCCAATCACCCTACTCCTCTCTAGCCCTGCCCAGCACTCCTCAGCTAGAAAGCGCAGCCAGCAGGGTCCTGGACAGGTGGAGGAGGCACTCAGGCTTGGCCCCTGTGCCATTTTTGGAATGGGTGCCAGGGGTTGCCACAGCAGTCTTGTTGCTATATCTCCAACTGAAGTTATTTTAACAATGAACTCTTCAGCCTTTTCCTTTGAACACTGAAGTTCTCAAAATGCCATAATTGGTAAACAGCTTTGACCTTTAACTAGACATTTTTCAAGAATGTCTTTCACTTTTCTGACCTTCCTTTAAAAAAAAAAAAACTTGTGAGTATGCCTAGCGGTTTAAAACAGTTCCAGTTTCTGTTTTTACCTCAGAAACATGAATAAAGGCTCATGAACCTATTTTGTAGCCAAGGTATAGAATACCAATAGAATAACTTCTATACCTAGTCAAATAAACTGTGGCAATTTGCTTTGTTCAGTGCTGATTGATGCATAGGACCCTGAAATGCATCTGAGAGATATGAACTGGAAGATTAAGATATCTATTCTGATGCTCAGGAGTCAGGACAAGAAAGTGTCATTCAAAAGAAGAATAAACACTGATAGAGAACTGGTCTAAATTGTAGACCCTGATTCCCCAAGTTACTGAAGCATGTCATCTTTAAACATACAAATATACCATTGAGTTCAAGGACCATTCATGTATGTGAAATTAAGCATGTACCTTATGAAACTGAGGACTTATATATTTGCTCAGAACTATATTATTAGCGTATACATTTGATGGGATGTTTGTTGTATTTAATCAGGGACACTTCTGCTGTCTGTATCTCTAGAAATCAGCCAATTCCAATGTATTGCAATTCTAGTCAGAGGAAAAAAGCCCCTCTTGCCCCATTTAGCATTTTCTTTCATCCTTGTTGTAGTTATTATTTACATGCATCTAGGGACAGCCTGAACTTGGCCCTTGGCCATATTCTATTAATGTAGGTAGAAAACAACAGCAGAAACAGACAAAGGATTTAACATGATCAGATTCCTGCTCCATATTAAGCAATTTTAAACAAAGTTTGGTACTTTGATACTTCAGTCCACCTACTACCATGGAAAACAATATTCAAGAAATACTTTTTAACCTTCTTGCTAAAGATACTAAAAAGAAAGACAGTTAATACTTTACATTTTAAATGCTTTAAGTAAGGTTGTCATTTAAACAGCATCTCTTATTTCCTTTCCCTTCAGCTGTAAAGAATTTTTAGAAGGCAGAAAAAAAGGCTTGTTTGACAGTTTCTTATATGATAACTGCCCTTTTGGGGGAAGAGAAGGAGAATTATGTGAAATGAGCTGGAGCTGTCACTATGGCTGTTATTGTTGAAGTCTAATTCTATTTTCCTAGAAGGCAAAACAAACATGCACTAGAGGGGACAGAGAAAAGAACAGCAAAGACAAAATATGAAGCTTGTGCCTCTGGTGTTAAATGTCACCTCCAGCCCCACTGCTGGCAGGACACAAGGACAGCACATAGTCTTCTCAGCCTGGCAAATTTCTACCAGCATCAAGATGGGTAAATGCAATACCCTTTCTGGTTACATGCTTACAATGTTGTTGAATAATATATAATCTTGGCCAACTAACCCAGAGTCTTACCAAACTGAAGGAAAACAGAGAAAGAAAGGAAAAAGAAAAAAATAACGTACAGAAAGAAAGGAAATATGAAGTAGGGAGTGGAGGCTGGACTCATTTGCCCATTGTAGTTGACAGTTGGGATGCAGCTGGAGACAACAGAGATATCTATCTTATATGTGTTCTTTTTTCTGGCTTGGTCTGGTTTGCACATTTCTTGGGATTAAGAGGTGTGGGGTCCTAGGAAGTGATAGAGGTGGAAGTCCTGATGATTAAGCTTCCTCCTTCCTGTTTTCTTGTGCTTCAGTTAGTCAGTATTGCAGTAGCCAGGCTTCTCCACTTACTCTTTCTCTTCTGGATGCCCAAAATGGATGATGGCCGAAATAGCCCATCTCTTTATTTATTTTGTTCACTGATATTACCTAATTCCTGACACACCAATTTTGGTGCATGAATTTACAGTGCTGCACTTTTGTTTATTTAACAGGTATGATTTTAACAGTCCTTGTACTATATTAGTGGGACTTTCTGTTTATGCCAATTCAGGCTGTCTCCCATTTGCACTCCTCCCCACTCTATCAGCATTGTTTTAAGTTATTGTGACATTATTTAAACTCACAATTAGGCTAAATTTTAAGCCCATTTAAGCACACAGTTAGAGTAAATTTATAAGCCCATTTATTACTGTAACTTTAGATCACCTACAGAGAAGCCAAGGACAATTTGTCTGTGACTCCTTCCAATGACAAGTTTTAAACTAGCCATGTCAGTCCAGTTTAGCAAAACAAACAAAAAATCCTGTGGCACTTTTAAAGACTAACAAATTTATTTTTCTCTTGAGCTTTTGTAAGCAAAGTCTCACTTTGTCAGATGCCAGAGTGGAGAAAACTTACACTGAAAAAATTTACCATATGGTAAGAGAAGATAAATTCCATGGTTACATTTCACTGTATCAAGTCAGATTACTAGAACAAATCAAATACATTATATAGATTCAAACACAACATATCAGAAAGTGGTCAGACAGAGAGGTGAGAATCGTTGTTAGTAATTAAAAACAAAGGAAACCTGTGGCACATTTAAAGTCTAATGATTGTAGTGGGAAAGCCAGTTCAAGTCATTGTTCAGATCTGACCTGATGGTGTTGAATTCACATATGAATTCTAACTCAGAAGTCTCTCTTTGAAGCCTTGATCTAGAGTAAATGTGTTTGAGGATACTTATAGATATGTCCAACACTGAATGGCTTGGGAGATTAAAGTGACTTCCTATTGGATTTTGAATGTTCTTATTTCTGGTGTCACATTTGTTTCCATTTATACTTTCGGGCAGAGACAGTCCAGTTTATCTGATGTATAAAGTGGAAGGGCATTATTGGCACATAATAGCATGTATCACATTGGTGGATGAGCAGGTGAATGAGCCCCTGATGGAGTAGTTCTTTCCAATAGATCCTACAATGGTGTCATCAGTGTTGATATGTGGGAAGAGTTGGCAACAGGTTTTCTCACAGGGATATGTGCCTGCCTTACAGTTTCTGTTCTGTGGTCTGTCATTCATTGTTCCCCATTTAAGGTTGGGGGCTGTCTGTAAGCAAGGAAAGGTCTGCCTCCCAAGGCTTGGGAGAGTGAGTGATTAAGTTCAAAGGTAGGCTTTAGATCCCTGATGATGTGTTGTACAGGTTGGAGTTGGTAGCTGGAGTGGCATTTTGCTGTTTTCCTTCCTAGGTTTGTTCTATAAAATTTCACATCTAGCTATCTGTCTGCTTCTGTCCATGTGTTTCTTCACTTCCACAGTGGTTACTGGAGTTTTAATAATGCTTGGTAGAGATCCTGGAGTTGTCTCTCTCTGTTTGAAGGATTGGAGCAAATGTGGTTGTGTCATAGGGCTTGGTTGTAGACAATAGATCATGTGGTGTGTTCTGGATGAAAGCTTGAGGGATATAGATAACTGTAGAGCTGAGTAGGTTTCCAGTATAGGGAGGTGTTTATGTGCCCATTGCTTATTTGAATAGTAGTGTTCAGAAAGCAGATCTCCCATGTGGAGTGGTTTAGGCTAAGTTTGATTGAGGAATGGAAATTGTTGAAATTTCTGTGGAATTCTTTAACAGCCTCCTTTCCATGGGTCCAGAAGATGAAAATGTCATTGATATAGCATAAATACAGGATTGGTACTTGGGGATGAGAGCTGAAGAAGCATTAAGTCACCCATAAAAATGATAGCATATTGTGGAATCATCTGAGTACCCACAGCAATGCTGCTAACTTGAAGATATAAATCATCTCCAAATCTGAAGTGGTTGTAAGTGAATATAAAGTTACCAAGTTCAGTAATGAGGTGTGTAGAAACATCATCTAGGCTAGTATTTCTAATGTCTTGTAATCCATCTTTATGTGGGATGCTGGTATAAAGAGCTTTGGTGCCCACAGGGGCCAGGATGGTCTTTTCTGGAAGATGACAACTGAACTGAATTTTTCTTACGCAGTCCATGGTGTCTTGAAGACAGCTAGGAGTGTCAATAGTGTACGATCTGAGAAGAGAGTCCATATAGCCAGATAATCCTGTGTAAACCTTCTGCCAGGATGAGTTGGCAGAACAAGGGCCAGGTTCTATATCTAGGGGTTTCCAAATAATGTTACTGCACCAGCCAGCTTGAGCTCCCACTCAGTCTCCTGGGAAATCATGCCCTATTCCCTGGGCACCCTGAAAGGGTAAGGCTTCCCTGGTCACAAGCATGAGTCTGAGTGTAGTATACAGAACTTTTAATAGTAATAAAAACAGAATGTAAAAGGCCAAATAACAAAAATCAGCATTGATCTGGAGGATCAGAGCAAAACAGATTTCCAACATGATCCCACACAACATAACAGCACCTGTGAACTCAATAGCAAAAACAGCACTGACCTGGAAAATCACTGCTAAACAGGCTCCCAAGAAACCCTAGGGTACATAGGGAGTGTCTTTCATGCCAGCTGTCCACTGGCACTAACCACTGGTCACTCACCCCATCCACTAGCACTGTCCCTTGACTTTGCCGCTTTCCACCAATTCCGTCCACTGGTCACTCACACAATCCAGCTCACCACTGGCTCCTCTCATTGTCTGCTGGCTCCACCTGCTGTCCACCGGCTCCACCTACTGGTCACTCATGCCGCCCAGCTCGCCTCTGGCCGCTCTCATGATCTGCTGGCTCTGCCCACTGGTCACTCACACCATCCGGCTCGCCACTGGCTGCTCTCACCATCCACTGGTCACTCCATCTTCTACTCCTCTTCAGGGATTTCAGCTCAGAGTTTGCCTCTGTCAGTAATTTCAGCTCTTAAATCTCAAGTAGCTGCAAACAGCTACTTCAATTAAAATAACAAAGACAGGGTCTCAAAGGAGCCCAGCCTGATCTATCATTTGACAGTAGGGCCATGAGGTGAAGGAAAACACCTCAAGCATTGTTCCAGAAGGAGCTATGCAAACCCCATCCCTGTCTTGACTTTTCTAGACTGAAACAGTCAGAAGCCTCTCTTACAAGTCTCTTTTTAGCTAAGGGTAGCTTTTACCTTTTAACTAACCCAAACACATTTGGAACAATCAGAGAGTAGCATATCACAAAAGACAGTATTTCATATTGCCCTTCAGTAGAATTACAGATATTGGCAGATTTGCGATCAGATCAATCCCAAATACCATTACTCATATTGCCGTGCACCCATAGTATATATATATATGCAAATATGTTCTTTGTGCTCATGTAAATACTAAACTCACGCAGATTAGTTGCCACCCCCCAGAAGCTGTTAGGCACAGCTTCTAAGCCTGCCTTACCCCTGCTATAATTGGAACTCTTACAGAAGCTGCTGGAACTGGAGATCCCACTATTGCAAAGTTTTGAAGAACTGTCTGGCCATGAAAGGGTGTGTGGTACATTGTTTTAACTGCAGAACTCTCACTCTGCCTGTCCTATGTACAGCAAGTAGAGAATGTCCTCCAGAACTCTGGAGGAGTAGAATTGGTTAGCTTTGCATCCAGAAATCAAATGATTGAGAAATGTCCAAGCATATATATTGAAACCATGAAATACAAACATTCAGTAAATACTTTGAGGGCTTTTGTTTCATGAAGAGATAGCTCCCCTAGGGTTATTCTGTGCCAATGATTTTAAGCATTTTTTAACAAACTTAGCAGAAAACTCTGCTTGAAAGGTAAAGACATGGCACAGTCTTTGATTAGTTAATTCAGAGGTCCACAGCCTTTGCTGGGCCCTCCCCCCCCAACCCTCAGCAGGTGCTGGGAGTGGGGCAGAGAGGGAAAAGAGCAGCCATAAGTGCACAGCTCTCATGGCCCCAAGCCCTGCTGGTGAGGTAGAGCCAGGAGGGTAAAGCAGCCAGGGAGCATTGAAAGCTGTGCTGAGAAATGCCATGGGGCCAGAAGCCCTATGTGCCACTCAGAATGGGCACATGTGCCATCTTTGGCATCTGTGCTGGAGATGGCTGAGCCCTGAGTTAATTACTGGAGGAAAAGTACTGATTTCTATGGATTTTCTGACAACCACTCTGTAAAATCCATTCTGGTTTTGTTTGGGGTTAATGTTATATTTCTACTACTGGATCAGAGATGGGGCACTACCATGGGATTTTGTAATAATATATTTAATTGTTGTTGTTGATGATACATTTAATAAAGTGTACTGTTGGAATTTTATTCAAATCTTCCATAAAGCATTTATCTTTTATCATTCTTGATAAAAATATCTTAAAATTGTTTAAAATATTTACAGTAGAAATACTTCTTTTATATTGATGGTAGAAATATACAGTAGAATATTTACAGCAGAAATACTTATTTAAGGGAATATTATGTTTGGTTTGAAAATTGAAGTTCTAATTTTGACTTTGAGCAACCTGAACTCTCTATAATCTTAAACCTGCAAGCATGCTGAAAAATTCTGTATTCTAACATCTGTTGCTGGATTTCCTTCTAATTAATACTAATGAGACCTGTGGGCCAAGACTTTTGCCTGAAAAGGATTTTTAAGCATTAATTCCTTCTATAACTTCTGGTTGAAAGGGGAAGATTTCTTTAAGCATACAGTGATTTTAGTGTTTTTTAGTAAACATTTGAGCTAATATCCCCAAAGAGAATTTGCGTGTGTGTGTGTGTGTGTGTGTGTGGTTTTAAAGAAAGTATAAAATTTGTTTCCTTTTGCCAACAGTATTCAAATTAAATTCAGTGACAATTCATACAAGATGCCAATAAATATACAGAGATCACTTCTCTGACTTGAGTTTTTATCTTCTTTTTTATCTTCAGTCTGTCTAGACTAAAATCTAACTTTAATAGATTCTTACCACAGATGAGAAACTAAATTTTGAAGGTCTCTTGTATGCCCCAGTTGGGAGAACTATTTTCTTTTAAGTGCATGTTGACATTTAGTACCTTGAAACTATTTAATTCTTTTAGACTTCAGGTCACTGTGATTCTTCCTTTCAGAAAGTGTTATCACAAGTATGTACTATGGGGATGAGCACCTGGGAAATGCCAACAAATAAATACAAAAGAAAGAACAGTCAAGGATTATTGTGAGCCATCTCTGCTACTGAAAAAGCAACAAGGTTCTGTTTTGGGTTTGTTGTTGTTTTGTTGTTTTTTTTTTAATCCTAACCATGCTTACTTTGATCCCATTACACATCCATCAACAGTTTCAATTGAACTAGCTGATCTTGCAAAAACAGAATGTTCAAAAAATGTTGTATTTAGTCAGTACCAGAACTTCATGAAATTTTTAAATTCACCGAAGAGTGCAGTTTTAGGAGGATTAAAATTATCATTAATTTGGCTCAAAATTGGCAAATAGTTTTGGTTGAATACAATATCAGAAAAAGTTCAAAAGAAGGCAAAAAATAAAGACATTTTGACATTTTGTAAATGTTTTCTCTCTGAAACTATTATTTTAAAAAAAGTAGCTAGATTTGTTTAAAATTGTCATTTAAAAAAGCAAAAGGGCAAAATACATAAAAAAAGTAAGGAAACGGGAAAAACAAAAATTAAACAGGAGATTTTGTTCAAACTTATGTTATTTTTTTCCCTTGCCTTTTCTGTTTCAGTGAGAAAAATTGGTAAATTTCACTATCAGTTGGAAACAAACTCCACAGTTCTTTTCCTGGAAAACAAACAAACACATAATTATTTATTTAGCTTCAGTCAGTACAAGCAACGGAAAGATATTGTTTTAGTTCTGCCAGCTACAGCTAGGGTTGAAAGACTTGATTTTAAGTTCAGTTTTTATTACATGTAAGCTGAACAGGCAATCTCCAGGAAGAGGTGTCAAAGAAACAGGCAGAACTGCATGGATGGAGAACTTCAGGGTCACAAAGGTAATTCTGTGAGCCGTTAATGCAAGGTGGTAACTGAAGCTAGAGTAACAGATAAGATACACTATGAAAGGATCTACACAGAGAATTGGGAGAGGGAAGAAGAATAACTTAGGAAAAATGATGCTTCAGGACAAGCTGGAGACGTGGGAGAGTAACCAGAACAAGGAGTCATGAAAGCATAGGGAAGACAAGATGTTAAGAAGGGAGATATGATTGATGGGTTCATATTCAGTATAGAGATAATTGAGAATGAAGAAGTGAGCCTGGCATTTGGTTACTTAGGGATTAAAGGCCCTAGTGAAACAGTTTGATTAGAATGAAAGGCAAAAATCAGAAAGAAAGATGCTAGAAATAGAACCCAGGCAGCAGTAGCCATTGTCTCATTTGATGAGTCTAGAGATTAGTTTTGGAATTTTAATTTTTCAAATAACAAGGATTTTCCACAATCCATGGCCTCTTTTAAAAATTAAAAAAATGTATTTTTGTTAAAACCATTGATATAGATTAAAATTTTCCTTTTTTATGAAAGTCATGCTTACCTTTCCAGCTCCCCCAATATTTATTTTAAAAATTTGGATTTTGGTAGATGAAAAATTTTGATAACATTCTTAATAAAGTTCTCTTCAAGCACTTCTAAACAAAAACTGCTTCAAAAATGTTCTGCATGCATAAGCATATTATTTTATTTCCAGTAAAGCGGCTTGAAAAAATGTAATGGGCAGTAACTAGAAATTCAGTTAGGGTAAGAAGAGTTTTTCATTATTACTATTATTATTATATTTTAGGATAAAGGATACCAGCTCATGCTTATATGGAGTGGGGAGGGTATCAGGAGAGAGAAATTAAGAATCTGAAAAAATAAAAAACCAAACAAGGTATGCCAGTGGGGTGAGGGGTGTCAGAGTGGGATGACAGGGAGAAGTGAGACTATTAAAGAAGGACATTGGCATGTATCAAATGTAAGAAAAGAAGATGGGTTAGGGGTGCTGGGGAGGAGGAAGACATCAATATTTCTTTCATATCCTCTTATCACTGAACTTCAACACACAATGTTTTTAATGTTTCCTGAGGAACTACGGCTGCTTATAGCCAATTATAGGACACATTTTTAAAGTATATTTTTCCACAAAATACCAGTTCCATTATTGCCATTGGCAACATTATATTTGGTCATTGTTTTGCCTGTTCCTCTAGCTTTGTCAGTGCTCTCTGGTTTTTATTGTGTTTTGTAAAAATGTTATACCGCACAGTTCATCCCTTCTCTAGGCCATTAAACAATGTATTAAACAGAGATAAGGTAAGCATTATTAACCTTCTGTCATGATGAATACTGACCATTGGTTTTCATCCTCTTTTTAGTCATCCTTTAATTTAAATAATAATATTTAATCTCCCATGAGTTTTTACAGGAGCTCTCAGAACTCAGCAGCCTAGAAAATCTGGCCTACATTAGACAAAAACAAACAATGTAACCAATTAGTTTATTTGTGATTGTGTTACAGGTACCTAAAGTTACTGTCTGTTCATACCGAGGTGATTGGGAACAGTCATCATGGTTTCATCCAGGGCCAGTCATGAATGACCAATCTGATTGCCTTCTATGATAAAGATGACTGGTTTGGTAGATGAAATATCCCTTAAATTTAGCCAAGTTTTGATGTGCTCTCCCACAGTATTCTTGCCAGAAAGTGATAAAAGCATGGGTTGGATGAATAATCTATAAGGTGAATAGAAAGTTGGCTATATCTTCAGTCTCAGTGGGTAGTAATCAAGGCACAGTATCTAGTTGGCAGTTGATATATCAAGTGGACTGCCCAGCAGTTGGTCCATGGACTGGTTTTATTCAACATCTTTATTAATGGTCTGGAGGACAGGTTGGATTGTCTCCTCAGCAAGTTTGCAGATGACACTAAGCTGTGAGAAGTGGTAGATACACTGGAGGGTAGGAATAGGCTACAGAGTGACCTTGATAAATTGGAAGATTAGAACAAAGGAAATCTGATGAGGTTCAACAAGGACAAGTGCAGAGTCCTGCACTTAGGAGGGAAAAATCCAATATAGCAGCATTTCCCAAACTTTGGGTCATGATGCCAAGTGTGGTTGCTTCCTCAGCAAATGGGGTCATAGCAATCCCAAGCATGAGGACACCGTTTTACAAAATGACCTCCTCCAAACAGCATGACCTCAGGGGGTTGGACTAGATGATCTCATGAGGTCCCTTCCAACCCTATGATTTGATTCTATTCTATTTACTTTGACCCTTTAACTTTCTCTTTTTCTTTTAAACCTTTAGCTGTAGTTACTAAAAGACTGGCTGGGAGCATGGTATGTTGGGTGAGATCCAAGCCTGTATTGTTCTGGGTAATGTGGCTGGCCCTTTGGGGTCAGGAGAACCAATTTCTTTAAGATACTCAGTGGCTAGTTGGGGACCGGAGGAGCTGATGAGCAATAAAGGGGGCTATTTCTATTTTGTTATGCTTTGTAATGACCAGTGTGGGTGGAGGGGAATCAGAAGCATGTTTTGTTACTGACTGGGAGACTGGTTTAAGTACCACCTGTCAGTGGTCTAGGGGTTTGGCCCCTGGTTTTGCAGATTGCCCTTATTTTTTGCACTTTCCAGAAGTTATTTTAAGAAGGCCTGGGCCACAATGGTCACTTTCCAAAGGACTAGTTAAGATATTACCATAATGAACACAAGCAATAAACCTGACAAATTTATTTAAAATTTGCTGAAATTTTATAAAAGAATTCTATTTGTAAGTATTTGTAACAGACAGCATACTGCATTTTATTTCTGATGTACTGAATACCAAAATAGTTTTTTGAGTGGAAGAAAATGCCACAGATGTGTGTCATTTATTTAGGATCAAAAAGCAATTAGAACAAAAAGGAAAATGTAATTGTCAAAGAGAACACTTGTGGCATGATAAGGAAGACATGAAGTTAATAAACTAAAGTAATATAGATTTGCTCCATCTGTCCTGGTCCTTTTAAAATATTTGCAAAGTCTGAGGCTTATTCAGATACAGATTGGTTTGAAGGCTTTGCATATATTTTTTCATATTAAATTGCTCCCTATAGAAATATGCTTAGCATTTTAATTATACAAAGGAACATGCTTTCTCATCATATAACCAGGATAAATTTAATCCTCTTACTTTCAAACTAACATCTCAAGAATGTTGGGGGCAATACATTATTTAAGATGATGTGTTCATTTTCATTAAAAGTAATCATATCATTTTTGAGGTTTGATGAAAAAGGACACCAAACTCAACACGGATCAGAATTAGCTGTATGTTGAGTAAATGTGCAAATATCAAGGAAATAAAACTTGAAGTAGGAATAATTCAAAGAATAAGATTCATTATAAAGTGATAAGGAAAAAACACATAGGCTTGTTCTACAACAGTATCAGTATGTGGTGCATTTTCCTCTCAAAAGAATGAGATTCAACACATCCAATTTGTTCTCTATATTTGAGACAGGTTGTATACTGTGGTATTTATCTGACTAGTCCTTTGAAAGATAACAAATGGAAATTGCTAGTTTACACTTCTTTTACTGATGCATCTTTAATCAGAAAGCTCCTTTAAGCAAACTAAAGGATTTGTAAACCTTCCAAAATTTTGCAGTTTAGGTACATCTCATTATCATCCTTCTTTGTTACCCACAAGATATGAATTATTCTTTGTAGAGGACAGAGATGGGGGAAAAGAAAGAAATCACAAATTAATGGCATAATCAAGATATTTGCATGATAAAATTGACAAGATGCATGGTACAGTTTTAACCCTTGACCTTCTATAGCCCTGCCTGAAGCACTGTTTAGTATTCTCATTCACTCTGTAACAGCAACTGTAAAATTAGATCCCAATCCTGAAACTGATAGTATGGAAAGTCACTGGAGCTCCATGCAGGTGGACTACTGCACTTGCACAGAGCCCCAGTGACTTCTAAGTACATCAGGTGCAGAACTTGGGCATTAGATTATAAAATGCAGAGCAGGAACCAAATAATGTGGATTTGTTATTTCTGTTACAGCAATGTATCAGGCCTCCACTGAGGTAAGTGCTGGACAGACTTTGAAGAGTACATAGCACTGTATGAATAATAAATTCAATATGCCATATGCATTGGTCTGCTGAAACTGTGACACTTCTTTACTTAGCATTAACATATTTTTAAAAAGCCAGAGAAATAACCACAATTGGTTAAACTACTTGATATGATTTAGACCCTGACCAGACAGCCTAAAAATGGCAAAATGCCCTAGATTTTCAACAGTCATGCCCTTCCCCCAGATATCAGTACCAGGTATGGGGCAAGATACTGAAATATAAACTAATTTAAAGCAAATGTATTCCCATTATTTAGTTGCTTCTGTTTGCATCACCTATTTTTGACAAAAAATAAAGCTTTGAAAGATGAAGAGCCTGATTCGAAGCACATTGAAGCAAATGAAATTTTTTCATTGAATTCATATACTTTGGATCAGGGCTCACGGTGGAAAAAATCATAGCAAAAAACATCCCTGCATGCATACAGAGTACGGTAGAATACATACGAAAGTGCTCTGGATATTTGGCTGAGACAACATGATCACTAGGATGCTTTATAATAGCTATTGTCTAAAGGTTACACATTTTACCCTAAACGCCTCTTTTGAATCCACGTTTGCAGGTCTCACTACTCACAGTGGGGGAGGTACATTACAGCATTACAAAAATTCAAGAGATTTGGTCAGCTCTCACCATGGTGCTGAGGTTGCTCTGCACACAGAAAGATTAGTGGATCCCCACTGCATTCAGCACAAGCATTTTACCAGCCCTTGTGTTTTAAGTGAATTGTTATTTCAGAGGAGATGCCTGCCTTGCAAGTTAGATGTAAGTATTAAAACAGCACAATTTAAATAGCACAGCAGGTTCTCCTTGGAAAAATAGATTGTAATCCATTCTTTTTGTCTAGACTGGTGCAGAGAAGAGAGAGGGTGAAAAAGGTAGTGGCTTTCTTAATAGTCCCCCAGGAGACTGGGATAAAAAGTTGATCCAGGAGGAGGGGAAGGAATTACCCAAGTGGGTAGGTAGGCCAGTGGGACTCAGCTAAGCCACTGAGACCTATTTTCCATGCTGTAGGATATACAACCTCTGAATCACATTTCATATTTATTAGCAGCTCCACCACTGGGATGGGTCTGCTAGTGAGAATGGCACTGGTGATCCTTTTTGGAACTGGGAAGGAATGTTAACAATCACCACTACAGTGCTTCCCTACAGCAGCTCCAGCATTCAGTGGGATAGGTCAGGATGTAAGAGTTATGACTATCATGACTTAGCAAGTAGCTGGTCTCCAGGCCAGGTACCTGCTCCATAGGGTGTTCAGTTCCCTTATAAACTACAGTTGGAAGTGGACTTACTGGAATGTATCTTCTACTATAGCTAGGGAATGGAATCACAGCTCCTGATGTTTGGTACATTGAGAAGCAAGTCCTCTTAGCCCCGCCATTTAACCCTCACATGGAAGACTCCCAGCAGTGGACTGAGGACCATCTTGGGAAAATTACAGGGTTGATAGCAGCTCTCCCCCATGTGGAAACAACTAGGAAAGGAGTCATGGCCAGCACTGAAAGAGCTATTACATTGAACAGTTTCCAGATGAGTTAAGTTCATAAAGTCACTGCCTAACTAGTCCATCTCCCTCATACCTTGCCTTTCTCCCTGCCTCTGGTACAGTAACCCCAAAGATGAGGATTGTCCTGAGACTGTGTTCACAATGGTTTCAATTTACCACCATGGGATGCCATCCATAGCACTATAGTATAAGACAGACATATGATATTTAACCATGGGTTAAAGTATAATTTGGGGGACCCTGGAACACTCCTGCACTGGTGGGGCCTCCTCCCTCATAGGTGGGCCCTTCCTCCCATGTGGGTGGACCACCCCAGACCCCAGCTGCAGCCACCACATGCCAGAACCCCCCCCCAAATTCCCCCAGTGTGAGCTAAGCTGCCCCAGCACTTACCGGCAGTGGCACACCTGGGGAGGTGAGGGCAGTAGGCCCCTGGTCCAGGTGGCAGTGCAACTGGAGACAAGGCTGCAGGCCCCAGGTTGGGGTGGGGCATAGAACGAGAGGGATCTGGGGCAGGGTTTGAGCCACGCAGCAATACCCCTGGCCCTTGCCCCTGCCTGCCAGAATGCGATGAACTGCTGCTCCAGGGACTGCTAATTTTAGGGTCCCAGCATTCTGGCCCCTAAAAACAGAACATGGAACCAGAATGCTACATTCTGGAGCCTGCTATTTTTAAATGGTGGGTCCCAGAATGCAGCATTCTAGCTCCATAATCTATTTTTAGGAGCCCTGGAATGCTGAGCCCCTAAAAGTAGTGGGCCCTGGAACGGTGTTCCCAGGCGCTCCACCTTGCTTAACCCCTGTAATTAACATGTTGAAGTTGACACTATGGCCTTCTTTTGTGAACACAGATAGTCATTTGGCTTCAAATCCTTTACAAGCCACTCAAATGAACAACATCAAGCGCACGTGAAGTGAAAAAGTCTGGAGCAACATCTCACACTTTACATCATCCATGTTGCAGCATCCAGTGCCTGAGCCTCAGCTAAGTTATAAGAGCATAGCTCCATTAAAACAGTGAAGTTAACTTGATTTACACCAGGTTATGGATACATGAGAAATTTTATAGCAGCACAGCTTCACTGATGCAGTTGCAACACTATAAGTTCCCTGTGTAAGTTCCTCTACGTCAGAGGGAGAAAGCTCTCCCATTGCCTTAATTACTCCAGCCACCACACGTGACAGTAGCTATGCTGGCAGAAGTTCCCTCCCCCAAATATTACTGTTTACACTAGCACTTAAATCAGCATAAGTTGTGTTCCTTAGAAGGGTGGCTAATTCACACTCCTGAGTGACATAATATAGGTTGACTTAAGTTGTAGTGTAGGTGAAGCCCTAGAGTGTCAGCCCTAAATACAAAATGGAACAGATTGTTTAGCATACATAATTAACACCTAATTCAAAGGACCATTCAAGGTGAAGTGGTCCCTTGGAGAAAAGGAACTGTGTGAAAGTTCATAAACTTTTCTGTCTCACTAACAGACGTTGTTCCAATGAAAGCGTATTACTTTATGAAACTCTCTCTCTAGTATTCTGGGACTACCATGTTACAACACCCCTAGGTATTTTCATATACAGTGCCAAGCCAGCAAGGTTTGCACCTGCAAGCAGACATAGTTAATGGTGGCCCAGGGCAAAGCATGTGCTATTTGGCAAGTGTGGTTATGCTAAGGGTGCTAAGAGTCTATTCCTTCTCAACTGCACAGGGGACAGGCATAGGCTGTTTAGCAGAACTATTGATCTCCTAATTAGCATACCTTTTCAGTTTGCCCCTTAAATTAATGACTCAAAAATGTCTTTGCTGCTGTATTTCCTTCCTATCATATCTTCCTTAGAGAGATAAGATTCCAGGAAGCTTAAATCTACATCCTAGAATTAGATGCACTAGTGATACCTTTTTTTTCATGTTTCAAAATGTATTTGAAGAACTGAGTACACAGCATAATATATGTAAAAAAAAAAAAGGGAAGAAAACAGGAAATCAGTATTAAAGCAATCAGTGCTGTGGTAGGGTCCTCTCTTATGCAAGGCTAAAGACAAGAAACATTGAAAGAATTTTAAGATAAACAGAAATTGAAGAAAGAGATGCAAGTCAGGAAAGAGATAACAAATACAGGAATGCCATACAAGCAACACTGATAGAGGCACAGGCCAAACAGACTGTCTACCAGGATCATTGCAGGGCTTGAGCTCATTTTGCATACTTTGAGAAACAGCTGTAGTGCATTCGTTTGTGGTTAAAAAACAGTATGATCTTAATAAAAGGAGGTGAGTCTCTGTCCTTTCATTGCGTAGGAGAGGGGATTCACTGCTGGTGGATCCCATCATGCCGAGGCATGCTGAAGCAGGTCTTTCCTCTCAATTGATCTCTGCTATCACCCAAAAACTCAGCTCTTCAACCAGGTCATGTTTTAGTTCTTCCCCTTCCAGAGTAAAAGAAAGAACAACAGAAAATCTCATATCTTTATTTTGGCTCCCCACCCCCATTTTTGACTCCATGGGGTGTTTATGTCCTTCTCTTAGGATTTTAAATTGTCCTTAACCTCTTGTATCAGGGGGCTTCATGCACCAACTCTGTTGCTGGTATGGGAACAAAGGCCCAAAATCTGGATTGGTTTCTAATCCAGGAACCCTAGGAAGAGCAGACAAAGACCTCTCTATCACATACCATTCTGTTGCCTCCCTGGATGTTTTCTTTCTGCTAGCCTTTCTTCAGACTTTTTCTCCAGTTCCTTCCTGGGTTCTTTGTAACAATCATGATTTCCCAGGGATTCCCAGTTCCTGACCTTGCATCAGAGTCAGAGTAACTTGCTCTAATCTGTGTCTCCTAGGTATATCCCTGCCACAGGTTGCCTGACAGGCCTGTAAAGACTTCCTATTTGCCACAGGTTTCTTTGGTACCAATAGAGTGACTAATTTCTTTCTTTCTTTCTCTGCAGCCCCCTTTTAATCTCAACTTTCTTTTTTCATAACATCAGTAACTCCTCCCCAGCCGGACTTCATCTTTAATTAGGCCCGATCACCCTTCCAGGATCATCCAGATAGGTCAATTGACTGATAGTTCAGATTAACCCTTACACCACATTTTCTCATCACACATATTGTAATAATTCACTGTGTTATGACCTCCTCTTAAATCAACAAGCAGCACTTGCTCACCTGCTTGTCATAATGAATAGTAACATTTTACGATCTCCATACACAAGTGAAATTTACAATAAAAAGTGTACGGTACTGAAATATGAGACACAAGTTGGAATTTTTGTGGGGATATTTGGAAACTACATACAAACTTGCCTCTATACTCTGCTCTTTGGAAAGCAAAGGTGTTAACTGTATGCCTTACACATAAATCTCCTCGGAGTCTCAGTTTCATGTAGACAATCTCTAACATCACAAGGAAAAGAGTCACAAGCTTGTGAGACGATCCCTTTGCACCCACTAGGAACTCACTTTTCAAGGGGGTAAATGACTATCCAAGATTCAAGGCAACAGAAAACAAAGCCCAGAAAATGGTAGTTGTCTATACCAGCAATCAGAGTACTATTTTAATTTTGACACTTTTCTAATATATGTACGTTTCTGGTGTAAAAAGTTAAGAATTAGTCAGAGTTTTTGGCAAAAACTCTGCACAACTTATTTTTGTTATTCACTGCCAAAGTCACCCTCCTCTGCAGTGTCAATAAATGTAATACAAGTGTACATTTAATCATGCTGAATATGCACAGAGGCATTATTCACAAATATTAAAATATGAATCATACTCTTCTGCTCACAGGCATTGTTGCAAGTGAATTGGAATGAGTAGATACGACATTGTTACCAAGATAATACCTTGAAGTCTAATCTTATTTTCGAAAGCTTCATTGTATCAATTAGCAAAACTGGGTTAGCTAACTACAAGCTAGAACCTTATGATATTCCATGGAAGGATTATAATAATACATTTCTTTCCCCTTAAGGTAACAACATTTTTACTTTTTAAATAGACCTGTTTAAATAGGCCAATTAATGTTCTCTAGAAGTAGAAATGCTTTGATTGTCCCCTCTTCCCTGCCTTGTTGTTCATGCAATAGAGCAATAGTAATCCACAGATTCCCATTAAAGTACAAGTTTTAGGAAATATTTATTTCATTTTACCTAGAGAACATTACAGTACACCACTAATGCCATATGGATATATGGATTTATTAACTGGATGCTTTGAAATATTTTGATCCTGTGTGGGTTGCTTTTATTTGCTTTTTAGTTATTTTTATTTCATGTGGGTTGAAAGCAGTTGAGCCCCAGGAGCAGAAAGTAGGCTGTTTTCCCCTAGCTCTGAAGCATTTTGCAGTGGGTTACTGATTTTGATAACCGTCCAGTAGAGAAGCCCTGACAGTGTTAATTAGAGAAAGGGGAAATTGGGAGGGAAAACCAATATTTTTTTTATTTTAATTATATAATTTGAATGTTGTTTGGTGTAGCCAAACTGCTTTATTTAAATTGTCTCAGTAAATATGGTTCACCAGCTCTCCCCTTATTTAAACGTGATATTATTGCTATTCATTGACTGATAGGTTAATTAGGTAACTGACTAACTAAATAAGTGATTTAAACCGAGGACAAAACGTCTGCATGGATTCCAGTTCAAGACTTCTGCCATCTGGAGAAAAGAAGCTGTTGTTGCAATGCTTTTAATGCAACAGACAATATGGATTTTTGTGATCAGATTGTAACGGAGACTCAGGTGAACTCAGCCTAAGCTTTTGGGAACTCAGTTACTTCTCACTGTGTTTTCCGAGGGAGTAACCTCTTTAGATTTAATTTGTTTTCTTTATTTGTGTTTATGTATAACTGTGAAGTTAGTGTACATTATAAAGTACCCATATTATATTTTGGAAATTAATGTTTTTTTTATCATTATAACATTTTATTAAGTTGGCACTCCAGAATTAATTTCATTCTTTTTGCTCTTCTTTAGACTTCGATGTCTGTATGTTAAGCCTGTGCAATCCTTTCTGAAAATTCTTAGTAACTAAATTCTGGCTCTCCTTGGGTTTTCCTATGGGAGTTGTTTTTGACACTATGAGAAAGAATGTGAATTAAACTCTAGCCCATCCAAATGTTAAATATATGTTCTTGGATGGATGAAAGTTGATTTTCTTAACAATAATTTTTTAAAAAGTATAATGTAAATAACAAAATAAACAATGTTTTCTTTTTAAAAATATGTTTAAAATAAAATCCAAATTTAATATAGAAGATGTTAAGGCCTAATCTTATTATAGTACCTTAAAACATTTAAATAAAAGAAAAATATTGAACCCCCAGTTGAACCTATATCAAAACCTTTGAATTAAAAGGCTGTATTCTATTTCAAGAAAGAATGGAGTGTGAGGAATCTACTTTTGAGATTAAGCTTTATAAAATATGGCACTATAGGTCATGTATGATACTAAATGCTTGTTTCTGAGGGGAATCCAAGGGTAGTGCTACTGGATGCATGAGACTAGCAACATCACCACAAACACTGGGGTTCAAGCTGATTCCAGGAGAGACCATCATGAGTTTCCTCAATATATTCCATGGAGCCCACCTGTGTGGTCTCATGCTCCTATTTTATTCCTTTCTTTACTTAATCTCAGATTGACTCAGGTCTCAAATTATGAATATTTATAACTTCAGTGACCATGGAAATCTACCCTCCCACTGAAGGGGAAAACAGATATGCCCAGTAACCACCAACCATTGCTTCTGGATGGTTCTGGACACCTCAGGTAAAGAGTCTTGCTCTGTTTCCTTGTACATGTATATAGACATCCACAAAGCAATACAAATCCATTAAGTTCTCAACTGCCTCCTTATGTGTCCCTAAACAAATAAAATAACTGCAGTTCTAAAGGCATGTGGACTACATAAGCAAAAGTCTTAGGCCATGTCTATTCTGTCACTTATGCTAACAAATTTTACATTGTTCAGGAAAAAAAAATCACATCAATAATAACATAAGTTTCACTGGCATAAGTGGCTATGTCCCCCATGCTCTGTCAGCAGGATAAGCTCTCCCACTGACATAGCTACTGCCACTAGTTGAGGTGGTTTTATTCTGTTACTAGGAGAGCTCTTCATCCTCATCATAAAGTAGCTACATGACAGATTCTTTGGTAGTATATCCATGCTACCGTAAGCTTGCTAGTATAGACATGTTGTTAGTTCTTTTGTTTTTCGGGGAATGTGGTGCAGTGGGGAAGTCATGTAACAAGAAGAAAGAACATAACATGCAACCAAAACATAATAATAATACCAGTGTCATTGTTCCAGGGCTTTATGGGAGCAATGGGCGACATTCTTTGAGTGAAGTCCAACAAAATTGGGAATGGAGGAGGAAACAAAAAACCAAATAAAAATATATATCATGGCTTCAGGGTTGTTGTTGTTTAAAAAAAGACATTTATATGGGCATATTTTCAAGAAATCCCTGTACATCTAAGTCAAAGAAGAATGCATGCCAAGTGTGAACAGTGCAACAAAAAGATGCAAGATTCACTGTCAGAATCAAACAATATTCTGAAAAGTGCTTCTCTAAAGGCTATCTTCAAGATTTGGACATGTCTGAAAAATCCAGATTTACTGGTTAATAAAATTATTTGTGCACTATTCTGATGGACTGTTTCCCATGATTTAGTATGCTAATAAATTATAACTTGAATTACTGTAATAAATTTGCATTTTCAATGTAGAGTTTATTAAGTTCATGTTTTTTTCTTCAAAATTTAATTGGTACATTTATTGAACTATTTATCGGTTATATTTTTGCTGTAACTGAAATGATTTTTTTATTGTTCACTATAATAATCTATGATAGGTTAAATTTTCCTGTTTAAAAGTAACGCATTATTAGACATTTATGAATTTTAACTAAAATATTTCATGCTGTTTGGTATATTGCTAGAGATAAAAGTTTAAAATTAATTTAGATAACACTTACGGCTTATTAATTATTCCCCTGTAAAATGTTGTTTTGAATAAATATAATGTAAACAGTGGTACAAATACTTGTAAAAGGAGAAATCTTTCATTTACAATCTGAAGGTAGTGCACTGAATAACACTTGGTGATAGAGAGTGATTTTTTTTTCTCCAGTTTTATTTCACAGTCCTCTCAGGGGTTATGAATATCCGTCAGCTGCAATGTCTACAACTTCAGAGTCACCTGCTGGTATCAGCAGAAGCAGTGCTGTGACTAAACATACACAGAAAAATAATCATTATTAAAAAAAAAAAACACTGATTTTCTTCATCATTCATTAAAACATGAATTAATTCATAATCTGGACCAGCAAATTCTAACAGACATTAAGCATTTGATACAGTGTATGAAAAGGAAATTGAACCATGTACACTGAAGGGAAATGCATTAATCTGAGTCTTCATGAGTGGAGCAATTTAGACAACGATCCATTAATATGTGCTTGTGTGTGACCATAGAAGACGTCATTGTCCATCTTCTAGAAAGAAGTGATACATCAGGAAAAGAGCTTATGGTAGAATACTTTAAAGAAATATTAATGAAAGGTATAAGAAAAGATCAACAAGAATTCAAGTATCAAGCACGTAACTCAGTCACAGGCAAATATAGCCTAGATGAGGAGAAATCCAGAAGAGTATAATGAAGGAAACTTAGAACTTAAATTATATGGGTTCAGTGCTCAGCTAATGCACCTGTTAGCCAAAGATTTAAGTACAGCTCCAGAAATAAAGGGGAAAATAGCCAAAATTGCACAATACTTCCATAACAAACACTATGTTTCAAGTTCTCTGAGGAAAGCAGGAAGGTTTAAAATTAATTCTAGCCAAAGGGTATGATGGTTGACTTTTTTTTTTTTGTATTTTTTAAGACCTGACCATTTCTGACAATAATTTGTAAAGAAAAGTATATCAGAACAGATAAAACCATCACAGACAAAATTGTCAACACTGGATAAAAGAGAAATGTAGAAGATATGCTGAATATTTGGAAACTATTTCCATAGTCTTAGAGAAACTGCAGAAAGATTGCTGCTGTATTGCAGACCAAATCATCCCAGCGAAAGTACTGTCTAACTGATCCTTAAATATCTCCAAAGATGGAAAGTCCACCCCCCCCCTAGGCAACACATACCAATGCTTCACCACACTTCTAGTAAGAAAGATTTTCCTACTGAAATCTAGAAAGAACTTCACAAGATGTTGACAAAAGAAATACCCAACAGTAACGTTAAATTGCAGGCAGTAAAGAGGTAAATGGATCAAGTACTTACTCCATTTCATTTTCTTGTCAATATTTTCAAACCAAAGAACCAGAGCAGATGATTAACTACTAAAGATGCTGCTGCTGCTGCTGCTGCTATGACATGGGCAACACATTAGTCATACCAACCACAATAAATTTCAGAGTAAGAAGTGAACTGTTTTAGATTCACATGTTTGCTGATGAAGCTTTAAAAAAGTCACACAACACTGAACTAATAGAAGTCACTAGCTAAGCACTGGAGTCGGAGTTTGTCAAAGTGTTAAAACAACATTTGACAGCAGACAGAAAATTTCCTTCATTTGGAATTAATTAATTAATTAATTTAAAGTTCAGAAATCAATGGGGAGTTGAAAAAGTAAGAAAACATCTTTTTTCCAGTCAATGACAAGAAAGAAGATCAGATCTCCTAGTTTTAAAGTTCAAAGGACAGTCAAAATAACTTAAGAGACCACTGTTTCATTTTCAATGACTTAAGCAAGTAGGAAATTAAACTTCAGTCACTTTCAGTTATGCATATTTGAAATTTTTCTGAGCTTGACCAGAAATACTCAGTTGGATTCACAGACTACATTTCTTACACCTGTTCCTTTAATAAGTCATTTAGCTGCAAATGGGAAACATGTTTTGATAAGAGAATTATGTTACACTTAAGGTTGTTTTGTTTAGTAAATATTTTTATATGCTGTTGTGTGCTTCTTTAAATGCCAGATACCATTCTAATGCACTTGACACAAATCATAAGAAAAAAGATAACTAGCTAGTAAACAAAGAATACAACATTCCCCATTTTCTAGCATACTAAAATCTACAATTAATAAGAATCTAAAAATAACAAGCTATATAATTTCTTAAAGGCATATAGTTACAGTTTACTATCCTACAGAGCAAAACGTACCAAATTTAGTTCAAATGATGTATTTTACTTGCAAATGAACATGTTTAATAGTTATATTAACCAATGATAATGCACCTCTTCAAAATATAACTGAAATAGACATAGAGAAGTTGATTAAGATTAATTATTTCAATCAAAGCTTTCAATTTTGTGATTTAAATCGCTGACTTCAGCATTCTTAATTCATATCATTCTATGCTGGCATATTCTCACACATAAAAAGAGAGAGAAATTGAAAAATATTAATACCTTGTAGGCTGATGAAAACAAAGAACTTCAGAAATAAATCTTAACTAAACCTGTTATAGCTAGTTATTGCATCTGACAGTGGCATCAGAGGTGACTCAACGAGACCTCCCAGGGATGGCTGTAGCACTAAATATCTTTATAAATGTTTTCAAATGGAATAAAGTACTTTTAATAAGGACACTGCATTTTTTTGTTATTTTGTGTTTGAGCCAGATTTGTCATTTTAAAAGAAAACAAAGTCAATGTTGTTATGCATTCCTCATATTTAAAATAAAATGAAAATACTGATGTGTGATCATATCTTTAAGACATGCTTTATTTCCTTCACTATACTGTAGCAGCAATCATTACACACAATTTTTATTAATTCCATTTCATAATCATTAATACACTACTGTCAGAATAGTCTGTTGTACAGTGGGAGGTCTTTTCCAAACTAATAACAGGGTTCTGACCCAATAGGTTTAGAATTTAAAGACGCCATGGAACCAGACAAAGAACAAGACAAATGTATAAAACATGTCATGAACATTAGGGCTCTAATGCTTCACACAAGTTGTGGAGGATTTGCTTCATTTCTTCCCACATTAAAAATAGGTGGAGTCTGATGTGTGTTAGCAGGCACCTTGGGAATTAATCCAGGTCAGGGCTCAGCAATCTTTGCTGGCCCCGTGCCATCCTTCCCCACAACTCATAGCAGGTGCTGGGGGCAGGGCCAGGCGCCTTTTCCCTGTTGGCCCTGTACCCCAGTTGGGGAGTGAAGACAACATGGGACAGGAGTTATACACACAGTGGCTTATTTTCCCTGCTGACCCCGCCCCCCCCAGCTGGGGTTAGGGCCAGGAGTCCTGTGTGCCACTACAAAAAAGCATTTGTCTCAACATTGACATGTGTGCTGGGGGTTGCCGACCCCTAGTCTAGGTTAACAATGCAAAAGGGGAGAAGTGAAAAAAAAATTATAGAAGTACAGGTCTTCCTGAGTAAGAGCTGAGTGAAAATAGGACTTGGGAGTTGCCTAGGAGGCAAAGTCCCATAGTAAGGAGTGATGTGAAACAACCTCAGGATAAATACCATGAAACATTTTGCTCCAAAGTAGCAGAGTGTCTTCCAGTGATCTAGAGAGGGAGGTGTAGACATGCTATGACACTGCCTCTACTCTCATCCCACTCATCTTTGTGTCCCTGTAGCAGGCCACTCCCAGGATCTGCTCCAATATGCTGCTGTGGCCCCCGATCTCCACTCCTGAACCCCAATTTACTCCAATTTTCCAGGCAAACATTCTCTCCTGAGGCATTCCACACCAGCCTCCTATGTGTAATCAGTCCCACACAGACACTGAGTACTCTCTGGCCACTCAGGTGATAGTCCCAAGCAAGCACCCACAATCTCAGATAGTACACTGGGAACTTCCATCCTACAGGGATTGAGACCCTTCCCCAACCACTGTAGGTTTATGTCTGTACATTTAACAAAGAAATGAATGTATTCAGGCTTTTTCTTTCATACCCTCCAAAGTCCACACAGCTTTAGATAAAATGACTACTACTTTATTGATTAGAATATGATTTTAAGTGAGTGCATAGCAAATCAATGCATACTCATTGAATAAAGGATTCAGCAGTTGCCAAAAATGAAATAAAATGTTTACTGAAAAATGTGTGTTAATCTAATGATATTATCTAGGATCACACTTTAACTTATTATCAAGTTCCAAAGAAGCAGCCATTTTAGTCTAGTTCAGCAAAACAAGCAAGGAGTCCTGTGTCACTTAAAGACTAACGCATTTATTTATGGCATGAGCTTTCATGGGAGAAAATCCAGCTCCATCAGACTCTTTGAAGATGAGGGAACTTACAGAATGGGAGAAAAATAAATTCAGGGAAGTATAAGTCATGGGATCAGGCCATACTGTAACAGCAAATCAAAGCAGTTAAGACTCAAACACTGAGAAACAGCACATAGAGGAAGGAGAGATCAAATCACTTGTTGTAATGGAAAAGAAGCCATAGTCACAATTTAATCCTACTTTCACACAGTTGAATCTGCATATCAGTTCCAATTCTGTTGCTTCTTTTTGAAGTCTTGATGGCAAGTCAGTAACACATCAAGACTTCAAAGAAAAACAGCAGACTTGGAACTGATATGCAGCTTCAATTGTGTGAAAGCAGGATTAAATCGTGACGATGGATTCCTTTCTCATAGCAACAGGTGATTTGACCTCACCTTCCTTTATGTGCTGTTTCTCAGTGTTTGAATCTTAACAACTGCTTTGATTTGCTGTTACAGTATGACCTGATCCCATGACTTACACTTTCCTGCATTTATGTTCCTCCCATTCTGTAAATTTTCCCATTCTTCAAAGCGTCAGATGAACTGGGATTTTCTCCCATGAAAACTAATGCAATAAATAAATTTGTTAGTCTTTAAGTGCCACAGGATTCCTAACTTATTCTCATTATTGTTATGGATAAGACTAGCTGTTTGGTGGCATTCAGCCAGACTAGGCCATTTGAGCCATGCGGATAGGTTTAGTATCATGCAGTTGCTTCTTGGATGGTGTTTCTCTGGCCATAGCCAGAAGCTTCTCCCTCTCGATCAAAATATCTCTATACCTCTTCCAATCACCGTTACCCCTCCTTCCTCATGGGTTGTGGTAATTTCCTTACTTCTACCTAAGCAAGGGAGCTAAATTTGCATTCCCTTTGTCATGCAATTCTCCAGCCTCTGTGATAGAGGTAGTCCTCAGGGTCTGGGCATTGTAATGTGTTTCACATTGGTATATATACATGATACTGCAGGAAACATGATATCTTAACAATACAGTAGAACATTCAAAAGGGAACCTTGCATGGGATAATTGGCATCAAACCATACAATTACATTGCAAACACAAACAGGAAAGTTACACAGAGCTTAACCTGAGGTGCACTGATATGCACTCCTGAGACGATCCCCAAGACAAAGCAGTCTCTGCATCCTTCTGGGAGAAGGGACTGTAATTCTGATTGGCCCTTAGGCAGGTTGCATGGATTTTCCTGTGCACTGCCCAACCTCATAAACTATTCATTGTGTACATGAATCTGGTTCTGATGCTGAGGGTGGCAGGCGATGAATCACTGAGGGATAAGGAATTCTATTCCAGGAGGAACAGAAGAGGAAAAGGATACACACAAAGAACATTTGGAAGTCTATATAGAATGTGGAAAGAATATGAAGGCAGGCATTTGGTTTGGCAGGCATGGCGGCCTAAGGCAGTTGAGTCCTTCATTAATATCCTGGCAGTCAAAATGATATACTGTATTGAATGATCTATCTGCTAATAAAAAACTGGCCATAATATGTCTATATTTGCTCCTATCATTCACTCATCCTGTCACTTGTATACATTACTTTCCCCTTCCCACCATCTCTTGGGGCTGCATCAATATCCTGCTTATGTTCTAAATCTTGAAAAGAGGAGAACGTGCCTGGGGATTACTTAAGAATTTTATAGTCTGAGGTTCATGGTATTTCTTAAAATGACAACAATAAAGAGCCATCTCTGAGGATAATATTTTGGTTTTTTCTTTTAAAACATAGCTGTAGATAAAAGCCATAATCAATAGAGGCTTTCCAAGTGCAGCCACCAATATCTGAATTACTAAATAAGAAAAAAATGCATTTTCCAAATTATCTGTTTCAATCTGGCTTTTAATTTGTATTGAATTTATTCAGTATTACTTTTTTCAATGTACTGAGTGCATTCTTATATATGGTAGCTTAAGTGTATTTATGATAATAGTACTTGCATTTGGGAAGGGACATGAACACACTTACCAAACATAAGTATAGGTGTTTAAAATTTTGCTATATAACTATAGCATTCTATTTTTTTTCCCCCGTTGGTTACTTCTGTTCTTTTCATAATGATTCTTTGCTCACTTCACATGGCCAGATGCCAGTTCCTGGATCACAGTTTTTAAATGTGTTACATCATCTTGAAGTTTTCTTCTGCATCATAATGAAGGGTAGCATAGCTACAGTTGAACAAATTGTAGAGGCATTCTTTACTTATTACTTTGAAAGGTAGCAGTGTCCTGATAAACCATTTTCGAAAACACCCCGCCTCTAAGACACTCTTAAAACAATTAAGGTTCTGATTTATACCTTCTTTTACTTGGGACTCTTCTGATGGGGAAATGGAAAGGTGATCTTGTGGGTAAGAGCCTTTGCATCAGTTCCCTGCTCTACCACAGATTTCCTTCTTGACTTCTGACCAATTGAATAGGGCCAGATTTTCAAAGGAATTTAGTCACTTAGGCTGTGTTCACACAGCCCTCTTATTTCGAAACAACAGAGGTTGTTTCGAAAGAAGATTTAGGCTGTTCACACGATGCACGGTTGTTTCGAAACAATGGGTCCCGTTGTTTCGAAACAACAGCGTTGTTTCGAAACAAGTTAAACCCCATGTGGGGACGAAACAACGTTGTTTCAAAATGATTGTTTCGAAACAACACCGTGCGAACATGTTGTTTCGAAACAACAGTGACTTGTTTCGAAATAACTGTTGCCTGAACCTGCTATTTCACTTTGAGCTTCTTTCCTTAATTCAAATTAACAAACTGTTAATTTGAATTAAGTTATTTCGAAATAAGGTGTTATTTCGATACAAGTTGTTTCGAAACAACCATATCGAAATAACCCCCTGTGTGTGAACACAGCCTTAAAGATACAGATAGGCAGCTATTAGAATTTTCAAATGTGTTTAGATACTTATATTCCTTTGTAAATCTGGTCCTTTAGAAACTGAGTCAATGGAATTGGATCAAGCTACTAAACACTGCTTCAGTTCTTCTAAGCATCTGATGAAATGGGATTTTCTCCCACGAATGCTCATGCAATAAATAAATTTGTTGGTCTTTAAGTGCCACAGACTCCTTGCTTCAGTTCAGGATCTGTAAATTGGAATCAACAATATTTCCTTGCTTCACAGTGTTGTTTTGAGAATAAATTTGTTTATATATGTGGGACGCTGTTACTGTGAAGAAGTCTGTGGAGTTTCTAATCAAAATAATATAGTAACAATCAGTGATTTCAATAGGCTACACTGAATTACACCAGCTGGGGCTTTCGAGTTAATTAATGACTGCATCCTTGTACAGAGCAAGCTCTCTTGCTTCATCATAAGCAAAAATCAAACTTGAGCAAAAGAATGATGAAGCAGGACCTGAAGATCAATATTCTGGTTCCAGCAAGCAGACTTAATAGCTTAGTTTAGTTAACCTAGTTTATACACACTGGCAATGCCTAGTTAAGGGACATTATGTCCAAATGAAAGAGTCATGAGTCACACTCTTCTGTATCCATCGGATTAAGACCCACAATCTCTAACACTTCCTTCCCCTCTCCTCGCTCAGGGGAGCCCACAGCATCACAAAAGACTACCAGATACATGACACAAGCAGCTGAATGCTAGAAGTACTTCACAACAGCTTACAGTTTAGAGTTAGTTTAGTGGAAAGTCAGTGACTGCAAGGTCGGCTACAAATATCACTACTCAGTAGCATCACATTTTAGACTCAAAGCCACTGAGTCATAATTAATAATTTTTCCACCTGATTTAGGGAAAAGCACAGGTTCTAAATACAGCTGCTACTCTATTGTGACAAAGCAGTCCATGTGGTGGTTGCTAAAAGAAGGTTTCCTGCCCCCATCATTTTTGGTCCTCAAGGCAAGATGACAGCTTCCTTCTGCTGGGGGTCACCCATAAACTAGGAACATCAGCAAAGTTACTTGGCATTTGCACCATAGCAACCAATGGCAAAAATTTAGAAAATAGATATTTGAAATTAAGCCAAATAAATAAATAAAAAAAAGAGTTTTCTAGTTGAGGCCTTCAGAGTGTCACATACCAGCAGCCAGCAGCCAGTGGTAGGAATGAATTCTGAATCACACTCTCTAGCCTCCTGCAGCTAACAGCTGAGTCTCTGCTGGACCACTTCCTCCTGGATTTATAGCCCTGCCTTGTAGTGGAATCCTGTGCCTGCTAGCAATTAAGTCATGTCTTATCTACAGAATTAAGTTGACTTCAGTTATGTTAAACAAACAAGGATTCCTGTGGCACTTTTAAAGACTAACAAATTTGTTTATCACAGGAGATTTTGTGGAATAAAATGTTAATGACCAAAAGCCAGTCACTTGAAAAACATCAGTCATGCATGTCCACATAATTCTCCTTGTGTCAGCACAGGTAGTGCTGCATTGGAGGTAGGTATCCCACCATGCAATTTGCCACCTTTATTACCCCCCAATTTGGGGAGCTCCGGGAACAGATTTCAGTGCATCACAGGGACATGTTCCCCATCTTGTGATGCAGTTCTTTCTGGCCCTTTATTCCATATGCTGCCTATGTCATTTCATGCTGTTTTCGAACAGCCATTGTAAAGTGGTCACCCCCCCCATCTCTGCCGGACATCTTGAGCTGCTGATCGGCCTAGTGATAAGTGTTATGAACATAAGGCTGCTGGTCTTGCAGTATTTCATGCTCTGCAAAAGAGAGAATGAATCGATGATGCTGTCTGCCATAGAAATCAATAATTTAACATTGCTGCTGGCATTCACAGAACAGCTTGGCTGGGGACCATCAGTACTACGCTTGAGAAACAGACAGAGTGGTGGGATCACATGACACAGATATGTGACAGCAAACAGTCAGTGCAGAACTTTGGGATGCACAAGTCTGCTTTCCTGCATGCAGACCTCAAGCAGGCATTATGGTACAGGGACATCAAATGAGAACCGTCCTTGCTATGGAAAAATGAATGATGATCACAGTGTAGGAGGAGGCACTCCAGACTGCTCCCAATCAGTTGCAAATCAGTTTGGAATTGAAAAGTCCACTGTGGCGGTTTCAGCGATGCAAGTGTGTGAAACCATTAATTACTTCATGCTATGAAGGATTGTGACGCTTCGGGTATATCTGTATGGATGCAGCAAAATTGCCGCCTTCAGCCTGGCATTCTGGGAGTGCTTAGCAGTGAGTCTGCACTTGCTGCTGCTCTCCTGGATGTTGGCTCCATAAGTGCTGGGGGTGTGGGGGTGTATGGGAAAGTTGCCCGCAAGGCATTTGTGGTCAACCTTCCTGAGTGTCTCATAGCAGCTCAGAAAGTTGCCAGAATTTACACAAGGTATTTTATATGCTTTGCATAAATGCCAGGCAACTGCTGCTGAAAACCAGCTCAAGTGTAGACTAGGGCTCAGTAATGGGCAGGAAATAACTGATGACTAACTGCAGAGGAGGCGATATCCCAATTTTGGCCCCTGACCATCTTGTGACAGAGTATATCTGCCAAAACAGTTATTTCCCCATGACCTTGCAGGTGCTGGTGTATAACTGGGACAGTTTTAACAAAATCAGTGTGGAGATGTCAGGGAAGTATTGGATTACATAGGATACTTCATGTTGGGCCCTCTTTTTTCCAGAGCTGGAGATTCCAAAGGATGATGTGGAAATGCCCCTGGTGATCTCTGGGGGCCCAACTTACCCGCTGTTCCTGTGGCTCATGAAGTTTTACGATGAGAACCAAGACAGCAGTAAGGAAAGATTGACAACCAGGTCAGAAGGTGTCAAATGACCATTGAATGTGCTTTTGACCAGTTAAACAGATACTGGCATTGTCTTTTTTTCTGTGTAGACCTTGATGAGGAAAATATTACTGTGGTCATTGTGGCCTGCTGTACCCTCTGTATAATATTTGCAAAACAAAGTGTGTGTGTGGGGGGGGGGGGAATTTCCCCACATGTGGACGGCTGAGGCTGATTGGCTGGCTGCTGATTTTAAGCAGCCAGATAGGGCAATCCGAAGGGTAGAACAAGAAGCTATTCAAATTGAGCATGTTTTGAAGGAGGATTTTGACAATGACTCACAATAATATGGCTTTATGTGGCACATTGGCCACACAATGCTTACTTGCCATTTTGAATTACTCCAATACCCTTGCTTCCTTAACATTCATTGCAGTGAGCAAGTATTCCTACCTCTGACCACTGTGTGTCAATGTCAGCACTGAGAGATGTATGTAGATAAATAAAGACTCATTTTATTTCAAAGATTCAAGTGTGATGAGAAAACAATGTAAAAGCCTTTGGTCAAACGGTACATGATAATGAGAAACAGTCTCATGGTTAGGTTTTTTGCAATTGGGTTTAATTCCAGGTTTAGTTGGGAAAATAGTTGCTAGGCATAAATAATAGCATCACAGGGTTGGAAGGGAACTCATGAAGTATCTAGTTCAACCCCAGGTGAAAAAGCAGGATCACTCCCACTAAATCATCCCACCTAGAGTTTTGTCTAACTGAGCCTTAAATATCTCCAAAGATGGAGATTCCACTACCTCCCTAGGAAACCCATTCCAATGCTGTACCACCCTTCTAGTAAGAAAGTTTTTTCTAATATCCATCCTCAACCTCCCCAGCTGTAACTTGAAACCGTTGCCCCTTTTTCTGTCCGCTGTTACTACTGAGAGCAGCTGAGCTCCCTCCTCCTTGGAGCACCCCTTCAAGTAGTTAAAGGTTGCTATCAAACCTCCCCCCCCCCCGTCTTTTCTTCTGCAGGCTAAATAAGCCTAGTTCCTTCTGTCTTTCCTCATAAGCCATGTGCCTCAGCCCCATAATCATTTCCATTGCCCTCCACTGGACTCTCTCTAATTGTCCAGATCCTTTTTGTAGTGGGGATCCTGAAACTGGACACAGTACTCCAGATGTGGCCTCACCAGTGCCAAATAGAGGAGAATAATAACATCCCTCAATGTGCTGGTAACACTTTTACTGATGCAGCCCAGCATGCCGATGGCTTTTTGGCAACAAGAGCACCCTGTTGACTCATATCCAGCTTCCCATCCACCATGACCCCCAGGTCATTTTATAGTGCTGCTACTTAGCTGATCGCTTCCTAGCCTGTAGCAGTGCATGGGTTTTTTCTGTCCCAAGTGCAGGGCTTTGCACTTTTCCGTGTTGAAACACAAGAGATTTCTTTTGGCCCACTCTTCCAATCTGTCCAGGTCTCCCTGAATCCTGTCCCTGCCCTCCAGCAGGTCTACTGTTCCCCACAGTTTGGTGTCATCCACAAAAACTTACTGAGTGTGCAATCTATCCCATCATCCAGATCATTAATGAAAATGTTGAACAGAACTGGCCCCAGGACCGACCCATGGAACACACCACTCGTTACTGTTGCCAACTAGACACTGAGCCATTGATTCCTACTTGCTGAAACCATTGATCTAGCCAATTTTCTATCCACCTTATGGTCCATGCACCCAACCTGTACTTCCTTAACTTGCCGATGAGACTGCTGTGGGAAACAATATCAAAAGACTTGTTAAAGTTGAGGTATATCATGTCAATGGCTCTTCCTGCACTCACAAAGCCAGTCATTTCATGATAGAAGTTAATCAGGTTGGTGACGCATGATTTACCCTTGGCGAATCCATGCTGACTGTTTCTGGTCACTCTATTTTCCTCCAAGTATTTTAGGATGGATTCTTTAAGAACCTGCTCCATGATTTTTCGAGGGATTGAGTTGAGGCTGAGAGGTCTGTGATTCCCAGGATCCTCCTTTTTCCCTTTCTTGCAGATAGGTACTATATTTGCTTTTTTCCAGTCCTCCAGCACCTCACCCATTCACCACAAGTTTTCAGAGATAGTGGACAGTGGTTCTGCCATCACATCGGCCAACTCCCTCAGCACCCTCGGATGCAGTTCATCCAACCCCATAGACTTGTGCACATCCAGCTTCTTTAAGTAGTCTCTAACCTGACCTTCCATCACCAAGGGCCTCTCTTCTGTCCAATCTGCCATCCCCAGTGTAGTAGCCTGGGAGCTGGCCCTCCCTGTAAAGACTGAAGTAAAAAAAAGCATTGAGCACTTCAGCCTTTTCCTCATCCTCCACCATGAGGATACCTGCCCCACTCAGTAAGGGATCTACACCATCCCTGATCCTCTTCTTGTTATTGACATACCTGTAGAACCCCTTCCTGTTATACTTCACATTCCATGCTAGCTGCAACTCCATTTGTCCTTTGGCCTTTCTGATTTTATCCCTGCAGTCCTGAGCAATATTTTTGTATGCCTCCCTAGTCATTTGTCTGAGCTTCCACTTCTTGTAAGCTTCCTTTTTGTTTCAGCTCACCACAGAGTTCACTGTTAAGCCATGCTGAGCACCTTCCACATTTGCTGTTCTTTCTGCTCATCGGATTTGTATCTTCCTGTACCCTAAGCAGGGTATATTTAAAATACAGCCAGCTCTCTTGGATGCCTTTCCCTTCAGATCAGCCTCCCAAGGGATCCTGCCCATTGGCTCCCTAAGGGAGCCAAAATCTGTTTTTCTGAAGTCCAAGATCTGTGTCTTGCTTCTTTCCTTTTTCCCATTGATCAGAATCCTGAACTCTACCATCTCATGGTCACTGCTACCCAGGTTGCCATTCACTTCTACTTCCCTGATCAAACCTTCTCTGTTTGTGATCAGCATGCTGAGATTTGCAAGACCCCTGGCTGGTTTCTGCAGCAATTGTACCAGGAAGTTGTCCTCAATGATCTCTAAAAACTTCCTGCATTGCCTGTACACCGCTGTATTGTTCTCCCAGCAAATGTCAGGATAATCGAAGTCCCCCATGAGAATGAGGGCCTGTGATCTAGAAACTTCTGCTAGTTGTCCATAGAATGCCTCATCCACCTCCTCTTTCTCATCTAGCAATATGTAAGACACCCACCACGACATCTCCCTGGTTGCCCTCTCCTCTAAACTTAACCCACAAACTTTCAACCAGCTTGTTTCCACTTTCATAGTGGAGCTCTGAGCAGTCATGCAGCTCTTTTACATATAGTACTACTGCTCCTCCTCTTCTTCCCTGCCTGTCCTTCTTTAACAATTTATACCCATCCATGGCAGAGCTCCAGTCATGCAACCTATCTCACCACATCTCTGCTATTCCGATTATATCATAGTTCCTTGTCTGTGCCAGTACTACCAATTCTTCCTGCTTGTTTCCCATGCTCCTCGCATCTGTGCTGAAACATCTAAAATACCAGGCTGATTGCCCTAGTTTCCCCTATCGATTTTCAGTTCAGTTGCATCTATCTCCTTGGATTTTCTCCCGGTGTTGTCCTTTCCCACTCTCCTCAGGTATTAGGGCTTCATTAGGACACCTAAGACTATTATTTGACCCCCCCACACACCAAGTTCCAACTACCCTTTCTGTTACCTCTGGTGTTACAGTTCTGGCACCCCCCAACTTCCATCCTTTCGCCCAAGTCTCCCTCACTGTGACTTACCTGTGGGCTTTGGTCACCTTACCCCTTCAACCCTAATTTAAAGCCCTTCTCACTAGGTTAGCCAGTCTGCATCCGAATATGTTCTTGCCCTTGCTCGATAGGTGGTGTCCATCTTTGCCTACCAGCCCTTCTTGCTGGAACAGCACCCCATGGGCGAGGAATCCAAAGCCCTCCTGACAGCACCATCTTCGCAGCCAGGTATTCACCTCCAGGATGCATCTGTCTCTGCTCAGGCCCCTACCCTTGACCAGAAGGATAGAGGAGTACACCACCTGTGCACTAAACTCCTTCACCCATGCTCCCAGAGCCCTGTAGTCACTTTTGATCTGCTGAGGGTCAGTTCTCACTGTATCATTGGTTCTCACATGGGTGAGTATCATGGGGTAGTAGTCAGAGGGGCAGATAATTCTCAACAATCCCTCTGTAATGTCTTGGATATGGAAACCCGGCAGGCAGCATACCTCCTGAGACGCCTTGTCAGGGCAACAGATGGTTGTCTCCATCCCCCTCAGATGACAATCCCCAACTACCAACCTGACGTTTCCTATGGGGTGTGATGGTTGTGATCCTCCCAGCCTCAAGGGTGCATGGCTTCTCCTCTTCTACCTTATCCTTCATCTCTAGCACTGCATACTGGTTCTTCACCGCAAGGAAGGGTGGGATGGGAGCAGGGGGTGGAGCACTATCTGCTGCCAGAAATGACCATCTTCCAGTGCCCCCCCTGTGCTGGAGTCATCCCATCCTTTTCCAATGGTGCGGCAGCAGTCCTCAGCACCTAGATACAGGGCCGTAACTACAGTGGGGCCAATGGGGCTTTGCCCTGGGTGCACCTGAGTGGCACAATAGAGCCACTCATTTAAAAGGTGCATTTCACGGCGCTGGCCCCAAGCACCGCTAATGGCAAGGGGCACGTTCTGAACAGAATGCACCCCAGGCAACAGCTCACCATGTTACGCTCCTGCCTGGATAGTATCCTCATCCTTGCATGTTTCCTCATGGATGCTATTGTGGAAGAATTCCATGACCGAGGCCTAACAGTATCCTGAGGCCTAACAGCGTTGAGACACAGTAGATAGCTCAGTAGGCCTGGGGGAGGGGGGAGAAGAAGCCAACATTTCTCTGTTCCACTAGCACACCTGGAAGGGGGCCAGTTTAAGCAATGAACTGATAAGGTATCCTTTAAGAGCTTTGCTGAGTCTGTGTCTGTGCTTCAAGAAAGGCTATACTGAAATTTGGGAACAGAGAAGGTGTTTGGATTTGCCTGCAGAATTCTAAAGGTCAGTTTACCTCAGATGAAAGAAAACCCATTTGGGCCAGCTCTATGGCAAGGTCAGAGGCCTGTGGTGCAGGTGAATTATAATTGGAGGTTATGTGGGGGTAAGGCAGGTCAAAAGAAGGGGTTGTAATTGGGGGAATTTTTGTGCAAAAAGGATGGACCCAGAACTTAATTGGCTATACAGCAATAGTTTATGCTATGTAATATGTCACTATATAAGAATAATGTACACTATTCTTGGAGCTCTTGGGTAGTTGCCCTTGGGCCCGCGGCTGTGTAGAATGAAGCTGCACTCCTCACTAAGTTTGTGGCCCCCACTTACTGAGAATTCCTCTACACTATCAAGGAAGTTCTCCAGGGCATGGATACCCCTGAGCCTAGGCACCTCCTCCTGTAATGCTCCCACCTGCTTCCTGAGAGATTCCACTAGAAGGCACCTGTCACATTGATTCTTCTCTCCTGCTTGATTGTCTGCAAGTGGGAAATACAGGCCACAGTCCCTGCAAGTCCACACCAGGATCTGGGTAGAGACATCCATGATCAAAATGTCTTCTGGCTACAGGCACAGGAGGAGGAGACAGAAGGGGTGCTAGTACAAGCAGTGTGGCTCCTCTTCACCATAGCATCTGCATCAACTCCTTCCTAAACTCCCTCTCAAACTCCCCTAGTTGCAGTCCTCCTATTCACAAGCTACTCTCCTGCATCCTTGAATTCCAAAGCTGGAGTGTTGAGACTGGCTAGACCCCCTCCAGAGAGGAAAATTAGTCTTGAGTCACTGTACCACCAGACAACCCTGCCACGTGAACTACATGATCTTCCAACTCCACTTCCTCATCCACTATTTCATTACTGGGGTTGAGTCCATTGGCTGGTACATCCAGCCTCCCTTAACAATCTGGTGGTGGACGTGGGGTTGCCGCCAAGCATGGCATGCAACTCCTTATAAAAGCAGCATGTCTTTGGTGCCACACAAGGACAATAGTTGTTTCCCTTGCCTTTGGTATGTTTGCCTCATCTCCTTGCTTTTAGCACTTCACTGTTGGTAGCCCCTCTTGTGTCCTTTCTCCCGCATTCCAGTAGCTGTCAATCTACAGAGACTGAAGTTCCTGTCGCTGGAGCAAAGATGCATCTGCACAGCCTCCTCTCCCCACAGACTCATCAGATCCAAAAGCTCTGGTGCGTTTCATGTGGCAGAACATCTGGTGTGTAAAGCCAGCATTGTCAGAGCTGTGGAGATGCTGTGTGAACCATAGAAGCCGAGCAAACAGGAAGAGGAATATAATTTTTTTTTTTCCTGTGGAATGCTGGTATTTATAATTCCTGGTAGTTAATGTGGGATCTCAGGATACCTGAGGGAGAGTTTTAAGTTTCATCTTTCCTGGTACCATATGGATAAAAACACATAGGCACAGCAGATTTTCTTAGTCACCTCAAAGCCTAAACAGCATCTGCTGTGCCTGTGTGTTTTATCCATCCTTGAAGCAGCAGAGCTTAAACCAGTCTCATACACAAATCTGTCATGCTGCTACAACTCTGAACACCTGAACCAGGACTTGTGGATCATGTCATGAGAATACTTAAATATTGTGCTATTAAAACATCAAAACATTGTATTTTAAATAAAATTATACTGACTCTGTTCTGCAACCTTTATTCATAAGATTACTTACTAACAAAAACAATTCCATTTGCAATGTAATGGAACTACTCCTGTGAGTAACAGTTCCAGCATCAGAATCATGATAAATATTTTCTATCTGTTAATAAAGAACATGGGATCTGAGTGCCAGTATAGAATATTAGAAAGCTTAGCTTCTCTGACACAGGATTGTTTTGCTAAAGCAGTTCACATAAAAAGGTATGAAACCAAATGTCCTCAGAAAATCTTAATTTAATAATACATTGGGATTCTTCAGAACTGAAACACAGTGTAATAATCCTATATTCCTTGACAAATGGAAACAGTTCTATTAATATGTAGGATCCCTTTACAGAACATGCTTTCCTTCATTCATTGCTTCTTTAAATCCAAATAAAGTGGGTAACAGTGGATTCCAGAGCATAAATACTTAGTGCTTGACTGTTTCCTGGATCCTACTGCAAAAAATATCAAAAAGGCTTGATGTGACTTCTTCATTGTTGTTGCTTAAATTATCACACTTTTTCAGACACCTAGTAACCTGAATCTCTGAGCTCATTAAAACACTTAGACTTTCTTCAAGACTTTTATGTGGATGGTGTTTTCTCAGCTTTGATCTTTACTCTCAGGAGGTTATCTACACTCTCCTGCCCCCTCCCTTTTTATTTTGCTTTCTCTGCTTCTAATTTGCTTTGCCTGGTACACCACCCCATTCCCTCTCCAGCAATTAGCAAACATGCATTGAAATAACTTAGGAACATTCATTATCTTTTCCTTTCTGATGATATATATTTTTGCAGCACTGAAGGAAAAATAAGAAGTGAATTACTTAAAACGGGGGCAGATAGTATCTTCTAGCCTGTGCACCATAGTAAGGAATAGTGTATATATGCCTGACATCCAAGCTGCACCCCCCATTAAAGTGGGTGGAGAGGAAGGATAAATTATTACTGCTATTTAAAGGGTGTGGTATACTTTCCCATATAATATAGCTGGCACAGAGTCAGCTATTTCAACTAACTGGTGCATAAACAAGTAGTGTCATGGCTCCATCTTCTCCCTACTCACTCTCCATCAAATGGTGCTCAAGCCCCAGAGCTGTAGTTGTCCCTTGCTCTCATTGCAGGCCACATTTACACTCGTGAGCTTACAGTGGCATGACTATATGAATGCAGTTGGGCCACTGGAAGGCTGCTTGTGAAGTCACTCTGTGCCTACAGGAGAAAGATCTTCTGTAGGCATAAAAGAACCCAATTCAATGAGCAGCAGTAGCTATGTCAGCAGAAGGAGCTCTCCTGCCAACACAAGGGTCTGCCCACTGCCACATATGTCAGCAAAATTCACTCAGGATTTTTTGTTTTTATCCCCCCACACCAGTGGGTGACAAAAGTTTTGTTAAAATAACAAACATGCTTGTGTAGGCATGGCAGGGAGGATGCTGTCTTACCCTCTGCACTGCTGCATCAGGTTTAGGTAAATTTAGCCTTAAGCAAATAACAAAATAATGTTAAAAATGCTAATTAACACATCAATCACCACCATCCATAAAGTTGCGCTGAAAAATCTTCAACAACTATGCAAACATGATTATTACAGATATACTGTTTTGTATTGGTAGTTGACAGTCTAGAAATGCATGCCATAAAGTTATAATTAGCATTGAACTTGAGGATTATACCTCACTTCTTAGCAGTCTCAACACTTAGGCTCTGTCTTGAACAATGCAGCTCTTTCTGGAAACTCAGAAATGTCTGTGAGCAATAGCTCTCAGATGACTTCTTGTCCTGCTTCCCTTTTGATACAAGTTGCCAGTCAGCTGCCTGGTACTGAGAAAACTAATAAGATTATTGGCAGGAAAAATATAATCAGAATAAAGAATTGGGGGAAAAAAGCCTAAAATTCTATTAGCACACTGGAGTACTTGCTGATATAAGGTCTTTGAACTTCTTGGGATACTCACACTATTGATACAAGCGGTCAAAAGTGTGGAAGCTTTTTCTGATAGCTTACTATGTTTCTGCATTGTAGTGCATTTAGAAGAATACACTAAGTGGCTTATCCACTAATGAAATATAAAGAGTGTGAATGTTCTGTAAAGTTTAGAAGAAAAATGTCAGTAGAGTAAGTTAGAAAGATACATGGGGGTTTCACATTTCAAACAAGAATATGGTTGAAACTGAGAAATATGCACATATAAACTACTGAAAACAAGGTTGTACAAGGAACTATTTATAGCTGTTTCCATCACACATCAACCATTTGAACTGACTGAAAGACTACTGTATGCCTTTCAGATATTTTAATATTTATTTTCAAAAGGTTCTTGTCATTGTAACTACCAAGAATTGCATAGTTATCACAAGAATTATCAAGACAGGTGGGTGTGAGGTATTAACTAGAATGGGCAAAAGGACTAGTACAAATCTAGTTACAGCACTGAAGTCAAATGGATACCTGAATCAGAATCCAGGAGCATACTGTAGGCTTTTACCAGCTTTCATTTCTTAAAGTCACAAAAATTTCAATTTCTTTAGTTTTAAAGGAAGAGGCCTTTGGGCTATCTAACAGAGGAGGAAGGGAAGAGCTGCCTTATGCTCTAAAACAGTTGTTTTATTTTGTTGTTATTGTTTCCCTATCTATTAAATAGAATTTGTACATATAAAGAAATTAACTGGATGTAATGAGGCAGTTCATTTTGGTTCTAGAGATAATGTCATTTCTAGAAGTATTTCTATTTTAGGAGTTGGAAAAAGCTAAGACCTATAGTGTCTCTAAAACTGGACATTTTAATATACCTTCCAAATAAACACTTTCACCAACATAACTGCCTAAATCTGTTCCCTGATGGACTGGGCTTTGTTTAGAGAAAACATCTGAGAAACAAATATTTCTAAAATATAATTGGATTCCCATCAAGTTATATAGAAGCATAGACCTTCTTACATAGGAAGGGCTTATTAAAGAAAACTAGAAACTGTAGATACATAGACTTAGAGCTTGTCTACACTTTCCTGCAGCTCAGGATACAGGTATGTGAATAGCAGTGTGCATGTAGTACTGAGCTGTATTTCCCCTACATGGATGCTGTAGAAACAAACAGAAGTGTTTCTAACTCACTTAACATAGTCCTTCTCACATAGGACTACATTACTGCAAACTAGGATCCTTTTAATTCACATCCATAGAATCCACACAGGGGAAATTACAGAAGAGTACTTTGGTGTGCACTGCTATTTACACTCACAGGGTATGTCTACACTGAAAAGATGTTTTTGGGGTTTTTTTTTTTGTTTGTTTTTTAAATAAGGAGGCTTATTTCAAAAAAATCTTTTTACCTGTCTATGTGGACATTTTCTTAGTTTGAAATAAGCGCTTCATTATTTTGACAAAATGAAGAGCCATTCAAAATAACTAAACCTGCTTTTACTTTGAAAGAGCAATTCTTTTGATATAGTTATTTTTTTTTAAAAAAAGCCATTCCAAATCATGGAATTGGCTTTTTTCGAAATAATGGCCCTATACTTTTCCCTGCCTTCTCCTATTTCAAAACAGAGAGTCTAGTGAAGACTCTCTATTTGAAAATAATAATTCCTACCTTAATTCAAAATAAATAGTCTTCATTGGACTCCTATTTTGAAATAAATTCAAAATGATACTATTTCAACATAATTATTTTGAAATAAATTCAAGATAGTTATTTTGAAAAATCTATTTCAAAATATCTTTGGCAGTGTAGACACAACCATATAATCTGAACTGCAGGGCACTGCAGATACTGCCTTATAAACAACACAATTTCCAGCATTGTCTCCCTTGTTTACCAGGGACTCTGTGCAGCACAAAAAGACATCAAGTGGCTGAAGAATATATATTATTGTATCTTGTGCAATTGCCCTTCCCCTCCTTTTATTTTCTGCTCCTTTTGGTAAGGTTGATGTTTGTGACACTCTAGTCCAAAGCAATACTATTCATAAACACTAGTGTATTATAGAACCCACAGTAAACTATTTTAAATTGCTGAGAACCAACTCTCTGAATAGAGAATTTAAATAAATTCCATATTTTATTATCTCTATAGGTGAAATTTACCATACTGTTCCATTAAGAGGCTATGTAGTGCAACAAAGGCCAAATTTTTAAAACTGTTTAGGGGTGTAGAGATGCAGATAGATATGACAGAGAGAAAGAGTAAAGAAAAAAATATTTTCTGTAAATTTTCCATTTTGGTTTTGTTTTGATTCGGTCATGTTCTCTGTAAAACACTGAACTGGTTTTAAGTCATAAAATACTGGACTAAATTCATATCTGATTTATCTCCATTGATTTCAATGGAGTTATTGCAGAGATTATTTCTTCCCGTTCATTGCCACATACAGTTAATATTTTGACTGCCTGTGAAAATTGGCACTAGCAGCCAAAACAGGTTACAATATTGGGACAAGGATTTTTTGTCCATCTTCTGTACTTAGGTGGAAGGAGCTAAGGGAAACCCATTTTTAGTTTTTGTTGTGGGCAGCAGAAAAGTTTAAATGAACACTTGATGATCTTACTTTAATAGGAGTTGCACTTGTATAGCATCTTTCATTTCCTTATTCTGGCATGTAGCTGTAGCCAGAGGATGGCACTGTTCAGTTCTGCAGAAATGTGGGTGGCTTTTGGTATCAGGTTTTAGCATTATGTGTGTAACATAAGCCACACAAGTTCTACTGTAAAATAATAAGAACATTCTCTCCCCACCCCACCCCCAGATTACCTGAGGATTTTATTTGGATTATGCTATAAGGACTATTTAACAACATTTTGCATGCCTATAAATATTCTGTTTCCTTAATTATTGTAGTTCTTGAGATTTAATTAGAAGGGTCTATACTAGCTTTAGGCAGTTTTTAAATGATTAAAATGTTTAGTAATTCAAACCAGAAAAACGTAGGAAGGCATTCTTAGCTCATCATAAAGAACAGCAATAGTATTTCTCTGAAATAATCGTCTTCTCACTCTATTCTTTCCCTTCTATATCCCCTCAACAGCCACCAGCATGCACTGTAGCATGCCATGAAAGTACATAAATCCAAGCCATGGTGAAGCAAGTATTCTCAAAGAATTATCAACATCCACCCTTTTCCATTTAAAAATCAGGGAGCTGTTAGTCCCTGGGTACTGGACTACATCAGGGTGATGTACATACCTGTAAAAAGGATCAGAAGGGGGTCCCTGCCTTTCTTATGTCCCTGTAGTAATGGTCTAATGAGACTCTGACATGGAAAACCTAGCTAGAAATGGTGGGTCATTTCCTTCAGTCAGAAGCATCCATACATTTTTGCCCATACTATTAGTTTAAAGCTCTGAGCAACATATCAAAAGTGTTTCCATTTCTGGGTCACTAGGTATTAAAAGACAGCACAAAGTCAGCATAGTGCTAGAGGTCTTTGAGATGCAGAAAATCAATATCATTCTACTGGATGTTACATGATCCATTTTTAGACTCTGAAGAGGATACCAGTAGTTACAATACCTGTCAACCAACCCCCTATAAGGACATTGTCATCTCCGAAGCTCTTACAAAATAGATCTGTGATATTAGTTTTCTTTGTTCCATTGCTCCTTTTAGCCTTTGAGTTTTGTGCTCCATCACTTACCTGGAGTGATATCTTTAAAGGTGGGTGCATGTTTTTGAAGAGTTTGGTAGCAGGTTATGTGCCAGAAAGGCTGTGTCTACACAAGAGTTTTATTTTGAAACAACAGATGTTGTTTCGAAATAAAACTTGACAGCTCCAGACAACATTTCCTCATTTCGAAATAAGGAGCTCCCTTATTTTGAAATAAGGAAAATCATTTAGATGCAATAAAACCTTGTTTTGTATCGAAATGAGGGTTATTTCAAAACTGTGGTTTCGAAATAACCCAGTCAGGCTGTGCTATATCGATATGGAACACATATCGATATAACACTGGAATTTCCTCCCAGGGTGCCATGCACCCTGGGAGGAAGTCCCACCCCCCCCCTCAGCACCCTGGCCAGGGAGCTGATCAGCACCATGGCCAGGATGCTGAGGGGAGGTGCAGGGCGGAAGCGGGCACCCGAGCTGGCTTTGCCCATAGCTCCCCCTTGCCAGGGGCGCGGGGACAGGTGCCCCAGCTTGCTTTACCTCCCCACCCCCGGCAAGGGGAAGTGGCGGGCTAAGCCAGCTCCAGCACCTGCTGCCCCCTCCACCCCTGGCAAGGGGAAGCAGCGGGCGAAGCCGGCTGCTCCCCCTTGCCCAGCAGAGGGGGGCGACAGGCGCCCCAGCCAGCTTGGCCGGCTGCTCCTCTGGGTAGTGGGGTGGGGGGGTGCCCTGCTCCCCCAGCCCCTGGCCGCCTGGAAGCGGTCAGGGAAGATGCCCACTGGGGACCTCTGGCTGCTTGTAAGCAGTGTGGGGGGGTAACATTTCCCCCAGCCCCTCACAGGCTCTGTAGCCTGCTGTCAAATTCACAATGCATGCTGCTGGGCCGGCACAGGCTGTGCACCGGCTCTGCCTCCCGTCTAGGCAGGGCACATGCCTCCTGGGCTGGCAGGGGCTGTGGGTGCTGGCTCTGCCCCCTGCCCGGGCAGGGTGCATGCAGCCCCAGTGGCATGCACCCGGCCCCAGCAGGGAGGCAGAGCCGGTGCCCGCAGCCTCTGCCGGCCTGGGTGGCATGTGCCCTGCCTGGGCAGTGGGGCAGAGCCCATGGCCTGGCCCCTGCCTGGGCGGCAGCTGTCCGGAGCTGCAGGTGCCCCACAATCCCTCCCCTGCTGCTGCAAGAGCAGCGGGAGAGTCAGGGCAGTAGGATTCCTGCCCTGGGGGCAGTTTTCCCCTGCCTGGCTCTCCAGGGGAGAGCCAGGCACAGGATTGTTTGGCAACATGGCCCTGCCAGGGAGCCATGTTGCCACACCCCCCATGCTGCCCATCTCCTGCAGCAAAATAGCATGTCCACACGCATGGAATGCTATTTCGCTTTCAGGGGTTCCCTTATTTCAAATTAAATTTTTTCTTCATTTCATTTCAAAATAAGGATTTTATTCTGAAATGAAATTATCTTAGAATAACTTATTCTGAAATAATTAGCAATGTGTGGACATAGCCAAAGAGTAATATTGAAGCTGATTTGGGGTGATATACTCTATTTGTAGAGCACTACGGTGGCAGTTTATAGTATGTATGTATATATGAGAGCCAGAGAGGGGTAGAAGTTACAAGAGCAAATTTTAATCATAACTGGAGAGAAGCGGAAATTCCCCTGAAGATTTTTTTTTTCCTGACAGCAGTGGACTTACTTTCTGAGAAGATAATGAGAGGTAAAGATAGGAAGAACAACCTGATCTACAAAGTCATTAGGGACCAGCAAATCCTTGAAATACATTATCAGATTTATGAGGCTCACAGAAGTAATTGAAAGTGTGCAAACCTTGAGCCAAATTCTGCGGTACACTCCATGTGCTGTATGCTGCTCCTGCTATATAACAGTCATATCTCTGCCTCAAAGCAGTAAAAAATAAAAGGAAGGGGGGTACGTTTACCTAAGCAATTGCCCACTATTAAATCAATACCTAAGAAACTCTCCATTTCAGCTCCACTTCCCTGGGGCAGTGAACTCTACCTGAAAAATGTCTGAAGTTATAAGGTTATAAACTGCTCTACATAACAAGCATACTGATACAATCCTTAGTGCAATTAGAAAGGATTTGCATGGCAGAAAGTTATTCTTTACAGTTACCTGTGAAAGAGCACTTCTTCCTAATTTCACAACTCTTGAAAAATCATATGGAGCAAGAAATATAAACATGTGCAATACATGACATGGAGCTTAAGACACAGTTGACAGTACAATCTGAGTTATCTAAAGAGCTGGTAAAGGGGGGCTACAGTAAATGATTACAGACTGAAAATCCAGAGTGCTCCACTTACAGGTAAGTAATATGATACAGTCCAAGGTCTAAAAGTGTATGAATTATGAACACCCTTATAGAGAAAAGTAAAGTGGGGACAAATTGCTTCCTGGACTAGTTAGTGCACAAAAGAATGGAACTAAAATGTTGAAAAAACCCTCGGTTGTATATAATGAAAGGGCATCAAGGATACCCAAGAGAAAAATTGATAGAAACAGTGGAGGAACAATCCATATACCCTGCAGTGAACCATGTGACAGGGATCAAGTTTATATGCAGCCAGGACTCTTAGGGATACTAAATGTGGAGAGATATTTTCAGCATTCAATACTTGCAACTGAGGCCTGACATTACATGGGATGAACTCCCAGACACCTATGAAGAGATCAGATTGCCAAGAGGGCACACCACCTAGTAACTCCCACAGTGACCCTGATAGATTTCCAAAGCAGTTTAGAACCCAACATGAAAACTCTTGCAAATTTGGCCATGAAACTCTAGTACATAAATAGAAGCTCAGTTCTTTGGGAAAACTGGTCCACAGGGACAGAATTTCAGCTGGTCTTCTACAAAGCTCAGTAAAGCAGGTCAAGATATGTATATTTACACCAGTCAAGATCATCCCTTCTTGCCACCTTAAATGTAATCCTAGTCACATGAGCCAAGTGTAAAAATAAACTATTAACAATAGTTTCACACTAAAACAAGCATTCACGGATGACTCCTACATTACTTCCAACCATTTACATTTGGCAGATGAGAGGGATATTTCCTTTCTGGAGATTTGCAGTAGTAAAATAGTAGTAAAGGCAGAAGTATCAATTTCCACAGGATGATTTAGACATCCACAGTGGAGTCAATTCTTGGAAAAATCTCTTTATTAATCTATCATGAAAAATTTCCCATACAACTGGCTTTAAGCACTTCTTGATTATATAGCTAAGAACTATATTTTTAAAAAAGCCCTTAAATATAATTGTGTTAATGTTTTAAAATAAATCTATTGCATCTTAAAGTTTCTGATGAGAGAGGTCTGGAGAATAACATTCTATGATTAAGCAGAGAATCAGTGTCATGCACTCAAAAGTAGCAGTGACAACTCTCCTTGTGACTCTACAAGGACACTTCAAAACCTGTGGGAAGGGGACCATAGCACTATTTGCAATTTAGTAGTAGACCAGACTAAAACTGCTAGGTACTTTACATATATAAGAAGCAAGGAGTCTTGTGGTACTTGAAGACTAACAATTTATCACATGAGCTTTTGTGGGAGAAAATCCCACTTTGTCAGACACTTTAAAGATGGGGAAACTTACAGAAAATAACTTTCAAAGCATCTGACGAAGTGGGATTTTCTCCCATGAAAGCTCATGCGATAAATAAATCTGTTAGTCTTTAAGTGCCACAAGACTCCTTGCTTCTTTTACTGAACTAAACTAACACAGCTGCCACTTGGGAACTTCACATGCGTAGTGTCAGTATAAATGGATTTTTAAGTACTTAAGCATATGCCTAACTGTGAAACAAATGAAACTACCTGTTCCTTAAAATTAGGCACTTGCTTAAATACAGAACTGAACTAGGATCCTTAGTCCAAATCCACAATGGGATTTAGGCATCTGATGCTCAGCATCAGATGCCAAACTGCTTGAAAGACTGTACCAATGTTTTGATGTCCAGCTTGGTGGCAGTATCTAATAGGATTTTGCAGGGGTCTGTCATAGGTTCCATTCTATCCAATACTTTAATTAATGACTTGGATAAAGGAGTGCAGAGCATGCTTATAAAATTTGAGAATGACGCTACAATATTAGGTGAGGTTGCTAACACTTTAAGGACAGGATTAGAATTCAAAATGACCTTGACAAAACTGGAAAAGTGGCCTGAAATCAACAAGATAAAATTGGTAGAGACAACTGCAAAGTGCTACACTTATAAGGGAAAAGAAATCAAATGAACAAAAAGAGAATGAACTACAAAGGCTAAATGAGGATCTGAAGTCTATAATAGATCACTATTTAACTATGAATTGACAATGTGATGTGGTTGTGAAAAAGGCTACTATTTTGAGGTGTATTAACAGGCCTGTCATAAGTATGACAGGGAAGGCAATTGTCCTACTTAACCTGGTACTAGTGAAGCCTCAGCTGGAGTCTGTGAAGAGTTTGGATGTCACATTTTAATACAAATTAGAACAACTCCAGGTCAAAGTAACACAAATTATAATAAGTTAAGCAAAACTGATCTAGAAGGAAATGTTAGTAAACCTGACATGTTTATGCTTGAGAAAAGAAAGCTAAAGGGAGACCACATACTATCCTTAAATGTGCTAAAGGCTGTTATAAAGAGGACAGTGATCAATTCTTTCCCACTGTTGGTAAGACAAGAAGCAATGAGCTACAATCTGCGGGGAGAGAAATTAATCACATATTAAGAAAAATTCTAACTATAAAGGTAGTTATGTTCTGGAATAGGCTCCCAAGGGAGGTTGTGAATCTCAATTATTGAAGGTTTTTATGGGACAGGTTAGACAAGCACCCTTAAGATATAGTCTACGTTGACTTTGTTCTACCTCAGTGCAGGAAAATGCATTAGTTGACCTTTTGAGCCCCCAACATGTCCATTAATACTACTATTCTCTTAATATTATTAATAATCTTAATTTCTATTAATACTTTACCTTTCCAGTCTTCATGTACTCTTTGGCTTTTATACTCACTTATTTGGATGCCTCAAATTCTAACCCTTCCACATACTACCAATCCATCCAACTCAAATATTTCCCCCAATTGTTCTTGTCCAATAAAGAACAGCACTGAACAATTAGCAAACCCTGACCCAATGAGTGGTTGTTTCTTTTACATGACAAAGTATGGAAGTTGGGCAGAGCTATGGCCCCACAGAAACCCCTCTCAGATACTCATCTCATTTATTTCAAGAGTTATATGTAGGTGTGGCAGCTCCATTATGCCTTTCATCAGCTAAATTGACAGGTTAGGGATTAAGAACCTCTCTGTATTACTGAATGTCTTTCATTATTTCCATTTTATTTGTTTCTAATGGCCCAAGACTCAGAAGCTCACTGTGCTAGATACTGGACAAACATATGCTGCCCCAAACAGTTTATCATGTAGAAAGAAAATATACCCAAACTGATAAAGAACCAAGGAAAAAGGACTCAGTATATAAGCAAAGTGATCAGAGTGATGATAGGCAAATATTTTACTATTTCAATTTTTTTTTAAAGACAGTTGGCCATGGCTGCTGCTGCTGCTGATGATTATGATGATAACACTTTCATTTTCTGCTTACTTAAGATTTTTCCATTTAATTGTCTCATCACTGATTGAAGAGGACACAGGATAGCAGCCTTCAAACATTTAAAAGGCAGCCACAAAAAATAGAGGAAAGTTCTTCTCTCTTGCCACAGATGACAGGAGATGAGACAGTGGATTCAAATTAATTTAAATATCCTAAAAATAGAAGGTTTAAATGATTAAATGCTGTGAGGAGGGCAGGGGAAGCCATGGTGGGCTCTGCTGCTCCCCAGCAACTGAGAGCTGCCTTTCTGCTGTGGTGGCTGGGCAGCTCTTATGGATTGGGAGCTGAACAGAGTGCAGCTGTAGCTCTCCCATCTCCCTGCTGAGCTAAGCTGAGCATAACCCCACCTGTGACTCAGCCCCAGGCTTGGGATCCGTGGCCCCCAGCCACTTGCAGGGGAGTCCTGCCCAGCTATGGCTAAAGTCCTTGCCAATGTTGGGCTATAGCCCGTTCTGCTCTAGGCTCCATGCCCCGCCACCCTACCCTCTGGCTCGCCCATTCTCCAGTGAGCTGAGCCCTGGTACAGCTCACACTGCCATCCTGGGCTCCATGCTTCCCTGCCAAGCAGGAAGCCAAACCCAGCAGCCTCTTGCCTCCCACACTGTAGCTCACTCCTCCCCACTTGGGGTCTGCACGCCCTCCCTGCCCCATGGTTCACTCCCCTCCTGTCAAGCCAAGCCCAGCTGCAGCTCACCCCCCCCCCCCCGTATTGCCATGCCCCCTGCTGAGTCAAGCCCAGCTGTGACTTGTCCATGTGCTGCAATCCTTGCTTCCTCTTCACCCAGGAGTCACCCCGCTACTCTTGCTAGCAGTGAGCCAGCCCAGCTTTCACTCTTCCCCTTCCAGTTTAAAGGGTAATCAGCTGTTTAAAATGCTTAAACAGCTGATTACATTTTAAACGCTTGAAGGGTTTAACTTTTTACAACCCTAGTTCAAGATACAGCATAGCAGATTTAGATGAAATCTCAAGGAGGAAAAAAAATCCCTGACTATAAAAGAACAGCAGGACAATGGAATAAAGCACCAAGGGAGGTCATGGACGCTCCTTCATCGGAGGTTTTCAAAAGGAGGCTGGATAGCTGCCTCTCTTGGATGGTTTAGACGCACACGCGCGCGCACGCACACACACGCGCACGCACACACACGCACACACACACACACACACACACAAAACCTGCATCTTGGCAGGGGGTTGGAGTATATGATGTTTGCAGTACCTTCTATCTGTCTGACATTTATTGTCAATCCTTGAGGAAGAAGGTGACTGTTCCTTGTAAAGAAATTTCTTCCCTGGAGATTTTAATATGTGATATAAACATGGCTATAATGGCTTTAATAAGTGAGGTATTTCCTTCTATAGCATTTACCTTTTATTAAGGTCATTCACCAGTTTTTCATAGCTTTTTCTTTAAAGATCAGTGATTAAAATTATAACAGTTGCTGGTAATTTTTTAAAGGAAAGAAGAACAGTAAAAGCTTCCATGATTTCATACCAGTTTAATATTTACTAATGTATTCTATAACTCCTACAGAGCAGATTAAGTTTAGTATTGACCACACACAGCGTTAATGTCTATTCCACTAATGTTCACTTTAATTATAACCATCATGACTTCAGACAAGATTTAATCAGTTTTGCTGAAAGTGTAAGCAGGGTATAAAGATTTTCTACTATTAAGGAACAGAAATAAGACAGGAGATAAAGGTGACCCAGTATATATAATTTATGTGGGTTTTCTTTAAAGCTTTTTTATAAGGTTCTTCAGAAGATATTAAGAGGAGAAATGACTAACTGAATTTAACACACAAAGTGCAGACTAAAATAAATCAGATTAAATACAGAATCAAAGAGTTGCAAAAAAATAATTGCTTTTTTACAATGATTATATAAGGGAAACTGAGATCAATGGGATGGACTATCTTATATACTCAGCTAAACCTACGGGATGACACTCCAGAGATTCCTCAACACCATCCCATTGGAAGAAGTTTTCCTCTCAGAGGAGAAGGGTACGAGTCTTCCCTTACATTGAATGAATTCCTCAGTGGATGTAGAAAAATTAAAAAGCAGACAGAAAGAAGAAGAGAGGAAATACAGGATTAAAGAAGGGGTAGAGTGAAAAGACACAGAGATCGAAGGGAGTAGATGGAAGAGAGAAAAAAAATAATGAAAAAGCCATGGTTCACACCTTCTATGAGACTATAGAGATGGTCACTTGTGCCAATCTAATTTTTTTAAATCACCCTTTGTGGGTGGGGGTGGAAGATCCCAAAAAAACTCTTGTCAAACATCCAAAATACAGTAAGAGTTTTCCTAAACCTAAGACTCAGGCTAACCCATTCCTAATTATTATTGATAATTTGTATAAAGCTTCTTCCTGAATTAGACTTTGTAATTGTTAAGTTCTAAGAGGTAGCCATTCTAGCCTAGTTCAGCAAATCAAGGAGTTCTGTGACACTTTTAAAGACTAACAAATTTATTTATTGCATGTGCTTTCGTGGAAGAAAGTCCCACTTCAGACACTTTGAAGGTGGGGAACTTACAGAATGTTTATATTACAGTCTTATATTCTTAAGTTCCCATCTTTAACACATCTGAAAAAGTGGGATTTTCTCCCACAAAAGCTTGTGCAAAAAAATAAATGTTAGTCTTTAAAGAGTGCCACAGAACTCCTCGTTTGTTTTGTAATTGTTAGCCTCTTTAACATGTTACACAGTACTTTGGGGGGGGGGGAAGCAATGAAAAAGTAAAAGAAAAGAAACACTGGTTAACTTTGTAGAAAAGGATACAATTATAGGACTGAAGGAATGGGTTTAAGGAAAATCATTAAGCAGCACAGACTGGTCCTACAGAAAAATTCAGGTTTAGGTACACTATGACATGCTGGCACTGACATCCTCTTTTTTTTCTCTCAGAGGAGCTCTGAGACCAGAACTGTAACTTACAGGCTGATATGAAATCAACCTGGACTCAGTAACACCAATGCTCATGATTATGAGATCTTCTGAGTGAACCTGGTTTGATGTGTGATCACCTTATTCTATCAAGCCAAGTGAAATGCAGAAGTAACAGCTAAGTTTTGGGGTTCATTAGAACACTAGTTTCAGAGCAATCCCACATGAAAATAAATCCAATCATTCTTTTGCATAAACAGAAGACAAAGACTGAAAACTTTTGCACAATATTTTGAGCAGTGGGGAAGTTTGGGTTTACCAACCTTTGTGGATGAAATTCAAACCCACACATCATCAGATTCAGTCCAGCCCTACTTCATAAATTACCCCAAATGATATGTACAATTAAAAGGAGGTCTACTCTAAATAATCTTGAAGTTATGTCTCTTCATTCTTTATACTTCAGCACAATGATATTTGTTAAAAATAACTGCAGAAAGTAAGAGAGAATAAGGATCATTAACAATAGGAAAAGTCATTTACCACCAAAATATTTTGCATGTCCCTCTAATTATGAGAAATTGGGAAAGTTCAGTGTTCACAGTCTCTCACTATCATACTGAATGTCAAATGCACCAGATAACTGAAATGTATGCAAACAAAAATAGTGGATGAATCTAGACTATGGGTTCCCAACCTTTGGCTAGGAAGCCAAAAGTGGCCTGCAAAGGCTTTCAAATTGGCCTGCAGCTCCATTTCTGCTGGCTACAGAAGGGATCCACTATCTAAGGACCCACGCAGAGTGCATTTCCAGGGGACCAAAAGACCAGTGCAAGCTACTTGCTGCAGTCAGTGTGAAGGGAGGTCAGCACTCCCTCAGCATATGTAGCCTAGGTCCTTAAGCAATTGGATCCCTGCTGGAGTGAGAGGAAGAGGAGCCCTGATTTTTCAGACCCTCGGCTGCAAAAGAGAGCCATTGCCTAGAGACCAGGAGCGTCGTTCCCCCTAGGCAAGACCCAGGGCATGGGAGTGGGCCCCGCCCGGCCCTGATTCTCCACCAGGGCCCGATCTGGCCTCAAGCTCCTTCCACCGCCTGCCTAGCCCTGGAACCCTGGCCAAGGATGGGGATGGGCTTGGGAGAGGCTGGCGCTGCTGCAGGAGGCCTGGCCTGAATTTCTGACCAGGGACTGGGAGCAGCAGGTGCCACCATAACGAGGAGAGGTGGGAGCAGCAGCTAGCCGTATCCTGGCTCTCCATCCTGGGAGGGGGCTGAGAGATGCAGGGGCTGCCCTGGACACTCAGGGCACTGGTGCTGGGACTCGGGGCACGTGCCCATGTGCCAGGCACCAGTGACACCCCTGCTAGAGACACAGGTGGTTTCCTTCCTGCAGCCAAGGATACAGGGGATTAGCGAGGTGGCAGCCTCCCTGGTAACTCCTTCCATCTGGCTGCACAGGAGATGGGAACTGCTAGTGGAGCCTGGTGTCCCTTCAGGGTTGTAAAAATAATATCTGCAGCCCTCAGATAGAAAAGGTTGGGAACCACTGATCCACACCTAGTTTACGCACAGACATACACGCACTACACTTATTTTACATATACACGCACACACACGCACATGCATGCGCATGTACTCTGCTAGGAAGATATGATTGATTCCTTTTAATTTATAAATATTTCAGTAAGCAGGTATCTGATGCATGATTGGAAACGTAACGTAATGTTCCACAGTGTTTTTCCCAGCTAGATGGATGTCATCTGATGTTCACAGGAAAAGCAAGAATAACTCCATAGGTCAGTGGACTGCTAAGAAAGGAGCATAAAGAGTACTTAATACATGACACAACATTCTCCCTGATTCAGATTTTGCAAGAAATGACCAAAGCTCAGCATGCCTTACATTTGTCTAAAAAATCTGCCATTCAACCAATATCATTCCTCAATGAACCCTGAGTGAAGAGTGCTATCTTTACTTCCAAGGAAGGAAACCTAGCTTACAGTGAGCAGATTCTAAAGTCAATAACTGATTGTAAAATGAGATCATGAAGAACACCACAGGGAGTTTTGTCTCATTGCAAAAATGCTGCAAACCTTCATAGTATTGTAGGCATCCTGTTTAATATATAGGTACATAGGCACAACCGGGTGTTTCTGGATCATTTTTTCTAGGCAGAGGCACAATTAGCACTCAATATTAAGAAGTTTCTGGAATTGGGTTCCAAAGCGGTAGCTGTTTTTGTCTAATTCTGCAAAACAAACAAGGAGTCCTGTGGCACTTAAAGACTAACATTCATTTATCACATGTGCTTTCGCAGGAGAAAATCCCACTTTGTCAAACACTTTGAAGATGGGGGAACTTATAGAATGGGAGCAACATAAATGCAGGGAAGTGTAAGTCATGGGATCAGGTCATTCTGTAACAGCAAATCAGAGCAATTGTTAAGATTCAAACATGGGGAAACAGCATAGAGAGGAAGGTGAGCTCAAATCACCCATTGTAATGGGAAAAGAATCCACAGGCACAATTTAATCCTGCTTTCACACAATCAGATTTGCATATCAGTGCCAGTTCTGCTGTTTCTCTTTGAGTCTTGATGTGTTGCCCATCTGTTTGAGTACAGCTGTTAACAACTGCTTAGCTTTGCTGTTTAGTGTGACCAGATCCCATGACTTACACTTCCTTGTATTTATTTTCCTTCCATTCTGTAAGGGTATGTCCACATGCAGGTTTTAAATCAAAATAACACTGGTTATTTTGATTTAAAAATGCTTAGGTCCACACGATTTTTCCTTATTCTGAAATAAGGAGCTCCCTTATTTTGAAATCAGGAAAATCATTTTGATATAATAAAACCTAGTTGTATATTGAAATGAGGGTTATTGCAAAACTGTAGTTTCAAAATAACCCCATATGGCTGTTATATTGACATGACCCACATATCGATACAACAGTTTACCTTCCTCCCAGGGTACAAGGAATCCCACCCCCACCAGCACCTTGACAAGGAAGCCGACCAGCACCCTGCCCAGTGAGGGAGGGTTGGTGCAGAGGGGCACAGGGGAGCCCACTTCCACCTCCAGCTGACTGGGCTGGTGGTGGGGGATCACCCCACACCCCACTTCCCCCAGCAGCTATCTGGCTGGGGCAGGCAGGGAAGGAGGCACATCACCCAGCTTCCCAGGAGCTGCAGGGCGGCACGGGCAAGGAGCCTGTGCGACCCCAGCTACTCCACAGCTGTGGGGCAGCGCAAGCATGGAAGCTGCCGCGCCCTCTGCCTACCCTGCAGCTGTGGGACAGTGCGGCCAGGGAAGCCAGCTTGCCACCCGGCTTCCCTACAGCTGTGGAGTGGCGCAGGCTCCCCCCACCCAGCCAGCTGCAGGGAGTGGGGCAAGCCTGGACAGCTGTGGGGAAGCCAGGTGTGCAGACTCCCTTTCCCCACCACTGGGCATCTGTGGGAGCTGCGGGGTGCCCTGCGGTCCCTCCCCAGCCATCCAGCTCTGGAGGCTTTCCTCCCTGCCTGGGTCTCAAGGGCGTGATGTTGCCACACCTTGTTTGGACCTGTTAAATTGATTTAACTGAAATTGATTTAACAAGTTTTATTTCACTCTGGTTAAATCAATTTCAGTTAAATCAATTTAACTACCTACGTGTGGACATAGCCTAAGTTCCCCCATCTTCAAAGCATCTGATGAAGTACATTTACTCACACAAATGCTCATGCGATAAATAAATTTGTCAGTGTTTAAGTGCCACAGGATTCCTGGAATTGGGTGCAGTAGTTGTGGGTATTCTCAGTAGGTTCCATGTAGCCAGACTTAGATTCCATGAGAGCAAGCATTCAGGGCAGCAACTTTACAAAAGTCACATGACAAAAGTCATATTTAAATATATTTTATTTGGAATATTATTTGATTTTAGCTGAACTGTTTTAGTTAAATTATCTCAACTACTACGATTTACCACTTTTTTTCCGTTAATAAAATGTGATAATGGGGAAAAAATCACTTATTTTGCTATTCAGTTTGGGTTTGTTTGTTTTTTGGTAACAGGTTTTTTTAATTTATGTACTGAACCAGCCTGACAGTTTAGTTGGTTAGTTAGCTGATCAGAGGTGAAGGAAGAGTCAGCATGTTTTCCATCTGGAGATATCTATAAGCAAGTGGAAAGCAATATCAAAGCTATCAGTAATCTCTAACAGCTATATGCCTTGTGTTATATAGCCTTTCCTCTAACTTTACTATATTTTTTCAAAGAGAGCGGAAAGAAACATTTACATTCAGCCTAGGAATTTATATGCCAACTTTCAATATGCAAAAAAGTTTATGGCCATTTATGGACAATTTAACAACTAAATCCTGGCAGATATTTAGTAATATTGCAGTAGCATGAGTGTCTAACTCTAATCAATCTTTTGTTTTGTTTTTTCTTGGCATTATCTTCTTATAAATAGGAGCAGGGGATGCTTTGTGTTTTTGTGAATTAAAGTTGTATTTTAAGTATTTTATAATTTTCCTTTTGTAAAATGATGGTGGGATGTTTAAGCCTGGTTTTAAGATGAGCTCACATCCATCATGATCGGTTTCACCTGAAGACTGATTGCAAAAAAGCCCAGGAAATTAATGAGAATCTCTAAGCTACCTCACCATTCCGCCTTTCATCAATGCACTTCTTTAATCCCCCATACCATTTATCATTAAAGAGAACTGATAACAAAACTGCAGCTACAATTCAGGTAGCCTAAAAGGACCCTCAGAACAGCAGTTTTATTTCCATTCATATATTAATGATCTCTGGGATGATGGGAATCTCCTGTTTATACCTAAATGTCCAGTTACATAGGGTACATCTACACTTAGAGCAGAATTCGAATTGATTGTCATGAATTCAAATTCTATTAAGTGCATGGACATACCCCCTTTCCTCAATTCAAACTGAGGACATCCTCAGCCCCAACTGATGAAAACTGACTTCAAATTCATCAAACCTCGTTTGACATCGAAGTCCCAGTCATTTTGAACTGAGGAGTTCGAATTGACTCAGTGTGGCCATGTCAACTCAAACTCACTGCGAGTTCGAATTGACATGGGCTGACCTTCCTCCCACGGTGCCTGGGGAGAAGCCGTGCACCCAGGTGTCTTCTCAGTGCACGGCTAGCAGGGATGGAGCCGTGCACTGGGGTGTCTTCCCGCATGTGGCTGCCTGGGGAGAAGCAGCCCCTGCACCTCCCAGCCCGGTCCCAGGCCTGAGATCTGGGGCACAGCTACCGGCTGGCGTGGCAACCTCTCCAGGGCACGGCCACGGCAGCGCCTGCCACTCCCAGCCCGGTCCCTGGCCAGGAATTCAGGATGGGCCACTTAAGGCAGCACCAGCCTCTCTCGGCCCTAGCCCTGGCTGGGGATCCAGGGACAGGCAGGCAGTGGCAGGAGCCTGAGTCTGGATCGGGCCCTGGCGCAGAATTGGGGCCGTGGGGGCGGGGCCTGCACCTGTGCCCTTGGTCTTTCCCAAGGGCTGTGATGCTCTTGCTTGCAGGGGAAACTTCCCCTGCCAGGCTCCAGCACTCTGACCCTGGCACAAGATAAAGCATCCCCTCCCAAGCTCTAGCTGCACTGCGGCTGTGTGACTGGCTGTGGCAGTGACCGTTTTACACAGCCATCTTGCCACACTTCCCATGGTGCGCCCCTCCAATTTGAATTGGCAAGTACAGTCCACGAACATGTCAATTCAAATAGGATTTTGTAGTATGGCCCTGTCAATTCAAATTTACTGAATTCAAATTAATAATTATTAATTCAAATTGACTAATTTGAATTCAGTAATTCAAATTGTAACTCTAAGTGTAGACATAGCCATACATAGTATCTGAAAAAAATTTGTTTAACCAAATAGAAAAGTTAAAGCAAGCAAAACCTCATGTTACCTTTCAAATAGAGTAAAACAGGCATTTGTTTAACAAAACTGTAGAGTTGAACACTTTTTTTTTAAATGATGAGCATTGATTGGTTTTCATGCATACAGAGTAAAAGAACAAAATCTAAGTGATGCTCAGCTACTGAAACTCAAACCTCATGGTAAATAAGCTACAGCCAGCCTGGACGCATTGGATTTTCATGATGATGTGACCTTTCAAAGAATGAAACCATGTGGCATGTTGCTCTGTGTATTGACCCAACAGCTACGCTAAGATGTCTGCTATGTAGGTTTTGGGGTTTTTTTTTTGTTTTGTGTGTTTTTTTTTTTTTTTAAGATTTACAGCTGCAAACTCCAGAAGCTTCTGAAAACACAAAAGTTTTAGAGCATCAAACATTGATTCAATATAGTACAAATCTTAATCTAGATAAGGTGCTTAAGATAGAGAAAAATACTATAGCAAGATATAATTTAACAGTAAATTCAAGTGAAATCTGCCCTTTAACTCAAAAAGAACTCAAAAACTCAACTAAAAAACAGAGCATGATATTTTCAGTTTGGCAAAAATAATTTTAGTTACTTTGACATTTTGCTGAAGCATGCAGTTTTAATGTAATAGCAACATTTCAATTCTCAGAAAGAGCAAATACAAGTCAATGATGGTCCTACACCTTATGTACACCTCAGGGTTTCTTTGGTATAGCTTTTGCTCATTTTGCAAGCGTGACATTGCAAATACAAAACACAGTCATTCAAATGTGGAGGCATTTCACACCTGTTGTTCACTGAGGACTTATCTATAATGAAACCGCTATGTCAGCCTCTATGGATCAGTGCAGCAGGATCAGTTGAGCAACCACTAAATCAATTCCAGAAGCGCTCTCCGTTCAATGCAGTAATTCAACCCCCTTTCCAGAAAAGAGTAACATGAAGATGAATGGAGAGCATTTCCCATTGGAACAGCCTAGAGAAGACACAGTGGTAAGGGAGAGGAAGCAATTTGACTGGGCATATTCATTCTACAGTATATAGCTTGCATATCTTCCATCAACTCAGCGCAGCAGTGTAGACCAGGCCTCATTGTTCACAAGGTAAGTGACTAAATAAGGTACAAGAGAGTAGAGAACCAGGTCCAAAGTTTGTAATGAGAGTCATGGAAGAGGGAAAGGAACAGAAATACCTCCTGCATTTGGTCGTGATACTCTTTGATCAAAAGTGTTTGGTTGTTTATTCTCTTCCCAACAATCTTCTTTATTTTAGCTTGTCAGCACACAAAAGTGTGTAGTTCTACACCAGGCTAGTTAAAATATAGTTAAAAGCCTGGAATGGATGCTGTATAAAAAGGTGTTTATATTTAGTATACCATAATCTTGTAAGAAAAGGAAAAAAGTCCATACTGGTATAGGAACCTTTATACCAGTAAATTATACCCACTCCGGGAGTTGTAGCAGTATAACTGTATTGGCAGTGCTATATCACCTGGGAAATGCACACACACTTATAACACCACAAACCTGTGTGTAGACTAGGCTTTAGTATTCAACATTTCAAGGCATAAGTGTAATCCTGCAAGTTTTGAACATTTAACAGTTTGCAGGATCAATCCTTTGAAGAACTCCAACAAGCTCCAGCTGTTTGTGCTTCACAAAGAACACAGAGACAGTTCACTTGTGCTCAGATACAAATGGTGGGTGAAGCAAATTAAGCAGTGTTCAGAGCTAACAAACTGTGAAGCTGCAGCTTTGTTTATGTTTGACATGAGCTGGTTTAGGTGGGACCATCTCAGTAACCAGAGGGGTGGCTCTCTACTGCTCCAGGAGTTCCCAGAGAGACTGCCCCTCAGGAAGGTTAATCTGTCCTACAGTTCCACCTATACCAGAAGAAGACACATCACATGTCTCTCTACACACAATCAGCCCTATAGATTGATGTGAAAGTAGAAGTCCCATGGTGCTGCATGCCTGCAGCCCATCCTTGCTAAAAATAAGCACCCAGATGTTGTAATCCCTGTGCTCCCCAGAATGCAGTGATCACATTGTATCTGGCAAAAAGGAAGTCTCATTGCACAAGGATAAGCTGCATCCTCCAGAGATCTAGTTAATTTTATTGAATCTATCAGACACTGAACGGACAGCTCAGGGAGAATTTAGGGATTCAGTACATATCTCCATAATTCATTTCAGAATTCAGCCCAACCACTACTATTAGTGTCCTATACTCATGAAAAGTATCTTAGATGATCACAGTTGTTCAGGAATTTACATTTTAGCTCCTTTTCACAACTCAAGCATCATACTGAGGCAATGTTTTAGTACTGACTAATTAATGCTATCTACTTAATAATGTTTTCTGAAGTGCCTGTTGTTCCTTTGTAATTCATCTATTTAAGTGCCAGGCAGGTGTAAGACAAAGGTAACACTTTGCGTCTTTTCTTAAGATTTGACTTCAAAGAGCATAGAACATTGGGGGATGCTACGTCAAACATCCACACTTGATAGGACTGGTAGTTGCTGACTGCATGTGTGTTCTCCCAGTGCATATGCTGGCCCAGCTCCATGCAGGTAACAGATACAACAAGCAACAACTGGATTATCTAATAAGACCAGAGATAAGTTTCAGTAACAAAGGCAGCAAGCCAGGCTTATTGCCAATGAAGTACAGTGAGAAGTATCTCATATGTGCCACAAGTTCACTTAGTACATGTATGTCCATGACAATGGTACTGCCTCATTAAATGTCAGGATTTTTGTTCTGCCTTCAGCCAGCCAAAGACATTCCCTTTAGGAACCTCTCTTGTAGATCAAAAACAAGTTGCATATTGTCCTTCTGACATATGAAGTTACCACCTTCTGACATAGTGAGATACCACTTTACCTTGTACCAAACGGTTCAATCAAAATATCTGTATCCATCATATTATCATCCTGAGTGATCAAATCAAATGGCTGGAAGGGACCTTGTGAGATCATCAAGTCCAACCCCCTGGGAATTGAACCCAGGACCTTCTGCACATTAAGCAGAGGTGTTAGCCACTACACTAAGCCCTCCTTATCTTTGGAGTCCTAGAATGCTCTGATACCTTTCTTTAATGTGCTTGTGCCTACCACTTCTTTGGAAAGTGTGCGCTTCCCAGCTTCTGTGAAATTACAGGCAGTCTGAGACCATGAATCCTGATCACTTTGCTTTCTAACATCAGGGCTTAACTGCAAATTTAGCTCAGGGCCTGTTACACTAAACCTCATGTCTTGCAAGTCCCACTTTGTACTACAGCTAGAAATACTGACTGGGTCAAAGACATCACCTGGATTCTTTATGCACCTTGGAAATACTATGAATATAACCATTGTTGTAGCAAATTATATCAAGGACTCAGTCTCCCATTCCTATTGACTGAAAGGCAATGAGTATGTCATATGTGACCTTCCTCCCCCTACCATTTCCTCTCAGAAAGAAAGATAGAATTAAAATCTCTTCTCATGATTGAGCAACTTAATGGGCTCTAAAACAATATTCTAAAACCTTCAGGGGTAATTTGGACAAGTGGCCACCTCACAGTGCCCCCCTAGTGGTATCAGGGCAGTACACAACCCCTCAACTCAGTTTCACTTCTTCAGTCTCCAAACAGACACCCCAAATGGGCCACTCCACTCACACCAGCTTTCCTTAGGATCAGATTTATCAACTTAACATTCAGAACAAAATCCAAAATCTTCCCTCCCACTCAGAGTTTAAACTCCCCTCATCTGGTCAAAGCCTTTTCTATCTTAGCTGGCTATCCTCAGCCATTCCTATTTGGAACAATTCCTTTAGTCTCAGGAGATTGCCTACAGGAATTTCTCACACAGTCAGCTCATGCTCCCCACTTACTGCAGTCCGGCCACTTTCTTCACTTTGTAGGAAACTGTCTGATTCCCCTCAGGTAAGGCTCATATTATAATCAGGGTGGTTTGGTCCCAGACTCTTCAGATCCAGGGCAAGCCAACCTGTTAGAGGTGGTTAGCATATGAATGCTAATCAGGATCATAATGATTACATGTTATTTAGCAGTGCTATAGCTTCAGTGAACCTCTTGAGGTTTAAATATGAGAATTTGTTTTTAAATTGTTTATTTTTTTAAATAGAGCTCTTTGAAAGAGAAAAAAGTCAAAATTACTCAAACATTAGGACTTCAATCAGATATGCACAGGCAACCCCAAATCTTCTTTGATAATTTGGAGTTGAGGTTAACTGAGTGTAGCAGACCAGGAAGAAAACAGAAAATGGAGACATGACATTTTATTAGAAAGAGATGGTTGTGTGGCAGACTGAAGGGTGGGTGGTAAATCCTCTGTTGCTTTGGCTACCCCTCACTCAAGAGGCTGGGTTGTAGGGAAGCAGATCCAAGGCACACAGAGTGAAGGGTTAATGGATAGCAGTTGATCACCCTAAGGCACCTTAGCACCAGCCCCCGAGTTAAATTGACAAAGGAAAGGAGAACACCTGTCTGGGTGCCCAGTGAGGGACAAAGCCAGACAGGGTCCTGAGATGCAGGGAGGTGGGATGGGGTGGGAGACTCGTGTGTGTGTGTGTGTGTGTGTGTGTGTGTGAGAGAGAGAGAGATTGAATGAGTGAGCGAGTGCAAACAAGCAGCTATCCTGCTTGCCTGCGATAATCAGGAGAAAGGGAAGAACCGTGAACTTCTGGGACCCCCAGAAAAGATCTGTGAAGGAGCTGGACTGAGGACTGATGAGAAGAAGACTGTGTGTTAGTTTTTAAGTGTCACAGGACTCCTTGCTTCTTTTGCTGGACTAGATGAACATGCCTGCCCCTTTGAAAATTGCATTTTACTGTACAAGTATATACAATTTTCTTGCCTGCATGGGCACTTTCCTGTTCAGATAATGTAATGCGAGTTAAAGCTTTTAAAATCAAGAGAAAGATATGAAATACCAATTAAAATGTATGGTATAAGTGTTTTTATTCCAGACAAAGAATGCATTAATTCCAAGTTAAAAATCTGAGTAAGCAGGGAAGGGGAAAAAAATCAAAATGGTAAACATCAGTTCTCAGACTTTAGTAAGTAAATTATATGCATTTCCTTTTTTGTTTTCATACTCCTAGATGTGCTAAGAGGATCACTTCAAGTAACTATTGCAAGCTTTATCATCCCTCTATGCTAACAAGATTTCTAGAAGCTGAAGCAAGTTATCTATGGAGAGAAATTCAGCAACATGCAAAATTCTCAGAATATTAATATAATCCAAATTCCCTAACAAGCTAAACTAAGTCTCCTTCTCCCTTGCCAGTTAAGTCTCAAAGGTACTTCAGTTATAAGAAATTGGAGCTCGAGGTGTCACAGAACTGCTTGTCTTTTGAATTAGTACTGTGCCAGGAGAACCTGATGCCAGATTCAGGATATTTTTAGAATATTTCATCTATTGTAAAATAAGGAATTGAAACTATCCATTAACCTCTTCTTGAATGTGGAATGTTACTACTCCATGAAGCCATTTTAGCTGAATACTTACCTGTATTTACTGGCAAACCTGATAATAAAGGGAATAGTAATGGTTTATTAAAGAAGGTGACTATATGTTTTCTTCTAACTTCTTCAGTATCCCTTACTGTTTTTAAATGTAAATGTACTAAGAGGCTGCAGCTACTGTATCTTGACATGTCTTCCCTTTCATATTTGCCTTTGAATTTTCTCAGTTTCATCTTATTCAAAATCTTTTCACTTACATTTTATTTATCTGTTTCATTCCTAATATCACTGTATCTTTTCATCTCTCTCTTCTTTCACTATTCACAACAGTGAACACGAACTACATGTGATTCATTACTGCTCATGACAAATCTAATCTCCAACAGCACTTAAATATAACCTGGTGTGTTGTACTGTAACAAAGACCTGCACCTTTTCCACACCCCATTTTGAAGTTGCTGCTGCTACTGCATGATGCCCAGGGCTGCTTTTCAGCCCAGGGATATTCAGTTATTCCTCCTACTGCACCTCCAAATCCTCTGCTTCCTCTCCTCCTCCAGGGGGGACTTAGGGAAGTCTTTGAGGCAATAATTAAAGGGCTCTTTTTAATCCTTTCTGCTGGCCTATTGAAGAAATGCATCATCCCAGCTGCTCACCCCTTGTGCTTCGGTGCCTGAAAACTCTTGTCGACTCCCCTTGGAAACTTTTCATCTTTCCCTTATAGGCCTCTCTTTGCTCCTCAGCAGTTTCTAGTGGTTTGAATTTTGCTGAACTCAACATGCGGAAGGGGCACAAGATATGCACTGGGCAACCTTAGATCTAAAAGACTATTCTTTTGACGATAAATTTATGATGAAAGGCACTGTAAGCCTGGCTTTTAAAAGTGAAAGCCGAGATCATTTTTCCCATGGCCCAGAGGCCCTCTTGTAAACACTCTGAACAACACTCCAGTTTGTCAGTGGACCGTATGAAAATAGATTAGGCAGAGTTAAAGAAGTCTGCATATGACCTTAAGTATCAGAACTGTTGATGGCACATGCTGTTCCTGAAACAGTTGCTATGGTAACTTTTTAATTCACTTCTTGAAACATTTGAACTAGTAGTATTCTTGAGTTCTACATGCCTTTCTTACTTTGAGAAAGAGTCTGATATGTCAGCATGGAGTCCTCCCACCTGAATCCACAGGCTCTCCAAAGGCATTTCAGCAGTGTACTCTTACATCATTAATGACTGATGTGTGCTGTGGTCTCAGTGCCTCTCACTGATTGAGTAACCCACAGAAAAAAAAAAAACTGACTAGTCCCCCCCCCCCTTCAGTGCTGTTCTATTTGTTTTTGTCAGAATGAATACAGACCCCTACAAAGAATGAGTTTAATAACTAAGGACCCTGTGTTAATTTCTATTAAGACAAATTCTGCTTAACATCACAAAGTTAATGTTTTGCAACCTAACCTACATATAATTTCTATGGATTTGGCTATAGAGTGTTCAAAGAGCTTTACTCCACAGATTTATCCTAATTAGGATTCAAATGTTTCTTGGAACTACGAGTTTTTTCAATTAAATGTATTTTTTTTAAAGAAAATGCAGGTTCATCAAAATTGGAAATATATTGGTTTTGACATAAAATTCATCTGTTAAGATTTCTCAGGATGAGAATGAAACTTCCAGTCAAACTACAGATATTTCCATCTCTCCATGTACCAGAACCCAGACAGGACCACAGAGATTCACAACTTCAAGGTACTTTTGGCCTTTCCCTATGAAATCCCAATTTCCTAAATAGCAACACTGACTTAAATTTTATATACTGGTTAACTAATAGAGTGGTTCTGTTCTTTGGCAATGTAGCCTCACTATTGTCAGAATGCCCTTGTTGGCTCCAGAACTTACATCCTACTTCCAGACAAAAATCACTCACATACTTGACAGTCTCTTAAGATACCACAAACTGTCATGGAGCTAGATCTGATAATCATGCGACCCTTCATCTTTGAATTTTGCCTATTCACACAAAACAAACCCTGTGGGGGGTGGGAATCAATCTACCACCTTTGATTGATCACTGCCCGTCTTGGCTTGTTAGAAAGAGATTAACTGAGACTTCTGCTAACTGAAATAGTCAATAGCCACCAATATGAATGAAAACTTACCATCTCTTAAAGAAACCAATAATTCTAATTATTCAGTATCAAAACTCCATTCTTCAGCAATTTCACTGAGATGCTTACCATTGGTCGTCATGTTTGATTCCAATGTAATACTTCCAGTATCTTAGATCCCCTTCCCACAAGTCAAAGCATGAAGGACAGCAGCATTGGCTAGGTATCTTGATCATGGTCTGCATGGAGCACAACCATAAAAACCCGAGAGACAATAATAAGATACTCCTTAACAATTGTAAGTATTTTAACAGTTGGAAATCAAAGCCTGTTTACAAGAAAGATTCAGACTATGCTTTTGTTGCCAAAAATGTTTTTATATCAGTTAGTGTTGTGTATTTAGCTGCCTTACCCAACTTCCTGGGTTGCTGTAGCAACTGAGCTCACTTGTTGCTACAGCAATAGAGTTGGACTATTAGAGGGTAGCTCTGCTGATACTGGCTGGGTTTTAGTGTTAGTTCAATAAAGAGACACTTTCATGGGTTTGCTCTCTCTGTATTTTGTTCTGATTTCTTCCTGAAGAAAAGTAAATTCCAAGGCTTCAACATAAAAGTGGCAACAAGGAAACCTGTGTTGCATCACCAAAAAAAGAAAATCAGAAGTTGCTGTTAAAAAACTTTTTGCTATTGTGAAGGGAGGTGAGGATGTTTATACTGACAGTTCAAACAAATTAAAAATTGTTTTCTTTTTCTCCCCCCAACTAGAGTGAAGCACATGCACTGGGAAATGAAAGAAACAATGCTGGTAAGGGAAAATTGCCAGCAATTGTGTGTGGATAAATAAAAGACAGAAAAAAAAATAAAATAAAAATAAACGAGGGAAGTAACAATGACAGCACCTTGGAACCTTTTGATGACACTTTGGTGCAATGGCACATGCATACTGAGCATTTTCAGCTTTTGCTATTGCCAATGAAATTACAGAAACAAAGACAGTGCCCATATTCCTAAATGGTGTAGGAACTAAGATCTAAACTATACTGTACTGTTTAGCGCACCCATGTGACAAAGAAAATCTTAGTGACATTATGAAAACCTTGGAGGCATATTTCTCACCAAAACTGCTGATAATCGCAGAAAGATACAGGTTCCACAAAAGAAATCAAGAAGAAAGTGAAACAGCTTGGAAGTTTGTAACAACTCTGAGGAAGCTTGCTGAGCACTGTGAATTTAATGAGATGTTAAATGATGCCCTGCATGATAGGTTAGTGTGTGCTCTGCACAGTGAAGTAGTACAGAAGCACCTACTAATAAAGGCCCATCTCAGGGGGTTAAAGTATAATTTGGGGGGCCCCAGAACCCTGCTAAATTTCTGGGCCCCCTCAATAGGTCCAGGGTCCCCTCACATACCTCAGCTACTGCCCCCAATATCCATTCCCCTATCATCAAAATCCATTAGAATGCTGGTTTAAACACCCAGTGTGGTAACAAATGTGGAAAAAGGGGACTCACTGAGTGTGTCTACAAACAAAAGAAATAAGAGTCAAACAGAAGAGGCAAACTAGAAAAAAAAGAAGGCTGCAGCTATGGGACTGAAAAGGAAAATCTACATACAGTACAACAGATTCACGATGATCAAAGTGACACCCAGTCAGAAGAGGTGGGACTCCACGGCTAAGTCTACACACAAGGTTTTATTTTGAAATAAGTCATTCCAAAATGACTTATTTCAAAACAAAACCTTTATTTTGAAACTGCTTATTTCGAACTAAAAAACCTTAGTTCAAAATAATGGAAAATCTGAAAGTGAAATAGCAGGTCCTATGTGTGGACTTGCTATTTTGCTTCAGGAGAGCAGCACCCTGGGAGGTGTGGCAACATGGCCCCTTGTGGGCCATGTTGCCACCAACCAGGGCAGAGGGGGGTAGAGGGCTTGCCAGGAGCCTGGGGGTGCTCCAAGCTGCTTGTCCTCTGGGCAAGCGGCTTGGGGAACCACGGCAACCCCAGGCTCCGCTGCCCAGGTCGGGGGAGCTGCAAGAGGCACAGGGTGGCCGCAGCCCCAGCAGCTCACCCTGCCACCAGCTTGGGGTGGTTGCAGATATTAAATTTGGTGGTGCCTCCACCTGGCTGTATCCAGTACACGCTCAGTGGCATGCCCTGGAAGCCTCCAGGACTAAATCCATGCAACTAAAAATAATCTGGGGGATGGGTCTAATCCAAACTTACTAATTATATATACACAATACACTCAAGGTACTAAATTGCATGCAACAAACCTTTACTTAACAAAAAACTTATCGTAAGAGGATGGAATTAAATATTACTACTAATTTAAATACAGAGGGGCAAGTAAATAAATCAGTGGACAGACACAGAATACAGTTTAAAGGAAACTTACCTAATAAGCACTTTCATAGCTCTTTTTCACCAAGTGCACACTTCAGAGTTCAGAACCTCAACCCCTTACTTGCTGCTGGTCCAGCATATCTACTCAGAACCATGCTGAAGATCCAGAGTGAGCCCCACCAATGGTCTGTAGTCCTAGCCCTGGTTCAAAAGGACTGCCACACTGTATCCCTCAGGCCCAATCGGTTTCTCAGCAGACTCCCTTGCTTTACAAGCAGTGCTCCAGATTGAAGGAGGAGAGACACTCACACCCTCACTGCAGATCCAGCTCAGCCAGCTCTAGTCTCAGACCCTGCTTATGGCTGAGTAAGGTCACTAACCTCTGAAGATCCCTGCTTGAGTGAGCCTCTAGGGCTATGTTCACACACGGGGTTATTTTGATACAAGTTGTTTCGAAACAACTTGTATCGAAATAAGGTGTTATTTCAAAATAAGATAATTCGAATTAAGGAAAAAAGCTCAAAGCGAAATAGCAGGTCCAGACAACAGTTATTTCAAAACAAGTCACCGTTGTTTCGAAACAACATGTTCAGACGGCATTGCTTCGAAACAAGGGTTTTGAAGCAAGGTTGTTTCATCCCCAAAAGGGGGTTTAACTTGTTTCGAAACAACGGGTTCCTGTTGTTTCGAAACAACGGTGCGTCGTGTGAACAGGGTAATTCTTATTTTGAAACAACCTCAGCAATAAGCAACCATGTTCTGAAAACTGGTTTTGTTTTCCCCCCCCACACACACACACTTTGGGTGGGAAAGGAGAACATGAATGGTGCCATCGCATCTTTCTGCTTGTCTGCAGTGGCAGCAAGGCAAGCACATACTGAATCCTACTCATCCTCCTCTTTAACTGGTGGTGATAGATGAGGGGCTTGTGACCAAGACGGGAAGTACACTCTGCAGGGGCTGTAGGGGAAGCATGTCCACATGCTGCTCTTCCTGAAGCTCTACCAGTTGCCACAGCTTTTTGGCCTGACCTTCATGAGATGAGCATCTCCTGCTGCATTTCATGATCCTGGTCCCGGGCTCCTCTATCCTCCAGGTCCACAGAGTTTCTCAGAAAATGAGAGCCTCCATGCTCTGAGCTCTGTATCAGCTGCTGCAGAGGCATTCAGGAGCACAATGAACATGTCGCCTCTGGATTTCCCCTTCTTCCTACTCTGGTAAAGGCATTCCATGGGAGTTGACTGGACCAAGGCTGAGACGTTGACGGTAAGGCAAGCAAATCACACAGTTCCCATTGTTACATGAGTCAATGCAATCCAAAGCATGAAATATGTTACAAGAACTCCTGACTATTCAAAACTTGAAGACAGAACCACATTTCAAGCTACTTTTAGCACCATGGTTGTACTGCCTTTCCTGCAATTGTAAGCTAGGGATCCCAATCACTACAGTGGGATTCAATTTGATTTTACTGCCATGCATGTGGAAACCCATGCTGTAGAAGTTGACATAAGCATTATGTTAGCCTCCATTTCATTGTAGACCAGGCCCAAGATGTACACTAGAGAAGCTTTATGCATGTTGAGCATTACAGATGTTAAGATGGAGATCAATGGACAGACTGCTAAATTGCCACTGTTTATGGTGGAAGACAATTACTCAGCCTTAATGGGAAGTTCTTGGCTTAGGGAGAACAGGTGAATTGGACAGAAGTGCATAGAAATATAGCTAAACAGGTCTAGCAGCTCTAAGAAAGAAACATGTTCTTGGAAAGGACATGGGAAGTATGAAGGGAATCACTGAAATTAAACATTAAACCTGACAGCCAACCAAACTCTGAAAGCCAGAGTTGTGCCATATGCCATCAAGCCAAAAGTTTAAGCAGATCTGGAGCACCTGGTTCAAAAATGGAGTCCTAGTATCAGTTTACTACAGACAATGGGCAGGGCTCTCCTTGGGGGGGGGAGAGAGCTGGGCCCCATGATACCCTGCTGCCAGTGGGGCAGTGTGGGACCCATGCCACTAACCTCCACTGCTGCACTTCTACCCTGGCTGCCTTTGGTGGCAAGCTGAAGGCATGGGGTGGGGAAGAAAAATAGAGCCCACCTCTGGCCAGCCTATCCCACCCCTCCTGGTATGAGGAGGAGGGTGGGGTCCCTGACAGGCCAATTGCCTTTGGGCCCCATGCCTCCTTTTGGACAGCGCTGACAATGGGCAACCCCAATCATTCCCATATTAAGAAAAGATGGATCCTTTTGGATTTGTGGGGATTTTAAAGTCACCGTTATCTCAGCATTGTGTGCAGAGACATACCCTCTTCCCCACATCAATGTCTTCATTTGTTTAGCTGGTGGACAAAAGTTTAACAAGATTGATGCACATTGATGAAAAGTCCCAAGAGCTTTTAAATATGGTGATGTGGAAAGGACTGTAGTGAAACTGTCATTTTCCCTTCAGAATGTTGGCTCCAGCTTTGTTCTAGGGGTCTATTGCCCAGATCTTGAGTGGCTTGTCAGGAGTCCAGTGCTATCTTGATGACATCCTGTTCATTGATAAGAATGAGAAAGATCATCTTAAGAACTTGGAGGCTACCTTACCAAGCCTGGAGAAACATGGCTGATGAGTCTGTAAAGACAGGTATGAATTCTTGCAACACAGAGGCCTGCAAAAGTCAAGGCTATTGTGGATGCTCCACCTCCTCAAAATGTAAGCCAACTTCACTCTTTTTTAGGGTGATTGAACTATTATGGAAGTTTATTCCACAGTTAGCAACACTACTGAAACCACTACATGTGTTTCTTGGCCAAACAATGTCTGGAAGTAGACAGAAGCCTGTGATGATGTCTTTAACAAAGCTGTGTATTGCTAAATTCAAATGTTTTGATGCATTTTTAAACCATTCTTATCTCTATAGATGGTCTGGGATGCCTCCCCTTATGGAGTGGAACAGTCATGTCACATATTATGCCTTTGGGAGTGGAGACATCTGCTGCTTTTGCATCATACACCTTAAGGAAAGCAGAAAAAAATCAAACATGAAACACTCGGAATCTTTTTAGAAATTTGGAAATTTCAGCAGTACTTGTTTTAATGGAAGTTCATGCTTTTCACTGACCATTGATCTCTAATATCAAATTTTGGACCACACAGGCATAATCAGCATTGGCTGCTACCCACAAGATCAAATATTCAAAACCCACTCTGCATTGTAATGCATGATGGTCTCTAAAGGCCGTTTTTAACAGTTAAACATCAAAATAGAGGCCTTAAAGAAATTTTCAACTCTGAACAGATAGAGAACACATTTATCATTGCTTCTTAGGTAAAGAAGGCAATTTGTTTTGACCTTGTACTTTCCCAAGTTACAGATCTAGTAATACATGGGACATCCCTATGGGAGTCTCAGATCTCACCTGACCACCTTCTCTACACATTCAGGAGGACAGAGTTATCAGTCCATTCTGGTTGCTTGTTGTAGGGGGATGCATGTCTTTATTCCATCACTACTGAAATCACAAGTGTTAGAACAGCTACATTCAGTCACTCTGGAGTGGCACACATGAAAGAAATTGCATGAAGCTATTTTTAGTGTCCTTAGTTGGGAAGTGCCATTGAAGAGAAGCTTGTATTTCATGTCAGAGTGTGAGCAATGTGCCTCAACTGATGCCATGTGACCAGCCTGAAAACACGGGGCAACATATTCACATTGGTTTTGCTGGCCTATTTGATGGAATGATATTCCTGGTTGTCATAGATGCGCATTCAAAATGGCCAGAGGTCTTTGTAATATCATCCAATACTGCTGAAAGTACTATCCACAAGCTGCATGGATTCTTTAGTCATTATGGTCTGACAGAAAAAACTTTGAGACACAATGAATAGCAGTTCACCTCTCAGCAGTTCAAAAATTTTGAGAAAGAAAATAGGATACATCACATCACATCACCACTGTATCATCCAGTCACCAATGAATTAGCTGAGAGGTTTGTGCAGACAATAAAATAAGCTTTAAAACCTGCAAGGCAACATTCATCAATTGAAAAGCATTTAGACTCCTTACTATTGTACAAAAACACACCTCCTGCTATGAACAAAGTGTCCCTGGCCTTTTTAATGATGGGACAACAGCTTCATATTTGTTCTGATCTACTGAAACCCTCTGAAATGCAACTATTTTTACAATGTCAACAGCAAAATCAAGTCATCGGACATTCACACAAAGCCAAAGATCAAACCTCTAGTCTTGGACCACTTCTGGAGCTAAATAGGCTCCTATTACAGTCATTGCCTAGACAAGACTGTTTCCTACACTGTCCAAACTGAAGATGATCTCACCTGGCAGCAGCATACAAACCAGTTATTGCCAGGTTACACATGTCCCAAGGACATCTCTGGTTGAACTGCTTGACCTCACCATTACAGTTAAGAGGCAGACATTCCTGACTCACCTTCTCCATCTACCTCTGCAACAAATACCGCCTTCTCCCATTTGAGCAGATATACAATCACTGTTCCCTCTAAGGTGCGCGGCAGCGCGGCCGCGCAGGTTAGACCCCCCTCCCCGCGCAGGGGTTTCCAGTCCCCGCGCAGGGGAGGGCGAGGCCGGCAGAGCGGCTGAGGCTCAGCCAGGGGAGTGGGGACGGGGCGGCCTGGGAGCGGAGCAGCTGAGCCGCTGGGGGAGGAGGGGGCGGGGCGGGCAGGCCCACGCTGTCAAAGTGGGGAGCGGGGCCAGGCCAGCAGAGCAGCTGGGGGGGGGGTGAGCCAGGCCTGGGCAGGGGCCGGCAGAGCCCCTGAAGATCTGCTGGGGGCTGGTCAGGCTCAGGGTCAGCAGAGAAAACCAGGAGTCTGTATCTCTTTAAGATTCCTCCTCTTTGCCCTGCCCTCCTCCCTGCTCCAGGCATTACAGCTGCAGGGCTGGAAGTGGTTTCACTTTGCTTTCTTGCTTCGGCTTCTGACCCCCGGCTTCTTTCCAGGCTCCAGCTCAGGTTCTCTCCCCTTTCCCTGCACCTGATTTTGGGGGAGGTTTGATCTTATTTTTTGCAGGGGTTGGGGCTTTTCTTTACCTTGATGGGGTCTCTGAACTGCCCGGAGAGAAACCTGGGACTCTTTTGCTTTGCTGCCCTGCTTGGCTTAAAGTTTCTTGGGAGGTTTCTTTCTCTAACGGCTGGGCTAAGCCAGATCTTTATTCCTGCTAATGAATCTTGGCTTTTGACGACAAATCCTTTGTTTAGAGGTCCAACAAAGTTCACTTTTGATTGTGAGGAGGTTTCAGTTTGTAAGATTTTCCTTTTCCCAGTGTGATTTTTTTCAGTTTGTTTCTCCCTTCCAAGAAGAAGTTAGTCCACTATAGATGTGTCCTTATATTTTTAGTAAGATACACAGATGTGCAAGTATTATCCATTCTAAAGTAGCTGCTGGGCTGGGCCTGATCCTATAGTTTAAATGAAGTCAGTGCGAAATTTGATGGAGTAAGGATTGCAATATTTGTCCCTTTGTTAGTTTATCAAATCATAGAAAACAAGCAGCTTGCTCTTGCCTATGTACTCTATGCTTATTTTTATTTTGGAATATTTAGGAAAAAACTGATCATTGCATTCAAGAATAGGTGCTGTCCTCTTGGGTGGAGCATTTGATAGTCACAAACATCTACTTCTACTCTGCCCCCCCCCCCATTTGATGTATATTTCACATAAAAGCAAACAAAACATCAACTGTCATAAAATAGATATATATCCATCTGTGGTTTATGGCAGACATAGTAGGATATGATGTTTCCAGAAATTTGCATTTTAGGTAAAAGGTTATGTTTCAGGTAGGTCTGCACATAAAAACTGGCAGCTCTCATTTTTTCTGATTTCTCCTTTCCTGTGTGTATAAAATCTAAAGAGCTTGTCTGTGATTTTTTTTTTAAATACTGCACAGTGAGGCTAGACGGGGATTTCTGTACACTCCGCCTGCACCCCCCAGTTGTTGGCTAGTAACAGTGTTAGAGCAAATGAGTGAGCACCCCCTAAACCCCCCAAACATCCCCCTGCACCACACCCCTAATTTCACATCATGGGGAGAATACTGCTGACAGAGATTACTTTTCCTTTAGAAGCCAACACCTCAAATTCTGTTAGACTTCATGTAGTCAAGGGCCCATCCCTCTGTGTGTCAAACAATGAGTGAATTCTGTGAAGGAACTTACTGTGTTAAACCTGATTTTAATCTTGTCCATAATTACTACATTAAATTTATTGGAGGTGTGCTTCTGTTTGCAACTCACAGTGTAAAAACATCAGTCTGGATAGGAGTTCTGCAGTGTGATTCTCCTTGCGCCTTGATATAAACATTAAATACTTAGTTTTGTGACTCCTTAAAGTGGTTGGCTTTACGGTTACTTTAATGTGAAGAGGAAAAATACTTAAGCCATTCATTTGATATTCTTGAGCCTCTGTTCTTGCAATTAATCTCACACTGTAACTAGGGGCTAGACAGATTTCCCTGGAGTTGAGTGATCAATGGGGCAAGCATTTGGGGGGGGGGGCATTGGCTGGGTGGATGAAGGGGGCCCAGGCGCAGCCCCAGATGTGTATGTGTCCTCCAACATCCTCCTTTTTGTACTTCCCTGGCCTCCTTTCCATGCTTTGGTATCCGGTAACCCTAGTCTGGCAGAGTGGTTGAGGATTGGATGAGGGGTGGGGGGGACAGGGCTTAACCATGGCCAAGGATCAACTGGCGGAGGGGGCAGGCTGGGAAAGCAGCTGAAGATGGGCAGGGGGCAGGCCTGAAGCCCCACTGAGGATTGGCTGGGGGGGGGGGAGTTGCTAGCTATCCAAGGGCTCCTTTTTACCTTCATGTCCTTCCTCCCTCAGGCATTCCAAAAATAGGTGATTGTCCAGCCTTTTACTGCTGATAAGTAGACTGGGGGGGCACAGTGCTGGAACCCACAATCCTGATGTTAAGAGTTTGCTGCACAGATGCACACACGGAATAAACAGCAGTTTGGGGGGGGATGGGATCAAGGGGCAGTGGAGTACACAGTTATCCTTTATGCCTAGAAGTTTTTCTGTATAGAATGCCTGTAGCTCAGTTGGTAGAATAACAGATTTGTGATCACAGGGTCAAGCCCTGGGTTGGGTTTTTTACCTTTTGGCCTGTTGCTCCTTAGGGAAGGGTTAAATTGGGAAAAAAATATATAGCAAACACTAATAAAATGAAGGAAAATAAAGTATACTGTGATCAAGATTACTAATAGTGACCAATTAAGTAAAACAAATAAAGGGTCACATTTGAACTGGCTAGGAACAATTTAGGACCTTTTTTTTTTAATTGTAAAATGGGCTGCTGTGCAAAATGAAACATGAGAGGCAAGTTAATTGCTTTCATTTTAACTTTTTTATGTGCTTATTCATTTTGGAAAACCGACAAAGGCAGACAAACAGGACTGAAGAACTGATGAGACAAAATGTCACATAAGCATAGAATACATTCAAATTATTAATAAAAGCAATTTAAATAACTTATTAATTTTTCATTGTTCTATATTTTTCAATAATTTCCATCACGTGAAGTTGCACAAAAATTTTATTCAGAAAAAGTTTTGCACACGGGTTCAAAATTTTGCACACAAGCCGTCAAACCTTAGAGGGAACATTGTATACAATACTCACCTGTTCGAACTACGAGTCCTGAGCCCATTGTTAGACCTGCACCAATAACACCTTCTGCTGCAAGAATACCAGAAGTCCAAAGTAATCCTCCTAGAAAGGAAAGACCTCAATAGTTGGATCTTTAATTAAGGACAAACCCATGTTTATGTGGCACAATAATTCCTGAGCTTTAGCTGGGAAATGAGGCAGTCTATTCTTATTCTTTAGTTTAGTAATTGTTCTATTAAAGGGGTGTTTTCATTAAGGAGGGGACTATGTTGTGTATTTTGGTCTCATACTAATTGCTTGGGTTTCTGTAGCATCCCAGCTCCCAGGTTGCCATGGCAATAGTTAGAATATTAGGGGATTGCTCAACTGGTCCTGGCTGGGTTTTAACATTAGTTTAGTAAAGAAATCTATTAATCAGTTTGCTCTGTGTTTCATGCTGATTTTTTCCCCCATGAAATTAAGTAGATTCCAAAGATTAATGTAACAGATTAGTATTTTGTCTCAGGTTAATAACCATTCTGGTGGTAGGCTAGCTGCTGTCATTTCCCCCCTTGAAGTCCAATAACTTTCTCCCTTGTTGTTGTCTGGATTTATTCACACACAAAAACACTCACCCAGCCTTCCTATCTGGAACACAAGCCTTGAGCAGGATTCTTTATCTTTTCCCTGCTGCTGCTTTCCTCTAGCAACTTGTTTGCAATATTTCAATCTTTCTAGCTTGCACTGCCAAGCCCTCTGCCTGGGAGTATAGAACAGATCATGCAACTCTTGTTTTTTTGCCCTTCTCTCTGTTCTGCATCAAACAGCAATTTTCAGGCCTTCGTGCCTAGAATCTTCTTTTCTCTCACTTTCTGGCTTTTCCCAGATTTCTCTTTCCCCTACCCCAGCCTGATTTAGCCATAAGGTCCATTTGTCTCTTCTCTTTGCTCACTTTCTCCCCCTGGTGGTATGGTCTGTGGATGTCACAAGTGGGGCTCAGACCATCTTCCTTTATAAGGTCCTGTCACTAACTGTTAAAAATGCCACAATTCTAAATCTCTATAATAAAAGACCTTCTTACAATTAGTTGTGTTCTCCTTCGGTAAGACCTCCAATTTATTTTAATGTCATCTCTCCACTGTAGGAGCACTAGACTTTCTACTCAGCAGGACTGGAAATCTGATGAGCTCAGAGACAAATTATGAACAGCTGATAGCATTTAGATAATATGAATTTGAAATTTCTGCAATTTTAATAATTGTCCAATATTTAAAAACTGTGATGTTACATTTTTGTTTAAAATGGAGAATTTATATCAGTCATAGCCAAAGAAGTTTGATGACAAAGCTCAAATATACTTCTTTTTTATATAAAAATTGGAAATAGTTGTTTTCTATATAAACTACAATTCATAATGAACATAAATGTAACTGTATTTTAAATTTATGCAGTATCCTTGTATAATGTCTTTGTTCCAAATTCTAATTTATATGAAACCATCTAAAACTCTATTCAGTACAATGGAAGATATTAACTGCAGCTAGAAAATATGTATGCAAATACTGAAGATTAGATTGCATACAGTATATGGAGACAGAATATTAAAATGCTGCCACACCATAGACCTGTACACAATAATTCTTAAGCCAAACTGCATAAAAATGTGAATCTTATTAATATAATATATAGCAGTCTACTGAATTAGGACTCATAAAATGTAACGTTATTGTATCAAGATTTTGCCTGACTGTGTTCAATATTTCTGTTAATATTTTGTCCTCTCTTGAAAACCAAATACTATACTGAGAAACTGAACAAAGAACAAACCTAGGATACATTGCAAGCATGATTTTTGGTAAGAGATGGCATTTGGGACTGGTTATTTCATGTCTATATCAAGCTGTCAGAGACTTGGGTATAATTGCATTGTCATTTTGGTAGGTTAGTACCAGCATCAGCGGATGCTATTACTTTAATAATCTAATAGGCCACTTAAGATTACATTTTATTTTTTATTGTTAAACATCAGCATATGTCTGAATTCTCTTCCTTTCTTGAGCATGTACTCTAACTAAGATGTGGCATATTATAAAACTTTACCAGTGAAGCCTTTTTAAAAGCAGAAATGTGAAGACAACTACAGAGAATAGTCATGATCAAAATGCTTGTTGAAATCTGTTTTAATCAGAACGAAGCGGGGGGAAACAGCTATGGAGTAGCATGCTAATGATTTGAACCCAGTGCTTCCTATAATCAATAAAATCAGTGAGAGATATTAAATAGTATAAATGATTTTCAAAATAGTTCTAAAACTTACATTTGAACATAGCTGTTTCTCTTTTTAATCTTTCTTGCAGCATAATGTTTTTATGCTACTAGAAAGGTCATCTTCTAGCACATTTTTCACATGTTCTAGGTTCAGTAACTAATTTAATATGTGACCATTGGCAAGTGACTTTGCACTATTATGCTTCAGCTTTTTCAATTAAATAAGAGCAATAATAGATCCGAGAAACAAGATTGAACACAAAACTTTTCCTGAAAAACAATTAATTTGACCAAAATATTTTGTGAATTTGTATCCATTTTGATGAATTGTTTGACAACATTACTTTTAAACTATTACATTTTTTTCCCTCAGTACTATCTCCTTACTTATAAAATAGATGTTATACCTAAACACTTCTTATAATCTGGGAGCATAATACAGTAAAATCTCATTCTGTGGACAAGTTAGTGGTAGAAAAGTAAGGGCAGTGTCACTTGATTAACAAACATCTACAGAATCATAATTTCAGTGGTCTCACTCTTTGAAGTCTGGTGAGGTGGACCTGCTGCCCAACATCAGCTCCCCCTTCTGGTCCTGTTGCTGGTGAAAATTTGGATAGTACAATGTCATAAAAAAATTATTGAAATTGGCTAACATTCAAAGCTCTCTCTCACACAGGTACCAAATATGGCACACATAGAACAATTATGTACATCTATATTTTAAAAAAGTTAAAATTTCAATTTAAAAAAAATATACTTTAAAACAAAAGAGGCATTTCTTACTTTAAAAGATCATTGATCTTAGCTAATCCTAGACAAGTTGCCTTGACATGTAGAAAACATTTATTCATCAAAGTCAGTGTCAGAGTCATCTAGGACACCGCTGCTAGACCCATTGTCAAACTGATCTTCATCTCCATGCATTGATGTGGGCAGGCTGCTAGTCAAACATTTGTGATATCGTGAGCATCTGGTCTTTGCACAAGCATCTGATTAGCTGAAGGATTTGGGAGCAAATGATACTTCATGCACAACTGTCCATTCTCCAAGATCCATCCATGACTGATAGATGAGATCTGGATACACTCAATCATCCTGGAACCATTTAATCACTTCGTGCAATATGTTATCATGATAGCAGGTATAAAGAAAACCCATGATAGTGGCAATTGTACTTATATATCTGCTTCTTGAAAACATTCATCACTGGAGTTCTACAAGTGTTGTAATGTTTGCCTTCTAATGATAAACTCAGCACATAAACACCTCCAGTGTATTTATAACCACATCAATGACTGTCTCAGCCATTCTAAGTACTTTGGGTATGTCTATACTGAGGGGCTCTTTTAAATGGACTTAACAAGGCCAACCTCAAATTGACTTGAAGTCGACCTTGCTAAGTTGACCTAAGGGTATGTCTACATTGGAGATAGTGTAGACGTACCTCAGGATCACTACTGAGTCCTACTCCAGGCTCCACCCCCTGCCCCCCCGAGCCCAATCCAGCTCCCAATCCAGGACCCAATCTGGCTCCACCCATCATTGGCAGGCAGCTTAGAGCCCGATCTGGCCATGAGTCGCTTGCCACAAGTGGCAGAAGGCTTGGAGCCATCTCCTGCCACTGCCAGCAAGTGGCTCAGAGCCCAATCCAACCTTGAGCTGCCTGCTGCAAGCAGCAGATGGCTCCAAGTCAGCTCCTGCTGCCACTAGCAAGTAGCTCAGAGCCTGATCCAGACCTGAGCCACTTGCAGCAAGTGGCTCAGGGACAGATTGGGCTCAGAGCTGCCTGCCACTCACAGCAAGACGCTCTGGGCCAGATTGGGCTTGCAGCCACCTGCCACTTGCAGCAAGTGGCTCAGGGCCAGAGTGGCCTCTGAACTGCCTGCCAGCAGTGGCTGGACCCAGATTGGGCCTCTAGAGCCAGATTAGGCCCGGGACCCAGCTCCTGCCTCCACATAGGTCAACTTAAGGCTTTAGTCAACCTAAGGGACAGGTGTTATTAATTTGACTTAAGCAAGCACTTAAGTCTACTTAATACAAGTCCAATTTATACATGGAGATCTGTAGGTCAATTTAAGAGAGCTTTAAGTCAACTTAAGGCTCCAGTGTAGATACACCCTTTCAGAGTGAGTAGGGTCTTCAGAAGCTGAATAAAATGCCTTCCACTAAAATCACTTCATCTTTTGAGAGGCCCTTCCTGTAAATTCAGATGTTTAAAGGGCATGGAAACCAGCCTAAGTGTTAGGAAGAAAACTTTGGATGAAACATATACTAGCCATTCTGTTCCACAGTGCCAGCCACAGAAACAGAATACTGAATGAATTTTAGGTAGCATCTAAGAGAAAGCATTAGCACGACTGTATTTTGTGCAAAATTCTCTCTGGTACTCTTGAAAGTGTGATAAATTTAATATCAGCCTCCTCTCTTTGCCTACAGACAGCCACCCAATCTCAAACATATACTCACCAGCTACTACAGATCTAACAGAAACACTGAAGCAGGCACACACCCCTGCAACAAACCACGCTGTCAAGTCTTCCCACATATCTGCACAACAGATACCATCATAGGTCCTAATCAAGCCTGCTACTCCATCAAAAGCTCATTTACCTGCTCATCTACTAATATGATCTATGCCATCATGTGCCAGAAATGCCCAAACACCTTATACATTGGACAAACAGGACGATCATTGTGCAAAAGAATAAGTGAACACAGAGCTGATATCAGAAATCACAAAACAAAGAAACCAGTTGCTGAGCACTTCCATCTTTCTAATCACTCGATGAATGATTTGTTAACGACTGTTGTCAGAGATGTGGCTGGGACATCAAGACTTCAAAGAGAAACAGCTGAACTCAAATTAATATGCAAGCTAAATTCTGTGAAAGCAGGATTGAATTGAGACTATGGGTTCTTTTCCCATTACAAAAGGTCATTTGACTTCGGGCTTCCCATGGTTTGAACCTAACAACTGCTCTGATTTGCTGTTACTGTATGACCTGATCCTAGTTTTACACCCCCTTGCATTTATTTTCATTCCATTCTGTAAGTTCACCCATCTTCAAAGCATCTGACAAAGTGGGATTTTCTCCCATGAAAGTTCATGCAAAACATAAATCTGTTGGTCTTAAAGTGCCACATGTCTCCTTGTTTTTTTTTTTTTGTTTTTTTTTTTGTTTTTTTTTGCTGGACTAGACTAACACAGCTATCCCTTTGGAAACTACAAAAAACTCTGATAGTTCAAGATAGCAGCTTCATTAAACAATGTGATAACATTCTCTGAGCAATTCTTTAAGTATTATGTAAGCAGAGGTATGCACCAGCTGTTGTAGGGGAACTTTTCTGGTTTATGTACCACCTTGGGGAAGGTGGGTAGCAACAGATTTTGAGCCCTTGCTCCCACTTCCTTTACCCAGGGTCCTGCCTGACCTCAAAGGCTCCTCTCCCACTCTCCTGCATGGTGGGGCCCCTGTAACCGCAACAAGACTGGCCCCAGAGTTCCTGGGGGTTTGATCCCCAATCTTGTTGTAGTCATTCAAGGCAGGGGGTAGGGTGTCCCCACTCTGGGATGCTGACTGCATTGGACACTTCCCTGGCCCACCACTCACTGTATGCAATTTACAGTAATACAACTCATTAAACAACAGCAATCAAGAATCAAATTAAAATAAAGAAGAGAAAGGTTAAAGGTAAAACACCCAACAAGTCCCCTGACACAGGGACATCACATACAGCATCTCTGGAGTGTAGAGGATGTTCTCAGTCTGTTTTCCACATTGCAAGCCCTCTGCCCAGTCCTGGCTGTGACTGGATGATCCAGGGGGCCAGATGCAGGCTCTGGCTGTGGTCGCACATCCCCAAGCTCCATAGGCAGGGCCCTTCTTCCCAGCATCAGCCCCCTCCACTGTTCCCCAGCTGCTCACAACACCCAGCTCCAGATGGCTGCTGCTCTGGTTCCGTGCGGCTCTCTGGGGTGCTCCTTGGGCTCCTCTGCTTCTCCTGCTATGGACCCACAGAGATCAACTCAGCACCTTGGACTCCTTCTCTGGCTTCCTACACCCAGCTTCAGACTCTGGCTGTCTCTGGCCCCAGCTCTGCTCAGCTTGTCTTGGCTTTCTGCTGGTCCAGCTGCTGTGGGGCTGCCCTGCACAAATCAGCTCAGCCTGGCCCCCCTTCCTGGGTCCTCTGGCTCCCAGCTGCTGGCTACTTAGTGCTTCCTCCTTAGCTTGGCCCCACACACTCTCTAGCTTGCCCAGGCATGTCCAGCCTGCAGTTTTAGTTCAGGGGCGGGGGAGCACTCTCCTGGCTCCCTCATTGGCTTGTCCAGCTGGTCAATCAGGCCGTCCTGGACCACTGGTCCCTTCCACTGGCCCTGGGGCTGTCTGTTACAGAGTCCTTCTCCCAGGCTGGAGTGGCCAATCAAAGGCCCATTCAGTTTCAGTAAGGGGCTATCAGTCCCCTTACAACTGCAATATTTTTTCCTAAAAAGCATGAGGTTAACTCATCCTTCTTGTGACAGTAGTTTCATTGTGACATTGTTGATGTTCACCCAGTCAGTGATTTTGAATTGGGTCAATGGAGTCTATTCTCCAGTTAATAGATTTAATTGATTCCTCTGCATACAGGTCAAACTCAATATGCATGTTTTTCATAAGCCCAGTATTTTCTCTGTAGTCTCATGACACATTCAGCCAAATATCAGCAGGCAGTAAGAGGTTTTGATTGGCTGACAGCTTGTACTTTAGCTGTGGTATTTATGATTGGAATTATGAAAGTCCTCTGCTGGAATAAGGTACCAGTCACACTGGCTATGTCCAGACACAGGTAGTTAAATTGATTTAACTTGAAGCAATTTAATTGAATCACTATAAAAATCATTAAATAGATTCAAGTTCAATCAATTTAACAAGTCCACACAAAAAACCCTAAATCAGACTAGCATGTACAGGGACAGGATCTGCTAGCTAGTTTGATTTAGGAGAAGGGCACCCTGGGAGGTGTGGCAACATGGCCCCCTCATAGGGCCATGTTGCTTCCCAATCCCCTTCCTAGCTCTCCCCACGAAAGCCAGTGGAAGGGGAAAAGCATCCCCCATGGGCTCTGGGCTCCTGGGAGGGGGAGTGGAAGACATCCCCCCCAGACTGGCTGCAGCCTTGGGCTCAGCCAGGCTTAGGGGAGAAGGGACCCCCATGCTGGGCTTCCCAACTGCTAGCCTGGCAGTGAGGGAAGAGACCCCCCCCCCATGCCCAGTTCCAGGCGCGCTTGCCAGGTGGTAGGGGAAAGGATCCCCATGCCCCCAGCTTCCTCTGCTCTGGCTGGGCTGTGGGGAGAGCTGTGCAGTGGGGAAAAGACCCTGCACCACTGGCTGCCGGCAAGCTAGCTTGGTGGTGGGGAAGGCACCCTGTACACGAGGCTCCTGGCAAGCAAGCCGGGTGGTGGGGAAGGGACCCAGAGCACCCAGCACTCCCACCACTGTCCAGGAGAAGGGAAGAGGAGCCTCTGCCGCCCAGCTGGAGTCTGCTTGCTGTTGCCAGGGGAAGAGACCCCCAGGCCGGCTCAGCCCATGCTAGCAGACTGCGGGGAATGCAACCCCAGCTCCCAGTGCACTCCCTGGGAGACAGGGGAGATGGGACCCCTGTGCCTGGCTTTCCCAGCCCTAGCCAGGTGGTGGGGAAAGGCACTCCGCATGCCCAACTCCTGGCAAGCAAGCCAGGCAGTGGGGAAGGTACTCCCCGCCTGGCTTTTGGAGCCCTGGCCAGGGGGTAGGGAGAAGAGCCCCTGCAACTGGCTGCAGGTGTGCTTGCTGGTTCCAGGGGGAAAGCAAGCCCAGGCCAGCTCAACACGTGGGAGCCAGGCTGAGGGGAATGCTCCCACTGTTCCCAGCATGCTCGCCGGGCAGTAGGGAGAGATGGGACCTGGCACCCAGCTTTCCCCACAGCCTGGCCAGTGCAGGGGAAGCCAGGTGTGCAGGGGCTCTTCCCCCACCTCCCGGTGCATGTGCCTGGAGCCGGGTATGGGGGTGTCTGTTCCCTTGCTCCCCAGCTACCACTTAGGGAGCAGAGTGCAGTGTGATCCCTTCCCTGCTGCCCAGCTTCAGTGCCAGAGGCTGGGTGCCCAGGTTCCCTTCCCCCACCGCGTGGCTACGGCTGGGGAAGCCCAGTGTGGGGGTCGCTTTCACCTCCCACACCTCCCTGGCCAGGGTGCTATGCACCCTGGGAGAAAGGTCTAACCAGTGTTCAAATCAATATATCTGTTATATCAATATAACACATTCATACAGTGTTATATTGATATAACAGTTTTGATTTAACTGTCGTATCGATATAAAACTAGGTTTTATTATATTGATATGACTTTCCTTATAGTGAAGTGATGTAGCTTGTCATTTCACTATAATGAAATGTCATGTGGACTTAACTGTTTTTAAATTGAAATAACCAGCGTTAATTAAATTTAAGAGCTGACATACCTATTTTTCAGTAACTGCTTGCTTAGGAAGGCCACACAAAATGTCCTTTAGTTTGCTTTTCACCTGATATGCATTGGTTCATTGCATTCAGACATGGATCATGATGCTATGGAAAAATCTGTAATTCCTCAAAGTCTCACACAGAGCAACATCATTCTGTGATGTGGACATGACACGGAGATGAGCAAATAATGGCTGGTCTGTGTTAGCTCTGTAAAAGTCCTTATGAACTTCCCTTTGACATTCTGTTTTGCATTCAAACACAGCTTTAGTCTGTTCCTCTTAATCTGAGTCCATCAACTGACAGAGCTTTGGATGATTTTTTGCATTTTGAAAACTTCATACAAATCATTACCTAAAGTATTAGTTTAACTGATCTATTTAGCTATCTCATCACTGAACACTGATTTTGTAATGATATTAATGAACTTAGTAGGTGCTATGAAAAGAGGGCAAGAACAGGCAAACAAACTCACACTGGCTATCTATTTGCATATGATGGCCATCATATGCAAGTAGGTAGCCAGTGTGAGTATGTTGTTTGCCCCTTTTGGGCATTTTATAGCACCTAATAAGTGCTTGGTTTCTTCTGGGGAAGTCATCCCAGCCACAGTTGTGCTTAATATTTCATTCAAAATGTGATTGAGTTTTGGGGTTGCCAGGAAATACTGGGCTAGAATATCTCAATGCTGTGTTATCCCCCCCACTCCTCCCCAGTAACATCGACTACTTTGTCTTTGTGTACAAGCCTTCAGCTTAACAAAGTGCATAGAAGAGAATTAGCAAAACCACAGAGCATTGTGGGTAAGCACATCCTCCATAGCTATCTTCTTTAAGTATTCATCCATTACTTGGTAGTTTTAATTTCCCTACTGATAACAAAACATGATCAAACCCAAGCAAAAACAATGAGTTTGTAATAAGTTACTTTGGGACTGTAATTAATTATGTTATTTAACTATGTGCATACAATTTGCAGATGGATTCAAGTAACTGAAGTCTGCATGTTTCATGTGATGTTTTAGAATGTAGTTAAAATTATAAAGTATTTTCTTGAATATATAGCTACATAATTTTTCTCAGTCTGTCACATTTGGTACACTTGTGTTCCTGGGAGAAAGGGCTTTTGAATGATATTCAGCTCAACCCATTTGTGATGCTGTTTTATTAACAATTCCACCAACTTGAAGCCCTAGACTGGGAGCAGGCAGTTGTGGGCAGCAAGTTCTCCCTGCCATGACAGAGCACAACAAGACTGAAACTCTGATTCTGGGGAATATTTGATTCAAATGACACCTTCCTTCTCTATCTATCACTATCTTGCCTAAAAAAAACAAGGAGTCTTGTTTCATTTTGAAAGACAAATTTAACACATAAGCTTTCATGGGGATAGCCCACTTCCTTAGTGGAATGAAATGACAGCTGCAGTATGTTCGTATGTTACATTGCACCATCATAACAAGTAGGGTACTACAGAAATCAATTCTGGGGCCAGTTCTGTTCAATATTATATAGAGATGATTGCATAGAGTGTACACTTATAGGGTATGTCTTCACTTGCAAGTTAGTTCAAATTAAGGAGGTTTCATTCAAACTAACTTAGTCCCTGTCTACACTAGGCTTTCACTAGTGTGAATTAAGAAATTCATTTATTCAAATTAATGAAAGTTTAGTTCAAATTAGTAAAACCTGATGGTTAGTTTGAACTAAGCTCTTACTGTATACTAGGATTAATACTTAGTTTGAATTGAATAAATTTGAGGTAAGGGCAGAATTTCAATATAGCAAAGTGGATTACTTTGACCTAATGTTAAAATGAATAAATCCACTTTGTTAATTTGAACTAAAGTTTGAGTTTAGTTTGAACTAAACTCAAACTTATTTGTTTGAATTAACAAATTATAAGTAACTTTTCCTAGTCCAGACATAGCTATGAAGTTTCTAGAGGATATCAGGCTAGGAGGGGTTGCCATCCTTTCAGAGATGGAATCACAATTCAAAATTATTTGGACAGACTGCTGAAATGGCCTGAGGTAAACAGGATGAAATTAAAGAAGCACAATCAGTTGCATACATGCAAAATTATCAATGATTACCTAGGAAGGAGTACAATGGAAAGGGAGCTGGGTAGAGTAGTGGACCACAAGTTAAATATGAGTCAACAATAACACTGTTGCAAAAAAAGCAAACATAATTCTCAGATGTATTAAGAGAAGTATTGTAAGAAGACATGAGAAGTAATTTTTCTACTTTAGTCTGTGCTGATTAGGCCTCAACTGTAGCATTGTGCCCAGCACTGGGTGTCTCATTTCAGGAAAGATGTGGACAAAGTGAAGGAAGTCCAGAGGAGAAGAACTAAATGATTTGAAGTCTGAAATACTTGACTTATGAGGGCAGATTGAAAGAACCGTGTTTGTTTGGTTTGAAAAAGAAGAAACTGAGATGGGACATCAAAACAGATTTTAAGTAACAAAACAGTTGTTACAAGAGGAGGGAAAAAATTATTTTCCTTAACCACTGATGATGGGACAAGTAGTAATGGGCTTAAATTATAGTTTCCAAAGGGATAGCCGTGTTAGTTTAGTCCAGCAAAAAAATTAAAAAAAGAGTTATGTGGCACTTAAAGACTAAAATGTTTTCTCCCACAAAAGCTCATGAGAAAAATAAATCTGTCAGTCTAAGTGCCAAACGACTCCGGTTTTTGTTGGGTTTTTTTTTTCCCCTCTTCAATTATAGCCAAGGAGGTTTAGGCAGGATATTAGGAACAAATTCCTAAAGGCCAGGGTGATTAACTATCGAAATAAGTTGCTTAGGGAAGTTATAGAATCTCCATTACTGGAAGTTTTGAAGACCAGGTTAGACAAACACTGTCAGGGATGGTTTAGGTGGTACTTGATCCTCCCATGTGTGCAGGGGACTGGATTCAATGACCTCTCATGGTCCCTTCTGGTTCTACTATTCTATGTAAGGTGTATATATACAATTACAGAGAACAATGAATCACAGGGTCAATTCAGACATTTCCAGGGGGGTAGCCATGTTTTTTTTTATGTCAGCAAAACAAACAAGCTGTTTTAATTCAAACAGTTTGGATGTTGGCCAATTGGTAAGACGATGAGACTGTTTAAAGAGAGTAAATTACCTTTTGCACTGATTTAACCACTCTAAGTCCCTATTCAGATCCAGTCTGATAGTGTCAAGTTTGCCCAAAGAGTTACACATGCTTCCAAATGATTAGCCGGCCTTTAAACCTTTCAAGTACATGGCACTTAATCCTCACTCCTTGGTTTAGGCAAAACAGCTATATACAAATATGGCTCATTTAAATTTTCTAAAGTTGCTTGCATTTGAACTTCCTATGTCTTGGGGCATCCAACTTGGTACACCTTAAAGAAGAGTTATTTTCAGTAATCATCCACCATCACAAATAAGATTTGTTTAATTCTCACAATTTGGATGCCTCAAAATTCATAGATCATAGGATCAGAAGAGACTACACTGAGACTGTACGATCTTTTGTCAAGCATATAAAAAGTTTCCATGAATTAAATTACTTTAAATTGAGACACCTCAAATCTTTAACCAGCTAGGAAAAATGGTCAAAATTCCCAAACTCTACTACTCACTTCAACTATTTTTTTTTGCTCTTCTCCAAATTCTATAATTTATCAACACACTTCTGAAACAGAGATATACATAACTGAAACTTCTATTCTAGCTGTAGTGTTTTCATTGTTTTATAGAGATAGGCTATGATCTATGAAGCTGTGACAGAATTGTTCAGGGAAAATCTCATTTATTTCAATGGGCTTTGGAACAAGCTAAACAGTAAGGGCTAAACAGTATATAGTGCCTCTTATTTGTACCCTCACTTGGATATATTCTCTGACCCTGCCATTGTCTCCTTCATATGCATATATATTCACACAACACAAAAGCACATAATATCCATTAAATGTATAACGAATAACTTTGTATATGTGTGCTTTTTATGATATCCTCATAAAGTTTGTTATAGTTCCTAAAATTCTTTAATAAAATAAAGCTATTGAGTGAAATATTTAAACCATAATTACTTAAATTTGTGTCACTTCATATTTTAGATTAATAATAGCAGTTCTGACCTACTCAATTGTTAAAAGAGATATACTCAATCATATATTTTTTTCTTTTTAAAAATCTCTTACCTAGAGTCCTGAGCCTTTTTCTACCGTCTAATTTACTGGGGGGGGGGGAATCTGTTTTTCAACACTTCAGGCAACTTGTTTCTACATGTGCTGATTATTTTTCTTTTTAAAAACAACATGCAGTTGTTCAATAATTTTTAATCAAGGAATTCTGTTCCCTCTGGTTAATCTGTTCACTCTATCTGCAACCAAGACTGTTCCTTTCCTTTTGACCTTGAAAAGTTTGAATTGATTTAGAAGATTGTTACTGTCTCTAAATGTAAGATCTGCTTCACATATTATGCAACTGCTATAGTCAAGGTATTTCCTCTAAACATACTATAAAGGACTGAGATACCTTTTTAGTACTGTATTAAAAATATTTTTCTTAATTAACAAACATTGAGTCCTCCCCCCCATCTCACATATAATTGGTGGACTGTGGTGGTCAGACCAAGTAACATTTTTTGTAAATACCCTGTGTGGTCATTATGTGGCAAATGAGGAAAAATAAATAAAATAATAATTATTAATTTATGCTGATTCAAACATTTAAATTTTTGCAAGGCATTGATTAAAAGGAAGGCATTGTTTTTTGCCTGCTACCTTTTAAAAGTCTTTCTATCTCAACCATTCACTTAAAGACTTCTTTATAACTAATTAAAAACTTTACTTGCAATAATTAGTGTGACCATACATCCTGTTTTGGCTGAGGTGGTCCCTTTATGTTTTTGATAAAGTGGGCATTTGTCACATTTGTTCTTGCCAACTGATCCAGTTGGTATGAGCAAGTGAGACAAATACCCACTTTTGGAGGCATGTAGGAAAATGAGGAGAGGATGAGCCACTCTTTTGCACAGGGATCAGACAGGATTTGAGCAATCAATGACCAGTCTCATATGGGGAGTGGGTCAGAAATGTACAGATGGAGGGAGTGGGGTCAGGTGCTCAGGTGAGTGGCTCAGACTAGCCCTATGCAGTGTCCCATTTCCCCTGTGGAAAATATGGCCACCCTAGTAATAATTTACCTTTAAAGTCTTAACATGAACTTTCAAATTTTCTACATATTGTGTATTTCCAACTGTTATTGTGGGTTTAGGCTGTGTGTAGAACTTTGCACTGTAGAAATACCCCAATGATCATAAAATCGGGGTGGGGGTTGATGGTCACACAAGTCAATGATCCAAACATGCTTATGAAGATTCTTAGGTTTGTGACCACACAAGGCACTCGTGAAACTCAGTGGGAATATTCAGACAAATACTGCTCAATTCAAGTTGAGTCCAAATCCTGCCAGGAAGTACATATTCTGTATATTATTCCCATAGTGATATATAGTGAACAGAAAAGGTAATTGCTCTTCACTTTTCCCTGACCTATGATAGACTACAGAGTGTTATTTCAAGTTTATTCCTTGAGATATTAAATACCCATAGTCAGTACACAGCATAACAAGGAAAGCAAGTGATATGATCAACACTACAATATATAAAGAGGCTTCAAAACTCCAAGTCCTAACTATTTTCACTTCTGAGACCAACCAAGCTTTTTATCATGTTTTCCTTTGACAGAGTAAAGCAAAAGGAAATTTGTCTCTCAAAGACATTAGAGATCTAAACAAAAATATATATGGACTTATAGATCATTTTTGGGATTCTCTGATTAGTGAAAATAGATAAAGTTGAAGAATCCCTTTATGTGGAAAAAAGTGTTTATATTAAAATGGTTTCAGGAATTTTATATCAAAATCAAGTGCCTGACAGAACAGAATACGTAAGGAGCTTGAGTTTTGTGGGTTTAAAAGTGTCATTCAAACAGACTGTAAATACCTGGGAGTGGAGGGACATCCAGTTATGTTGAAGAATGGAGCTAATATAGAGCAACTGTAGAAAAATCAGCAATGAAGGGGAAAACTTCTAATGAGGGAAAGAGCAGAGATACAGATTAGAGATAGATTAGATATAGATATAGTTTGGCCATGCTGTATTTTGTGTAAGACAAGAGGATGGGCACTCAAGCTAGGAAAGCTACTTTTGCAGCCCCTGTGCTCTTGGGATAATTTGAAAAAATTAAAGTCAAAGCAGTTAAATCTGCTAGTTAGAACAAACTGGAATAGATTTAGCTTGGATTCATAGTGCAAAGTAGCCCTAGGGGGATTATAATTCAATATACATATACCATATATGACTTTGCCACACTCACTTTTCTGTATCAGTGTAAATATACTAGACACTTTCCTCAGCTAGAAAAAAAACATGGTTTGTTTCAATGTTGGTGTGATTAAATCACCCTTAAAAGGGGAAGGTTTATATTAGATAAAAGATCTGTGAATTCAAGCTAGTTTAGTTTTGTAAACCCAAAAAATCCAAAACCAATTTGAGTGATTCACAAATCCTTGAAGTCCATGAGGTCAACACATTATTAGGATCAGTTGTATTTTGAATAATTGTGTAATATGATCACACACCTCTTTTGAGCACCTCCCCTCCTCCAGTCCAAGTACATGTGCCTGCACTCTCTCAATTTGTGGTAAAATTATGGTGACTCATCCCTCTGGTTGAATCACATATAATCTCTATCCCTTCCAGGAAAAGAGTCTGATGGGGACCTATCTCTATACATTCTGCTGGATGTTCTTTCCCTGTATCTCTGGTTAGCTTCAGATCATTAATCAGAGCTGTAACTATAACTAACTCAACAGGGCAAAGCCCCAGCCAGTACAGAGAGGCTCAATAGAGCTGCTCTGTTAAAGGGCAGCTTTTGCGGCACCAACTGCAAGTGAAGCTAATGGCAAGGGGCACATTCTGATCAGAATGTGCCACGGGTGGCAAAAAACAGCATTAGGGATCTGCCATTAATGAATCCAGTTCAGGCTTTAAAATGGCCTCAGCCCTGATATTGATATTTACTCCAGACCTACTTCCCTGGGAGCAATATCTTTGCCCTCTCTGGCCCTTTCAGACCCCAACTTGACCACTAAAAATGTTCCAAAGGGATAACATTGTTAGTCTAGTTCAGAAAAACAAGCAACAAGTCAGGTGGTACCTTTGAAGACTAACAAATTTATTTATCACTTGAGCTTTTATAGGAGAAAACTCTACTTCATCAAATGCTCAAAGATGGGGACTTTACTGAATGGTAGCAAAATAAATGCAGGGCGGTGTAAGTCACATAATCAGGTCAGACTGTTACAGCAAATCAAAGCAGTAGTTTTGATTCAAACAGTGGAGAACAGCACAAAGGTGGGAGGTGAGAGAAGAAAGGAAAGTAAAATTAGCTGTTTTAATTGGAAAAGAAAACCCTAGTCTATTCAGCCCCAAGCTGATGGTGTCAAATCTGAACATGAACTCCAATTCTGCAATTTCTCTTTGAAGCTGTGATTTGTTATCCATTTGCCTGAGTATGACTCATAACAGGTCAGTCTGAAAGATTGAAGCGTTCCCCTATTTGTTTTTTAATGTTATTTCTGACAGATTTGTGTCCCTTTATTCTTTTGCATGGATCATTTAAAAAGTTCAGTTTCCCTGCAGGGTTGCATTAAAGTCCAAGCTACTTCCCCAGTGGCTGGCACTCTCTACCGCTGGTCCAAGTCCAGGGATACTAAAGATAGCAGCCATTCTCCAATCCCTTTACCTAAATCAGGCCGCTTCTCTGATTCCCTCAGCTACTTTTCCATCAATCCATACCTTCTTCATCCTTAGCACAGACCCACGCACTAGCCCAGAGTTCCTTCTTACTTCCATCAGTCTCTTTCAGCACAGCTTTGGCCACAGACCTGAAATTCCCTCAAGCACACAGACACACAAACCACACTCTTCCAGTTCCAGCAAGAAACTGATCTCCTGCTGGCCTGCAGGTCTTATACTAGCCTTCTGGGACCTGATTGGCTGTTTCCTGGAACCTTTCTGATTGGCTGCTTTCAACACAGCCACTCTACTCATCTTGGAAGACCTCACTACTGCCTTTTTTGGGGGGAGGGGGAAGGGGATGACAGGGTTGCAGGGCTTCAGCATGGGGCTTCTGACACCTTGTGATACCTTGTCACAAATGGCTATACAAAATAGGGGTGTTTGAAGGTAGTGAGATGCAGATATTGGACCACATTCCATCCTCAGTTTTAATACCATAAAACCAGAATAACTCAGTCAAAATCAAGATAGTTACTCAACAGCCTATGCCAAAATCAAGATAGTTACTCAACAATTATACTAGTTTCCTGCAGAAGAGAGCAAAACCTTGGACATACCTACCCTCTACTTCTAAAATAAATAGAGGATGAATAACAGCAACAGACTTTTTAAATATTATTCTGCTGCTAAACCTTTTTGAAAACCAGCATATATGGGAAGCTGGTGTATCTACTGTCTTGGTTTACTTCTGAACTACTGCCAATAAATAAATAGTAAAAATTCTGTGTGATATATTTAAAATATACTTTCTACTCTACCAGGATAGGCAGCACACTTACAAACACATTTTAATATTTAATTTAATTGAAAGTAAACATTAAAATATACTGAAATTCTCTTTATATTGTTATATATGTACAAGTAACTCTTTTCTTTGCACACAGAACCAATAGAGTAGAGTGCATTTCTTCCCCCCCCACCCCCCCCCCCCCCTTAGGCTTCGCTAATAGAAACACTCCTGCTTATGCAATTATCACAGTTAATTCTTTCCCACTGTTTCTCTACATTAGGCTGGTGAAAATCTATATGTGAACTCTCTCAGGGTCTCAGATACACTAAAGTCAAAGGAGTTAATGCTGATTTGCAGTAATGTAAACTAATACCTTCACCTCAAAATTTTCTTGAGCTGTTACACAAGTGTAGCCTTAATCCTCTTTCCATTGGCATACAAAATCAATCCCCAAGTGTAGCTGTACTTTCATCTCAGGCTAGGTATTATGGTTGAGGGCTTGGATTATACCAGGGTTCAGCAACCTTTGCCAACCCCTGTGCCGACCCCTCCTCCTTGACTGTCATCCAATACTAGTGGCTCCCTCCACAGAAATAAAAGCAGTGGCTGCCTGAAAATTTGGCGGCAGCCATGGCTGGAGGCTGGGGCACAGGGGGGTAGCACTTCCCTGGCATGCTGCCGAAGGGAGCCACTTGCAGAAGGAAGCTGCCTGCAGTGGGTCCTCTTGGCAGCATGTTTGGTGACAGGAATCCCCAGAGATGCCATGGAAAGAAGCTGCCTATAACAGCTTCTTTTGGGAGGTCCCCAGGCATGCTGAGGAAAGAAGCTACCCAGAGTGGCTCTTTGGTGGCTGCACACCATGGAGAGAAGCTGTTCCAGACATCTTCTTTCCACGCCATGCTGGAACATGGGCATTGTGGGGACCCTCTGCACCCCAGCTGCCCATGAAAGAAGGTGCCCAGAGTGGCTTTCAGTGGCAGGAGCCTCAATTTCTGTAGCACTGCAGAGGGTGCCATGTGCCACTCCAAATGACCTCTCATGCCACTGTCAGCACACATGCCACATGTTGCCTACCCTTGGATTATACCCGGGATTCTGAATTCTCTTGGGTTGGTAACCAGTTCACTTAGCTGTGAGTATGCAGCCAAGTCACTCAAGTGCTCACAGTCATCCAATGCCTTCCCACAATTCCTAGTATGCTCAGAGGGATGGACAAGTTAAGTTTTCAGCTTCCATCATATCACCTGGACAGTTCAGAAGTGGCAGTCATAGAGCAGCACACCACTTTGTCTGAACTTATACTTGACTGCTGGTCATTAGCGGCAGACATCTTTGAAGACGAGGTTCAGCCTATGCCAAAAACTTTTGTCTAAAATCTTTTAATAGGCATAACATAGTACCAGGCCTAAGAAATTGATTCCAAAGGAGATGCTTGAAAAAAATTGAATTAAATAAATCTGTTTGTCTTAAAGTGCCACACAACTGCTTGTTGTTTTTTTTACTGGACTAGACTAACACGGCTATCCCTTTTGAAATTGACATAATGTGATGGTCCTCCCTTGGATGTTGGCTGGATAGTGCTACATAGTGGTCAGGGCTAAGACCTATAACCAGCGGTGCTGTTGTTAGTAGGGAAGCCTGAACCCTGCCCATCCATCAGGCTCTGACCCTAGGCATTTTGATGACTACTAATGATTTGACAGCCAAGGTTGCTAAAGGCTGGCCTTCCATGGCCATTTCTTTTCTTCTCCCTACAATTGTCCAAAAGTCACTGTAGTAATCTTTGGGGAGGAAGGGGTTAACACTCTGGGCAGTGAGTCCCAGGACAGCCAATAGGAACAAAGCACAGCTTTTTGAATTGGAACAGCAGGCTTGCCTGTTCCTGTTTGGATGCAGCAAAGCTCCTGGAAGGATCAGGAGGAGGCCAGAGGGGCCTGAAGAAGAATCCAACAACATCCTTACCAAAGATAGGTTAAGTTTGTTACTGACCAGGTGTGGGTAGAACAGGGAATGTGTACTTAGACACGGTCAGGGTATTTTCTTTGTTTTTGGATTTCTCTGTGCTGAGCACATGTAACCCCTCCCCCTCCTCTGTAACTACCTAAGTTAATTCCCAGAGAAGCAACTCTCTGTGTTTTTTTCTGTTCTTTTTTTTTAATTAAAGATGTTACCTTTTAAGTAAGCTCTGGTTCTGTGTCCTGAAAGGCAAGAGGTTTGTGTGCATGTGCCTTATACTGCACAGCCAGCTACTAAAAAAGGATTCTGTTCCAGTTTCAGCTGATATTCCAGCTGTGGTTCAGTCACTCTCCAGAGAGAGGAATAAAAGTGACTGAGGATACCTCACAGGAAGAGATTCCCACGTGTGCCTTCCTGGGTTTCAAGAGGGTTTTTGCATTTGGGTGGTGGCAGCGAAACCACTCCAAGGCCAGGAATTGGAGGCCTTGGAGACTTTTAAGATCAGGCTTTAAGCCCAGTGGCTTTTGAGGCCTGTTGCAGGCCCCCACCTTCTGCACTCAGAGTGCCAGAGTGGGGAAATAGCCTTGACAGTCACCATATAGGTTAAGTTGCTGTGAAGGGTACCTGTTCACCACAGGGCACCTAGACACCTTCTGGTGGCAGCATGCGCATGATAGCTCTCTATCTCAGGCAACATCTGCCTCATTTCATGGCACTGCCTAACCCCCTAGGTCAATTCAGTCCAAGAGCTTTCCCTTGCTGGACTGCAATGAAATGCCAAAGTACAGAGCTCACATGAGTAAGAGAGAGGAATGCCTTAGGGCTTGGCTGTAGACAATGGATCATGTGGTATGTTTAGGATGGAAGCTCAAGGGATGTAGATACCAATCAGTAGGTTTTTGGTATAGAGTGGTGTTGATGTGTCCATCCCTAATTTGTACTGTAGTGTCCAGAAAGTGGATCTCCTGTGTGGAGTATTCCAGGCTCAATTTGATTGTTAGGTGGAAATTGTTGAAATCTCTGTGGAAATCTTCAAGAGCATCCGTGCCACGGGTCCAGATGATGAAGATGTCATCAATATAGCATGAGTGGAGGAGGGGTGTTTTGGGATAAGACTTGAGGAAACTTTGTTCTAAGTCTCCCATAAAAATGTTGGCATATTGTGGGGCCATGCGGGTACCCATAGCAGTGCCACTGATTTGGAGGAATAAACTGTCCTCAAATCTGAAATGGTTGTGCTTGAGCACACAGTCACAAAGTTCAGTCACAAGCTGTGCTGTGGCATCATCTGGGATGGTTCTCCTAATAGCTTGTTACCCATCCTTGTGTGGGTTGTTGGTGTAAAGAGCTTCTACATCCATAGAGGCCAGGATGGTGTTTTCAGGAAGCTCACCGATGGATTGGATTTTCCTCAGGAAATCCATGGTATCTTGAAGATACCTAGGGATGTTGATAACATAGGGTCTGAGGAGGGAGTCCACATAGCCAGATAAGCCTGCTGTAAGAGTGCCAATGTCTGAGATGATGGGGCATCCAGGCTTTCCTTTTTTATGGATTTTAGGTAGTAAATAGAATATTCCTGGTGTGTTAGAAGCTGTGTGCTGAAGGCATTAGGCTTCCTTGGGGATAGAGCAATGCGAACTTAGAGATAAGAGATGTGCCCAGGAAGTGAACTTGTTTTTGCAGGCAAAGCAGAGTTTAGAATTGAATCTTGGAGGCTAAATTACATCATGGTGATGAAGAGGACTATGGGTAGCTATGTTAGTCTAGTTGGGTACGTCTACACTATGTGCTTAAGTCTTCTTAAGATCCCTTAAGTCGACTTAAACAGAGCCCTGTCTACACTGCAGGGCAATAAAGTTGACTTTATAAGGTCCACTTACAAAGTCGACTTTACAGTTAAGTCAACTTTATGACGTCGACTTAAGGCAATGTGAACTAACTAATTCAACGTCATAAAGTCGACTTAGTTCAGTGGGACCATTAATTCGACTTTATGAAGTCGAATTAAGCCAGGACACCCATTTAAAGTCAACTTTATCACTTCCACTTAATGTAGTGTGTACTCACTAAGTCCACTTCATAAGGTCTACTTAAAGTCGACTTTAAGTAGACTTTATTAAGTCAACTTAATAAAGTCGACTTTGCTTTTATAGTGTAGACATGCCTGTTCAGTTCTTAGGAACCTATTTATTTTAAAACATTATCAGAACACGGTTATTACCTTAAAAGTTTTTTTTGTTGGATATTTAGTATCTAGAACAATTTAAGCACTAGAATTAAACTGTTAGCAAAATATATCATTCCATGTCAGTTCAGATGTGTATTGTATTTTTGTAACATCTGTAATTATCATTCTGCGAATCTTTCCCTGGTGAGCTGTGCTCTATTACTATTATTGTGATGTTAAATATCCTACATAGAATAAATTCTTTAGTGTAAGAAGAGAAAAAAAACAAACAAACTATGTTATTGATGCCTATGAATTCTACCCAGAGAAGAAAGGGTGTGTATTTCTACAACAATGAAAAATGCTCAAGAAATGCTCAAGAAAGCATCTCCTTGGGAAGTAAAGGTATTTAATATGAGGTTAAGAATGCTACCCAGGAAACAATTATATCAGCAACATGATGAAAGACAGAATTAAATTTCCCCACTGAGGAAAAGCTTATTTGGAAAAAACCCTAACTGTAACCATGCATTTCTGTGAATGTTGCCCTGGAAAGGATTCTGTGCCATTATAATAATGGAATTTCAGACCTGGGGGTAAAAATATATAATTTTGATGATGCCAGTTTTTCTTTGGAGACAGTTTTTACCTAGTATTCTTATCCTCTTACTTGTACACAACTCATAATTTCCCTTATACAGTTCCATTAATTGCAAAGTCTAAATTCACTTCAAAAGCTGAAATACAAATGGATGCATGCAACAATAACACTGAGTAATCATTGATATTGTAAACAATATTTATGTGAATTAAAAGGTATGTAGAAAAATGTTGAGCATCAGTTATGCATTGGTTATGAAAATAGCTCTTTAGACTTCAGTAGGTCCTTTAAAGCAAAGTTATTAAGTGTTTCATAGTATCTCTTTGGACCTATCAAAAGAATGATATTACTGGGTGGAAATACAGGTGATTATTAAAACAGCTTGAGCTAGCCACACTGCTAAGTTTAGTTTGAAACATACAAAAAACATGACTGTTCCTCCTATGTGTGTTTTCTAGAAGTCAACTCTTTTAATGAATACCCAAGCCAGCCTATAACAGAACTGTGAGTGAGTGTTAGGATCTTCACTGATGAAGGGGATCAGTCAAAAATTATCAAAAAAAAAAAATGCTCCGAACAAAAGCAGCAAATGAGGCATCCATGACTATCTCAGTTACCAGTCCAGAGCCAGATTTCGATAGGCTTGTTCACTTTGAAGACCAAGATGTTTTCAGTGGAAGTGCTCTTAGAGTAATGAGATTATTCTTGGAGCACGTGTTATGCTGGGTATAAGTGTAATGATCTTGAGGGTTCATTAAAGACGATACTACTGAATGAGTAAGGAATAGAACTTTAATCATGCAGACGGGTATCCAGGTGTGTACCTGGGAGCAGCCATGTTAGATTTTCTCTGGGGCATGTCTCCCAATTTACACAACACTGGCCCAGGCTACGGAGTGTCTTTAAATTCACAACCTTCTACAAGCATATCACTACAATAAGAATCTGCCGTGAAACAGAGAACTGAGCATTAGAATCTTTCCTTTAAACAAATACTTTTCTTCAATTTATCTTTTTTCTTCTGGGCTGAGTTTAGAATAATATTAATTTTTTGAAGTAGAGTTGGCTGTCTCTCCAACTGCATCCTTAGTCATTTGTGTCAGTTCTAGAAGGGGGTTTCAATAATGATGCATTGGAGGCTAGATGTGTATGGATCCTGAGTTCTCTAAAATAATATCCAACTTCCATGCCAGTTGTATGATTAAGGAGTTAAGCATTACAGCAATTTTTTGAGATCAAAAGACTAATATGTTAGCACATTTTGATGCTTTTATTATGAGACCTTTTTTTCTCAGTTGTCATACTCCGACACTATGCTTCCTATGTCTGTGTCTGTAAAAAAAAAAAAAAAAAAAAATTCTTGGGTGTTAGAAAAAAAATACACACATTTAATCACACAGGGCTAAATTCATCCCCAGTGAATCCCATGTCACTGTAATTCTGACAAGGATTAATTTAGCCCAGTTTTATTTCTTCTCACTTTAAAGGATGTGATGACAAGAGAGAAGGGGAGTGTTGCCTTCCTGCTTATTGCTTCATACTCACTTTTCTTGTTTGTTTCCTGGTTCCTGCTCCCTGAACTAACTGTTAAAGTTCTTGTTTGTATGCCTGTTCACGTGTGTATATGTACACATAGTGCAGGGTTTGTAGAGAGCCTGCTGCTATATACATGTCATTTAGACTGTAATTATATTTTCTTCACACTATGGCTAATTTAATAGGTTCGTGTGTTATTTCATACCTACCTACCTTGTCTTGCTTCAGTGTCCTTGTGTTCTGGTATTACTGTTCTGGGGTGTATAGGATTGCAACAGTGGATTTGCCATTACAAAACTAGATCTACAATTGGAAGGCTTTGCTGGTATAGCTGTATTGTTCTACACTAGTGGCAGAGTGCTCCTAGAGTGGGCACAGTTTACTGCAGCACAACAGTGCTTTTGCCATTACTGTTTATTTCAGTCTATCAAAGGAAAAGAAACTATACTAACCAAAGAACAGCTTTGCCACCATAACTCATAATCCTGCATGGACTTCTGCATGATCAAACCTCTCCTTTACTAATGCTACAGCTAAGCAACATACTGCTGCTCAGTGGTTTCACTGCCACTAGGCACAGGGGGCTCATGCCCCAAGTCCCAGTGCCAGTGCCCCAAGTGCCAGTGGCTGTGGCCAGGCCGCCTGTGGTGGCAGCTGTTTTCCCAGGCTCTGGCTCTGGCTGGGGATCCAGGGCTGGGCTGATGGACCCCGGGTCTTTTCCTGGGCCAGTGTTGCTCCTGGTGCCTGAAACTACTATTGATTTCCATAGGGGTAGTTGTATTAGTATGTTTACATCAAAAACATACATCCTGTGGCACCTTAACGACTAGCAAATTTCTTCAGGCATGAGCTTTTGTGGGCTCCAACCCACTCTATCAGATGTGTGAAATGGAAACTACAGTTGAGAGGTATATATACACGCATACCAGGATGAAGGACAGCAAGTGTTTAGCAAAGTCAATTCAGTTAGGGTAGGTGAAGCCCATTCACACCAGTTGATTAAAGGTGAGAATGCGTAAACAGGGAGAACTATTTTTTGTAATATGATAACCATTTCAAGTCCCTATTCAGATCCAGTCTGATTGTGTCAAGTTTGCAGATCAGTTCCAGTTCTGCAGTTTCATGTTGAAGTCTGTTTTTAAAGGTGTTTTTGTTGAAGTATGGCAACTTTTAAGTCTGCTACTGGGTGTCCAGGGAGATTGAAGTGTTCTCCTACTGGTTTATAGATGTACAATTTCTGTCCATTTATTGTTTTGTGTAAGGATAGTCCAGTTTGGCCACTGTACATGTCAGAGGGGCATTGTTGACACATGATAGCATGTACAACATTAGTGGGTGTACAGGGAAATGAGCTTCTGATGGTGTGGCTGATGTGGTTGGGGCCTGTGATGGTATCACTGGCGTCAATGTGTGGGCAGAGTTGGCAACAGGGTTTGTTGCAGGGTTATGTTCCTGAGTTAGTGTTCTTGTATGGTGTTTGGTTGCTGATGAATATTTGCTTTAGTTTGGGGGGCTGTCTGTAAGAAAGGATTTGCCTGCTTCCCAAGGGTTGAGATAGTGTGAGATTATTTTTCAGGGTAGGTTGTAGATAGCTGATGATGTGTTGGAGAGATTTTAGCTGGGTACTGTAAGTGAAGGCCAGTGGTGTTTTGTTTTCTTTGTTGAGTCTGTCCTGTGGTAGATGACGATTGGCTACCCATCTGGCTCTGTCAATCTGTTTTGTTTTTTTTTTTATCTTCTTCAGGTGAGTACTTTAGTTTTAGGAATGTTTGGTAGAGATCTTGTAGGTGTTTGTCTCTGTCTGATGGATTAGAAATTCTGGATAGGACTACTTCTTGCTCTATATGCCCATGAAACCTAGAGCTTTATCAGCATCAATAGTTTATAGATTTAGGATTAAAATACCACTTTTCAGTCTGTCCTGAGTAAGGGGCAGCAGTCAGTAGCTGCTCTGCCATATGAGCAGATGAGGAAGGGAATGTGATTTTTAGCCAGTGTTCTTTTCCTGTCCCTAATACACCCTCATACACATACTGATAGAGAATTAACCTGCTAATCAAAGTGTTTTGAGATCTATGCATGGCTAATCATAAATGTAATTAGTTATCATTAAAGAATAGTTGTAAAATGCAGATAATAATTAAAGCCAATATTGCAGTCTCACTGTGAGGAACACACCTCACCTTTCTTTAAGATTATAGATAATGAGGTTGGGAAAAGAAAAAAAAATACACATATTTCCATATTACATTCTAACCTTATCAAGTTAAAAAAAATTTTTCTTCCAAAACAAGGCCACACATTGTTACTCAGTTAGGCAATTTTCTTTCTAAATTGCAGCTTCCAGCTGTTAGCTGTTTGGTCTTTGGAATTTCAAAGTTTACAAGATTTCATTTTCCTCTTATATAGAGAAGTGTATTTTTATTTTCCCCTCTCACTGAAAAACACTGACATTTTTCTTCATATGCTTTCCAAAAAATATTATCTTTGGATAGACAGTAAGCTTGAAAACTTTTAGACAGAAAGATGAATGTTTCAGAAAGGTATGAGTGATTAAATATAAGATTTTAACTAACACTATTTTGCATGCCTAATGATATTCACAACTACTATAGTCATGACTATCTGGTTGATACAATATACCTGTGGGCAGGTTACCTATTCTGTGAGGGGCAAGAAAATATGAAGTTTCATTCAGCAAAGCATGTTTCACCAATGTAATAATAAAAATGAGTTTTGTGCAATTTAGTCACATGTTGTCATAAAAGCCTTTTGAAAAAGCAGCATAATGGGCAAATACATATAGGTAATTACAAAATGAGGAAAGCAGGTGGACTGTATTCTTGGCCTCTACTCACAAAATTGTGGTATCCCTAGGATAATCTGTTAGGAAACCATTTGTGATGGTGCAGCTTAAAAAAAACAAAATAATAGCAACATAGCTTTTGCAAGAACAAATTGGTTTCCATTGTAAAGGCAAAGCAAAAACACTGTTGCAGCATTGACAAGAGACATTTGGCTCTCCAGTGGCTTGATATTCATGCTGCTACATAATAAATTACCAGTTTGACAAAGAAGATTACATATTGATAAAGCTGCTTACCATAAATCACAGCACACATTAAGCTGAATATTGTACCCTGATCTCCATAAACTTCAGACTTTAGCATTCTTATTAAGGATAAATTCATTATTTGCTTTATTATGCATGGACAAATCTCAGATAAACATTGGCACAGACTTCTAAATTTGGTTATAGATCTACTCTTGAAAAATGGGAGAGGGGAAATGTCACTAGAAAAGGCAAATAAAGGCAAAGAGTGAAATCAGTTTAGAAGAAAATCATCACATAACTCCGTACTTCCCAAGAATCTGAACGTTAGCCATCTTCTTTTTTGAGGTCATCATTGGTAGATTAAAAAAATGATCCATTTCCCTTCCTCCTGTTGTTGATCAAAGATTACGCAGTATTCCAGGTTTCTCATTGGTTATATCAAATCTTGGTCAGAATTTCTTCATGCATCATCATTATTATATCATATAAAAAAATAAAACTGTTAGACTTGCAGCATGTTTAACTTGGTGATAGAACATTTATCATATGGCCCCCTCAAAGACCCCAAAGGTGTGATATTGTAACCCTGACCTGGAACTCTGCACTGAGCTTTCAGAACAGTGGTTCTTTATCTGTGGTCTGTGGATCCTTGTTGCATCATAGTGTATGTATAAGATTTTCCAAGGTTTCCATACCTCCATTCAAAACATTTTAAGAGTTCACAAATGGTAAAAGGTTGAGAACCACTAGTCCAGGAGATTCTGATCCTACTCTACAGATTACAACAATAATGGCTACTAGAACTATTTGATAATATTTCCCAGTATGCTTTGATTGAGGGATGAGAACAGAATGTTTTCATAACTCCTGCTGGAAGACAATAGAGAGGCTGCTGCCAAGAATGACAAAGTCAGGCATTTTCATGGGCCATTGAGGAGCGGGTGCTGCTCAGCCCCCTCAGTGGGAGGGCATAGCCTGACTCAAAGACAAAGGCTGTGTTCACACACAGGGGGGTTATTTCGACACTGTTGTTTCGAAACAACTTGTATTGAAATAACACCTTATTTCAAAATAACTTAATTTGAATTAACGGTTTGTTAATTCGAATTAAGGAAAAAAGCTCAAAGCTAAATAGCAGGTTCAGGCAACAGTTATTTCGAAACAAGTCACCGTTGTTTCGAAACAACATGTTCGCACGGTGAACGCTGTTTCGTCCCCGCATGGGGTTTAACTTGTTTCGAAACAACCGGACCCGTTGTTTCAAAACAACCGTGCATCATGTGAACGGCCTAAACCTTATTTCGAAACAACCTCTGTTGTTTCGAAATAAGAGGGCTGTGTGAACACAGCCCAAGAGACTTGAATTAGTTTCAGTTTTGAGCTTTGAGTTTGGCATCTGAGGGAGAAACAGCTCAGGGAGTCTTTGATTAACTCCACTCTCAAGAAGGGGAGTTTTTAACCTCTGTAGGATCTAATGTAAGGGGCGAGCATTTCAGCCCTGCAAAGACCAGTGTTCAGAATGGCAGATATCCATCTTAAGACTGGCTGAAGAAAGCCAGTCAGGACCTCCACAGGATTCCAGACCATGGACCAAAAAAGGACCTTGACACACCTGTGGATTAAGACTCCTCAAGAGGACCTCAGTCTTTTGTTTGATTTACCCAGTGTTCACAGCATTGCAGCACTCATCAGTGGATGCATTCTGACTGTACCATCTTTCTGGGAAGGTGCCAAAGGGAAGGCAGGGGTTGGAAAGAATTGAAAGTGTTGGAAGGTGGGAAAGAAGTTAATTTGTTAATCTTTAATTCTTGTTAGTTACTACACTCTACCATCCTCCATCCCCAGAGCCTCTTTTCCTCTCATAGTAAAGCCTCCCTTTGTTTACTGTTATTTTGGAGTGTGTTGTTCCTTTTCTGGAGTTTGTGTTGCTTACTGTTTCTTCTATGCTGGAGTTTATACTTCCTGCCAGAAATGATGGCATTATTCATCTTCCCATGCGACAGCACACCTTGTGTCTTGGATACAGTGAAGAGTCGCTATAGGGAGAGGCCCCACATGTCACAAAATAAAGAAAGCAGAATGAAACCTATGCAAAGAGAGGGGAGAAGCCACTCCAAGTAGCAAGTACCAGGGAACAGGCTTGATCCATACCTCTGGAGACAGCCTATAGTCATATGTCACAGAAGGGCAAGGGCTGAGCTAGGCAGAAAATGCCTTAAGAAGCAGTGGCTGAGTGACCAGGGAGAGCCTGCGAACAGGGGACTGCAAACAGGAGAATCTGAGAGGGAAGGACTAGGTGAAGCCACTATGGTGAAGAGGAGCCACACTGCCTGTGCCAGCACCCCTTCTGTCTCCTCCTCCTGTGCCTGTAGCCAGACAGCTATTCTGACCATGGATATCACTACCCAGATAATGATGTGGACTTGCAGGGACTGTGACCTGCATTTCCCACCCACAATCAGGCTGGGGAGATCATTTAGTGTGATAGGTGTCTTCTGGTGGAGTCTCTCAGGAGGCAGGTCGGAGAGTTATAGGAGGAGATGTCTAGGCTCAGGAGCATCCAGGCCCTGTAGAAATTCCTTGATAGCATCCATGAGGAGACATCCAAGGCTGGGGAATCTATTCAGGTGCAGAGGACTGCTGCCACACCACCAGAGAAGGAGGAGATGGCTCTGGCACAGAGAGAACACTGGCAGGTGGTTAATTCGGACAGCCAACAGTACTCCACCCCTGCTCCCATTCCTCCCTCCTGTGTGGTAAAGAACCATTATGCAGCGCTAGAGACAAGGGATAAAATGGAAGAGGAGAAGCCATGCACCCCCAAGGCTGAGAGGATCACATCCACCACAGCCAGGAGAAAACATAGGGTTGTGGTAGTTGGGGACTCACTTCTGAGGGGGAAGGAAGCACCCATCTGTTGCCCTGACAATGCCTCTTGGGAGGTATGCTGTCTGCTGGGGGCCCATATCTGAGACATTACGGAGGGATTGTCAAGAATCATCTGCCCCTCTGACTACTACCCCATGCTATCCATCTATATGGGAACAAATGATACTGACAGAGGTGATCCTTGGCAGATCAACGGTGATTACGGGGCTCTGTGAGCACGGGTGAAGGAGTTTGTTGCACAGTTGGTGTTCTCCTTGATCCTTCCAGTCAAGGGTAGGGGCCTGAGCAGAGACAGATACATCCTGGAGGTGAATGCCTGCCCACAAAGATGGTGTCATCAGGAGGGCTTTGGCTTCCTTGACCATGGGCTGCTGTTCCAGCAAGAAGGACTGCTAGAGAGAGATGGACTCTACCTGTAGAGAAAGGGGAAGAGCATATTAGGCTGTTGACTGGCAAATGTAGTGAGGAGGGTTTTGAACTAGGTTTGAAGGGAGAAGGTGACCAAAGCCCAGAGGTAAGTCATGATGAGGGAGACCTGGGGGAAGGGTTGGAAGTTGAGGTGGTGCAGGGACTGTGATGGCAGGGATAACAGAGAGAGTAATCAGGACTGAAAGGGGGGTTGGGGGAATTAAATCATTTTCTTAGGTGTCCTAATGAAGCCCTAATACCTGAGGTGAGTTGGAAAGAATGACACCAAGAGAAAACGCACAGAGGAAGATGCAACAGGGGAGATAATCAACAGAGGAAAGTAGAGCAATTGGCCTGGTATTTTAAGTGCCTGAACACAAATGCAAGGAGACCGGGAAACAAGCAGGAAGAATTGATAGTACTGGCATAGACGGGGAACTATGATGTAATTGGTATAACAGTGACATGGTGGGATAACTTGCATAACTGGAGCACTGCCATGGATGGGTATAAATTGTTTGGGAAGGACAGGCAGGGAAGAAGAGGTGGAGGAGTAGTGCTGTATGTAAAAGAGCAATATGACTGTTCAGAGCTCCACTTTGAAAGTGGAAACATGTCGCTGAAAGTCTGTGGGTTAAGCTTAGAGGGGAGTGCAAAAAGGGGGATGTTGTGGTGCATGTCTTACAGATTGCCAGACTAGAAAGAGGAGGTGGATGAGGCATTTTATGAACAACTAGCAGAAGTTTCTAAATCACAGGCCCTGGTTCTCATGGGGGATTTCAATTATCCTGACATCTGCTGGGAGATCACTACAGCAGTGCACAAACAATCCAGGAAGTTTTTGGAGATTGTTGAAGACAACTTCCTGGTACAAATGGTGGAGGAACCAACTAGGGGCCTTGCTCCTCTCAACCTGCTGCTCACAAAGAGACAAGAATTGATTGGGGAAGTAAGACTGAATGTCAGCCTGGGCAGCAGTGACCATGAGATAGTAGAATTCCATATCCTGGTCAAACCAAGAAAGGAAAGAAACAAAATGCAAACTCTGGATGTCAGAAAAGCAGATTTTGACTTCTGCAGGGAGCTGATCAGCAGGATTCCCTCAGAGGCTGATCTGAAGGTGAAAGGTGTCCAAGAGAGCTGGCTATATTTTAAAGAAACCCTACTAAGAGCACAGGAAAATACCATACTGATGTGCAGAAAGAACAGCAAGTGTAGAAGATGCCTAGGATGGCTTAACAGAGAACTCTGTGGTGAGCTGAAAGATAAAAAGGAAGCTTACAAGAAGTAGAAGCTTGGACAGATGAGTAGGGAGGCATATAAAGATACTGCTTGGGCCTGCAGGGATAAAATCAGAAAGGCCAAAGGGCAATTTGAGTTAAAACTAGCAAAGCATGTGAAGGATAACAGAAAGATGTTCTACAAGTACATGGGCAACAGGAAGAGGATCAGGGATGGTGTAAGCAAGACCTGTGCTCGACCCACCTGGAGTGCACCCCCTGGTGGGTGGTTTGTGGAATTATGACTCCAGCTGTCCTGTAGTTCTCCCCTTCTTGGGTTCTTGTCCATAAGCCATCACCATCCTGGGGCCCGGGCCCTGGCACCCGTGCAACTCCCAGCAGGCTGGGTGAGTGGGGAGGGGTAAGCGTTGGCTCATTTCCTTCCAGAAAGAGAAGGGGAGAACACAGTATGACTCAGCCCTTCAGAGGGGCAAACCAGCAGTCTATAGCCCTGAATTGGGGCAGTTCAATAATAGTTCTGAACCCTTTAAGCAGGGCACACAATCAACAAGTCTTTAGATAAGACGGGGTAAACAACTTGAGATATGAGATGAGGTTTCCTTCTAGGGGAAGGGGAGGGAAGGAGAGGGAGAGAGACCCGCCCTACTCGACTGTGTCCCAGCCCAGGGCCCTAATAGTGGCCATGGGTTTGACCACAGGGTCAACAAGGATCCGGCCACAACACACCGACGCTGTTATGAGGCTCAGTCCCGGATATTTGGGGCACAATTCCCCTGGGCTACTGCCTTCACCTTCTCCCTTTAGTACCTGTGCAGCCCCTTTGGCCGGGTCCTCCGGGTATTCACTTAAGAGTAAGGAGTAGAGTCTGTCCATTTTGTCTGGCGGGGGCAGGTCAGGAAGTTCCAGTGGGACCTCCATCCCCTCTGGTGGGGGTAACTCAGGAAGCTCCACTTGGTCTGGTGCAAGGGGCAGCTCCTCCATGTCCTCCCCTGTGGGGAGGTTAGCTTCCTGCATAGCAAGCGCAGTTCATCAAAGTCACAGGAAGATAGCAGCAGGGCTGGGTCATGGCATTCAGGGCCTTCTGGGGAGAAGTCGGGGTTCCTGGCCTCTGGCTGTCCCCCCAGTCCGCCATCCCCAAGTGGAATTGGCTCTTCTCAGTGGCACTGGCCATGGGTGGCCCAAGCCAGCCATCCTGGTACTGGGAGGGAGGCCTGTGGGTAGGTGAGTGTTCCCTCTTCTGGAGGAATGGCCGGAGCTGAGGATCCAGGGGGCAGCCGTCCTTCCTCTTCAGTAGCCAGGGCTGGACTGCACTCCCTGGCCTGGCTTTTATACTTCCTGCCCCATCGCTTGAGCTCCACTTTGACAGACATCTGCCGGTGGCCATTTTGCCTTGCCTTGGGGCGGCCATGTCACCTCTTTACAGATGGTGTAGGTTCCTTAGTAAATGGGGCAGCTATCTTTGTGATAGAGGATGTGGAAAAGGCTGAAGTACTCATGCTTTTTTTGCTTCAGCCTTCACCGGCAGAGTCGGCTCCCAGGCTACTACACTGGGTAATGCAGAATGGAGAGAAGGGAGAGCAGCCCATAGTGATGGAAGGTCAGGTTAGGGACTACCTGTGGTCCCAATTCAGGGCCTGGGACTGATCACTTTTGCAATGTTAATGTATGGTTTGATGCCAGATCATAGAATCATAGGGTTGGAAGAGACCTCATGAGGTCATCTAGTCCAAAAAAGCAGGACCACTCTCACTAAATTATCCCAGCCAGGGTTTTGTCTAACCAAGCTTTAAATATGTCCAAAGGAGGAGATTCCACCACCTCCCTAGGTAGCCTATTCCAATGCCTCACCACCCTCCTAGTAAGAAAGTTTGTCCTAATATCCAGCCTCAACCTCCCCAGCTGCAACTTGAAACCATTGCTCCTTGTTCTGCTATCTGTTACTACTGAGAACAACAGAGCTCTGTCCTCCTTGGAGCATCCCTTCAGGAAGCTGAAGGTTACTATCAAATCCGCCTTCAGTCTTCTCTTCTGCAAGCTAAATAAGCCTAGTTCCTTCAGTCTGTCTTCGTAGGTCTTGTGCTCTATACCCGTGATCATTTTTGTTGCCTTCTGCTGGACTTTCTAATTTGGGAGCTTTTTGTTTTTCAAGAAAAATGTGCATCATCTGAAAATGGGTCCAAATTTCAATCCAATGAATTATAGGACTCCCAAAGAACTGTATTACAATCCTTTGAAATACAGCATTAAATGTGTAATGGAAATTCAACAGTGCAGGCAAACTGTTACGTTACTAAGGCTATGTTCACCTCTAAAAGCTTTTTTTGAAATAAGTTTTTATGAAATAAATTATTTTGAAATATAATCCTTAATTTGATTTAATTTAAACTGAATTAAGGAAAAACACCAAATTGAAATAGAAGCCCAGGCACAGGACTTGCAATTTCAATTCAGGAGAGGGGCACCCTGGGAGGTGTGCCAACATGGCCCCCTGGCAGGGCCATGCTGCAACCCAACCTCCTGCCTGGCTCTTACCTAGAAAGCCAGGCGGGGCAAAAAGCCCCAGGGCAGAGATCCCCCTGCCCTTCATCCCCTGTTGCTGATGAGGCAGCACTGGAGGGACTGTCGGGCACCCCGACTGCCACCCGGGGAGCAGCTCCCCCAGCTGGCTGGGCCTGCTGCCCCAGCTTGCCAGCAACCAAGGGGGTGGCGGGTCCCACAGCTGGCTCCCCCCACTGCCCCAGCTTGCCAGCAGCTGGTGGGGGGGCGGGTGGGAAACCGGTACCCCGCTGGCGCAGCAGCGCAGGATGCCAGTTCCCCAACCGGCCAGTGGCCCAGCTGCCAGGAAGCCCGTCAAGCCCAGCCAGCCAGCATCTTGACCCACTGCCCCCTGCACCACCCCCCGCACCTCCCTTCCTTCCCTGGCCTGGGTGCTGAGTGGGGGTGGGACTTCGTCCCTGGGTGCCTAACATTAGCTCACACTACACTATGGAAACCTTTTTTTTTTATGGCCATATTAACAGCTGCACCTGCTTCAACTTACTCTGATATACAAGGAAAAGTTCTACTGATGTTAATGTTGTTTAAGAACAATGAATGACCCTGAAAAGCGACCATCTGATAAACATCAATCCATGGTAACATGTGGATATTTGTTTCACTTTAACTGTGTTAAATGCAGTACAAGATACAAATAACAATGTGGTCGCTTGCCCAAAAGTACTTGTAAATTCAAAAGACAGAGATCAAAGAAGAAGGTAGTTGTGGACATTGGTCCAGATTTTCTGGGGTGACTCAATTACAGGCCATGCAAAAAGGGAAAAAGGTGGGTAAATATTTCTCATTTTGCAGCTTCCCAGTTTTAGGGCTGTTTTTTCTTCTTGTGAAGCATAGGATTCCAAGATGGTACAGATTGCAATCTTCTACTGTAATCTAGAAGGAGCTTGAGAAGATGTTGCACCTTTTGATATACACCACCTCCTTGAGTTCACCCTGAGGTTGATTACCTCCATTCCTCCCATTACATGTTTGTGCCTTAAAGACAAAGATCAACTGGGTATGCAATTCAAAACCAAGTTTAGAAATATCTGTAATTATCTTCCACCCTGTCTTATATATGATTAGTCTGTGATATGTCTGGGGAAGGATCTTTTACCCTCTGATTTAACAAAGTCTACCTGAATGGGACCCTAATCTGTTCTGTTGTCTCTAATCACTGCCACAGTATAAATAACTGTTTTTTCCGGAAATACTGCAATAACCTGTGACTAGTAATCGTGTCCTAGAGTGGGAGGTGACATTTGGCTGCTGCTTCACAGGTAGGACCGTCATGCTAAAATGTAGGTTAATTTACCAAAGATGCATATCACAATTTGAATACCACAAGATTCCATTTTTTTTTCTAACTAATTTTTAAGGTTATTAATAGAATGGATCAGAATTCATCCCTTGGAAAATTTTAAATTTTTCATGAGAACATGAGGTTTTAGCAAAAAATCTAAATGTATTTATTCATAAAACTTTTAGTTGAAACACTTTGTCATTCCTTAATGGAAACTTTTTGTTTTTTGTTTTTTTGTTTTGTTTTGTTTTGTGGAATTAATTGGAATAATTTAATGTTGGGTTAGTTCAAAATTAAACCATGTCATCTTGAACCGCAGTATTGCATCAGAGATGGTGTAGCTCAGGTATCTCCTGCCCCCAAACTTTTTTATGGGACCTGCGGCCTGGCAGGACTACAACTCCTATCAGGGATCATGGTAGACTCTTTTCCTGATCCACTATGGTGTTTCATGGGAGTCTTGTGTCCACACTGCATCATAGGAGATGTAAACTAGCCAGAAGCTAGTTCCATAGAGGAAAATGGGGAGATGAGCCAGTGCAAATTCTCAAATGAAGTTTCTGTTTATGGTGAAAAGCATTTTGTTTTCAAATGTTCCATTTTTTCCCAACATGATTTGAAGTCTTCCTTGTAAAGCAAACAATTTCATTAAGAATGTCAAGTTGAAAATTCAATTGTCTAAGGAAAACAGCTTCAATGAAAAAAATGTGTAATCCTTAAAAAAAAAAAAGTTCTATATTACAATTTTGGGGTGGGGGAAGGGAGGAAATTATATCCTACTTAGTGAGATACAGTTCTTGTATCTGCAAAGTAAATATATTTATGTATATAAAGATGGTAACTTTGAATTAGTGTTTCAAAATGGTAGCTTCTAGTTTTATTAATTTTCTTATAGAGAAACGTGTAAGATTTTTAAGCAATTATTTATAAAAAGATGTTACTGGCATTTTTCACAGTATATCATAAAAGTTTGAGCTGGGTTTCAGTGTCACCTCACCTTTGTCAGGTGTAGCCCTCCTCCTTGGGTGAGTGATTTCAGGGATCATGTAGCTGAGAAGAAGCCTGTTTAACTTAAATCAGTTTTCCTTATGAGAAACAGAGATATGCAATTTGGGTGCAAGTTTCCCCTGTTGGCTTTCCTGTCCACTGAACCACCACCATACACCACTGTTTATATTTGTTTTAGCTTCTTGGTGACCAGTGTGGGGGATAAGAAACATTGCTTATAGCTGGTTGGGAAGTCTAGCTTCAGTGTCACTCATTAGGGCTGTGAGTATTTGCTCTCCTTTTTCAGTCTGCTCTGATCTCAGCATTTTTCAAGTGGCTATCCCATGCATGGACAGGTCACAGGGGGATATCAGTTTTCAAGTACAGAAAAGGTTGTAACAAGGGAAAAAAAGAAAAAAAAATATTCTCCTTAACTTCTAAGGATAGAACAAGAAGTACTGCACTTAAATTTCTGGAAGGAAGGTTTAGGTCGGATATTAGGGGGGAAAAAAATTCTAACTATCAGGTAGTTAAGCACTGGAAGAAATTGCTAAGGAAGGATGTGGAATCTCCAACACTGGAGGTTATAAGAACTGGGCAGACAAATATTGCCAAGCCTGCCCTGATTTCAGGAAACTGGACTAGATGGCCGATTAAGGTCCCATCCTGTCCTTCACTTCTGGGATTCAATGAACTTTATAGACTTTAATATATAATAGTTCTCTAATAAGCCACTTTATTTTTTATGGTTATACTGATTTCAGGCCATTTTACTGATTCACATGGTTTCTCAGCACACAGAGTTCCCAGCTGTTCCTAATGAATTCAGTCTAAGATCTCAGTCCTCTGTGCTTTATAAGAGAGTGAGCATGGGACAAGTCAGCAGGCCCCCATCCCAACAACATTTGGCTAAATACAAAATACATAGAAAAATTAAGCAGCAACATGCTTTATATTGCTAATCCATTTTGGCTAGTCCTGTGTTGTACATTGTGTTAAGCATTTTAACTATCATTAATGGAAATGGTTTCCTAATGACTGATGTGCTACTGCCCAGTCATTCAGAGTTTTATTTGTATATGATTACGTTTCATGGTTAGTGTCTTTGCTTTTGTTTGTCTGCTAGTGACTGGCTTGATAACATCTTAATATCTTTATAGCATGGACCACATCTTAACAGAGAGATTGTCTCATAGACAATTCCCCGCTTATTCACAGCTTTGCAAACCTCTCTCTCTCACTGATAACAGAACACAATCTGTGTCAATTACAGTAATTGCTTATATAGAAATGTAACATTTGAACAGTATTAATGAATGTTTAGCTTTTTTAATTTGATTTAGCAGCTGGAAATAAGAAGCCTGGCTCTCATTAAAATTTGCAGCAATTGTTAAGTGGGGAAATTCTTGTCATCAGGTCATATTTCGCTATCATCATAGTCTCAATCATAAAAGTAAAGGACTAGTAGTCATGAGAATTGTGTTGTCCTTTTGCTATTGCTATAGATTAGTTGTGTACATAGGCACTGATTTGACCACCATGGCTATGTCCATACGTTGTTTTTAAAGCAAAACAACCACCATTGCTTAGCTTTAAAAAAACTTATGTCTGCATGATGTTTTTTTTTGTTTCAAAATGACAGAGATCATCATTTCAAAACAATGGAACTGAATTTGAAATAACAAAACCTGGAGGGTAATTGAAATGGCCATTGAATCGAATTGGCTGTTTCAAAACACCACCATTTAACACATTGTTTTGAAATGGTTGTTGTTTTGATTCCAGCTTGGATTGCCCTTCTTCCTCCTGGGGTGCACAGCACCAGGAAGGAAGAAGTGCCCAGCGCCATTACTGTCACGTGCCTGGACGCTGGTGCAGCATGGCCAAGCCACATGCTGGCATAGCCCAGGAGCAATGCTGGCACCTGAGCGGGCATGGGAGGAGGTTCTCTGCCTTCTCGAGATATGGGGCAGGGAGGACATCTGTGCCTGGTTCCATGCTAGGCATCACAACCGCGATGTCTACGTGGACATCGCTGAGGCACTGACTGGATGGAGTCATGAATGCACAATGGAGCAGGTGCATTCTAAAATAAAAGTCCTGTGCCAGGACTATGCCCATGCCAGGGAGGCGAGACGGCTCCAGGGGCCAGCTAACACCACCAGCTGCCCCTTTTTCGAGGAGCTTGATGTCTTCCTAAGGAACAAGCCCAGTAGTCTCCTGTACAGGACTGTCAACTCTAGAGAGCCCACCCCTGTGGCCACATCCCCCGAAGGAGGCCCCTTGGACAAGGAGGCATCCCTCCACATGGGTGACATCAGCCAGCCTGGCAGTGCCCAACCACCTGAAGCTCCCCGGGCTAGTCCTGAGCTTTTCCCTGCTCGGGAGGAGGGGACTGCCGCTGTTGAGGAGGAAGAGCAAGAGGGGGAGACAGAGGAGCCACCACCCATGTCCCGCCTGGAGGAGGGGACATCAAGGCAAACATCAGGAATGCCTGCTAGTGAGTGCTCCTCCCCCTCCCCAAGGTAGGCAGGGTTGAGCCTGCCAATGGCATGGATACCTAGGGTGCACAGCCCTGGAACATGCAGGGCACAGGGCTGGGGGAGGCACAAGGGCCCACCCATATATGCTGCTGACAGAGGGACATGTATGCCAGGATGCCAGGACCCAGCATGGTGGGGGTTGCTCATCAGGGAGGTGCCACTAGGCAGGTGTGCCAGCTTCCAAGTCAGAAAGCATGCAAGCCACACTGCTGGCACGTGGCCTCGGGAAACTTCCTGGCCCACTTCCTGCTGAATATCACTCACTGCTGTGGGCGCCAGGAGGCCATGTGCACCCGTGATGCAGTGTCCCACAGGACACAGATGGGGAATGCTGCTGACAGTTGGAGCGGAGGGGTTTGCTGCAGATAGGCTGCACACTAGCAAGGCAGTCGGGGGGGGCTAACCCTATTCCTGTTCGCTCACGCACCCAACATCCTGTTCGATGGAGTCCATGGACCTCTGAGAGGCAGAGGAGGAGAGCCCGCCAGACGAGGGACGACATCCTCAGCAGCCTCCTTGAGCTGGGCCACTGAGCTGAGAAGTTAGCTCAGACCTGGAGGGAACAGCAGGGCAGGTGCTAGGATTCTGCTGTCTGCCAGCTCCAGTGTGCAGCCGATGAAGATGACCGCGCATCGCTGTGATGGAGCGGCAAGCTGCAGTGATGGAGTGGCAGGGCAATCTGCTGCAGACTCTCAATGGTGCTGTGCAAGATGCCGCCTCGACCCTGTGGTGAATTGCACAGCACCTTGCACCCCCAGCACCTGAGGGAGGGCCTCAGAGACAGGGAGCTGTCCCTTACCACTGTCGGCCCCAGACCTGGGGCAGCCTTGGAGAAGGCTGAGGGACAGCAGGCCGTGAGCCTGGGATGGCCTCCCCATAGCCCCCCATCATTCAAAGTCCGCAAACCCCTACTCACTTCCCATCTCCCAGTTCATGCCCCTCCATTCTCCCCCCAAAGTTCTACATCCCATACCTGCCTCCCAAGCCCTTTGTTAACCCAACCCACCCCCCTTATTGTAAATAAAAATCAGAACACTGAAAATAGTCCAATGTGTGCTTTTATTGGGTGGGATTCTTGGTGTGGGTGGGGGCTAGCTGTGACTGGATGGGGGTGTGGGGCAGCAGTCCTAGCCCTCACAGGTCCTTGGTCACCAACAGGTTCATTAGTACCTCACGCACAGTGGTTGCTCTTCTCGCTCCTTTTGGGCCAAAACCTCTGGCTGCTGGAACCAAGCGCTGATGAGCTCTGCCTCATCCTCCCACATGGCAGCTACTGTCTCCCCCGGAGCTAGCAGAGATTACGCAGTGCCACACAGGCACTGATGACCTCCGCAGTTGTGTTCTCAGTGAGGTGCAGGCATGTGAGGAGGCACCTCCACTGGGCTGTCAGTCTGCCGAATGCCTGCTCAATCACTTGGCAGCAGCGGCTGACGCGGCAGTTGAAAAGCTGCCATCTGCTGTCGAGGGGTCCCATGTACGGGTGCATAAACCAGGGACAGAGGGGGTAGGCTTCATCAGCGACAATGAGGATGGGCACCTCGACTTCCCAGATGGTGATATTATGAGGGGGGAAGAAGGTGCCAGCCTCCTTGCCCCTGTACAGGGAGGAGTTGAGCAGAACACTACCCTCCCTGGCCATCTAATATAGCAATTTTGAAAGATACCCCAGTGGTCCACAAGGGCCTGAAGGATGACTGAATGGTACCCCTTCCTGTTCCGATACTCAGTTGCACAGTGCGCTGAGGCTTGCACAGGGATGTGGGTGGCATTGAGTATCCGCCTGCAGTTTGGAAACCCCAGGGCAGTGATGCTGGCAATGGTGTCCTGCAGTGCTCTCTGGGTTTGAAGGCATGGCAGAAGGACTGTGTTGATGGCATGGGCGACCTGCAGCAGCACTTTGCCAACAGTGGACCTTCTGATGCCAAAGAGATGGGCAACGGAACTGTGGGACTCGGGAGTGGCCATCTTCCAGAGACCGACGACCACTCTCTTGTCACAGGGGATGGCTGCTCTATCACTGTGTCCCTTTGGTGCAGGACTGAGGCGAGCTCGGTGACCACTGAGGCGAGCTCGGTGACCAGGTGAGTGAAAGTCTCTCTGCTCATCTGGAGGTTCCTCCTCCACTGCTCGTTGCTCCAGGTTTGAAGGACAACCCGCTCCCACCAGTCTGTGCTGGTGTTCTGTACCCAGATGTGATGTTGCACAGAAGGGAAGTGGGGAACTAAGGCTGCTGTGAGGGCCAGCAAAACAATGGACAGGGGCTCAGGCTCAGGATCATTGGGGTCAGGGAACAGTGTGTCCCACTGCAGGGGAGCACCCTGCAGGCCAGCAGAGGGTCTAGGTAGCGCTCGAGGATGGTATGGGAGCTGGGGAGCATCCATAGCCATCTTTCTCACAGTCTCCTGCAAGCCACAATGGACAGGGAACTGAGATCAGTTCCTGCTTTTATGCAATTGGCTGGCAACATGGCCCTGCCAGGGGGCCATGTTGCCACACCTGCCATGGTACCCCTGACCTGAATTGAAATAGCAAGTCCTGTGTCTGGACTTGCTATTTCAATTTGGTGTTTTTGCTTAAATCAATTTAAGTTAAATTGGATTTAATGAGTTTTATTTTGAATTAGCTTAAAATGATTTAACTTAAATCAATTTAAGCATGTACATATGGACATAGCCTGTGTGCCTTGATTTCCCCATTTGTAAGACTGGGAATAATGTTTAGTTACCTCACAAGAACTGTGAAGAATTAATTTATTAATATGTGTAACATGTTTGGAGAGTTTCACATGGCGGACACTACTGAATTCCAAACATCAAAATTCTTGAGAAGAGAAAATGCAGTACTGAAACATCAAACAGAGTCTTTTAGTGAGCTAGTACTTATTTATGATGAAAATCAGACAATAAAACCAATGTACAGAGTGAAAACATGAAATTTCGCCTCCCACTGCCAAAACAAGATTCATTTTCATTCTGTTCCTCCCTGCACCCAACATTACACAAAAAAAATCAGCTACAATAAAAAGTTATCTTGAGTCGTACCTCAGTGACCATGTAAACAGATAGATACAGTGATAACTGGAAATCTCACAGCAATCTGACAGATCAGTTTTACATTTAACTACAGTTTTACTCTTTGGTGTGTCAGTGACAACCCATTAGTTTCAGAGTACTTTGCTATAGCTATGACCTCAGTTCTACCACTCAGCTCATTGTCTTCATCATTCAGGTCATGTCCATCTTCTTCACATAACTGTATCAATCAGTTTTAGCTGAATGAATGAGTGCTGTATATATCTGTTTTATGTTATTAATAATACAATAGTGATCTTAGATGTATTACAAATGATTGAATACAAGCATTGTCTCTAGTCAGTCTTTGGCCTCTCTAATCTTAATTTTCATCTGTTCTTAAAAACAAACGAACAAACAAATATTTTTTTAAAAAATCACCCAATGTTGGTATGTTATTAGAACCTATTTAGAATAGAACGGTACAGTAATCCACCACTGTAGTTAGTACTATAATCATGGTAGTCCACTACTAAATACTATAATCACATAAACCAGAATATACACAACTCAATGGCTATGTCTACACTTAAGAGTTATTTTGAATTAAGGAGGCTTAAGTCAAAATATCATATTCCCTGTCCAAGGAGGCATTTTATTATATCGAATTAAGCAATTTCTTAATTCAAAATAAGGAACCGCTAATCGGATAGAATAAAACCTCCCTTTATTTCGAGGTATCCCTTACTTTGAAGTTATTAGTTCTAATTAAGCCATTTCAAGCAGTGGGATAGGCTTAATACTAGCTAATTTCCCTATTCTTATGCCTGCTTTCCTGTATTTCAAATTAGAGAGTCTAGTGAAGACTCTCTTTTCTGAATTAATAAAGCCCACTTTATTTTGAATTAGAGAGTCTTCACTGGACTCCTAATTCAAAATAATAACTTTGATTTAAATTTCAAGTAGATATTTAAAATTAACTACTTCAAATTAATTTTGTAAGTGTAGACATAGCCATTGAGAGCTGGAAGATTAGAGTCCTTCATCCTATTAGAAAAATTTTTACTTTGATTAACTCTGCACTTCTTTTTCTGTCCTCTAGCTTTCTCATTTTCCTTCCTCCACTTCATCCCGTTGATCATTCCTCTTTTTCACACTCTGTTGATTTACTGCTGCCTTTCAGCGAGGCCTGAGCTTTCCTCCATAGGCATAGAAATGCTGAATTTTGTCTCGGAGGTTGAACAGAGGATTTTTGCAAAAAATAACAACTAGACGAAAAAGGGAGTTTTGGCTCCAATTGAGAGGTAACTGACACCTGTAAGAGGCCACCAAGCAACACAGAGAGGCACTATCATGGTCTGAGAATAGCAGCACCACAACTTCTTTGAGTTTTGTTCTAGCTCCCAGAGTTACTAGACACAGACTATTAAAAACAGGAACACTTCCAGCCAAATCGAAATTGTTGGAAGTTACATTAATCCAAGACATTAACTACACTTGAATTTGAAGAGCTTTCTTCAATTTATTCTAAGATATTCAGACTTGAAATATATTTTGCCTGGGATATTTCTTAGCTAACAGAAGGCACATTAAAGTTACTTTCTAAATAAGATCTTTCATGAGATTGGATTTATTATGAAGGAATGAGCCAAGTAGGCCTAAACATTTCCCAAGAAATATTGCTTAAAAGGAATCCTGATGAAGAATTGACCTTGTCTCTGCTTGGGTCTCTCTTTAAAGGGCCAGAAATAAACACAAAATCCCAACACCCCTAACTGTTGGGGAAGTTTGAACCAAACTTCATATCTTGGGCTCAACTTCTCTCTAATAGATAGGTAGTGACATTAAATATACTAGTGCAGGAAGCACTGTTCCCTCTAATGTCTGTGTGTGTGTGTGTGTGTGTATGCACGCAGATCATGAAACCCACACACACAACAACATAAACTGCGCTCCAAAAAATTCAACAGTGCAAATATTAGTGCACACAAATAATTTTTTTGTACACACAAATTTTTTGCTCACATGGACTATGAAAAATTAGAAGGAGCATTGGCAGGAAGTGATATGAAGCTACTCTTCACCAACATGAGCAATGGAAGAAATCAGTCAGCTCCTTGAGCATGATACTGGAGGCAAGGGTGCAATCCCACTTCACCTTAACCACCTTCTAGTTATCCTTCCCCACGTAGTATAATTGGAAAAGTGCATCTCACAATCCCGCTTTCAATATGGCCCCTCTTAGAAGCTTGTGAGAGTTCTTTCTGTGTTCATCCGTAACTCCAGTCTGTCACAATGCAACTTTCTATACACTTGAAGATCCCCCACAGTTAGAAGAAAAATCTATTTCCCCACTGAATCCAACAGGCCTTTTTTGAAATCATCTTCTCACTTGCCTTCTGGGAACATGGCTTCTCCTGGTCCTTCTCTTACCTTTCAGATTACTCCCTCAGAAGATCCTCTTCATCTCCATCCTTCTTCAGCTCCTCTGAGGATTCCACAATGCTCTTTCCTTAGCCTCCTCCCATCCTCACCTGATAGCCGGGTAATCTCATCTGCAAACAGAAACTCAGCTGTTACATCTAGGTAGACAATTCTCTATCTCTTTACTCTTTTTCTGTCTAAACTGAAATCCCAGCACTGTCTGTCACCTGGGTCTCTGACATGTGCTCATAGAGTTCTAGTCCTCAGTTCAAGCTCAACCTGATGGCTAAAGCAGAGCTCCAAATGTCCCCCAGTTCTCCATACCACTTATATTCTTAACTATTATTGCAGCCTGCTTGGTTATTGAAATTGTAAATGTATTGGGGGGGTCCAAACAGGTTCTCTTTTAGACAGCTACGTAATAAACCTGAAACTTGTGAAACAGAAAATTTAAGATTTAATTAATACAGGTAAAGAACAAAGTATAGAAAAATATATAAATCATAAATGAGATAAGTAAAGTAATTCAAGCTGTTGCAGAAAGCCCACATTTTGCACAATACACTGAGATGAAGGGATTGGCAACTGTAGTGGAATTATGTCGTTTATCCTCAGTTGATAATCTACTGGTATTTTTTTTAAAATTCTGTTTGGGTATACAATGGTCTAACACAGAGTTCGTCTTCACCTCTGTACACCATAGCTCAAAAGGCTGTCTCTTTTGCCAACAGAAGTTGCTCCAATAAAAGATGCTGCTTCATCCATATTGAGTCTTATGATAGTTATGAGAGTTCACCTACTCAAGTATGCCACTTTCATTTTGAAATTAGTGTTTGAGCCTCTTGCTTTAGCAAACCACTTTATATTAGCAAAGTAAAAGGTTGATGTAAACAGGCAGTTTATATGTCCTTAACAAGAAAACTAATTTACTATTCAAAAAGGAAGAGCTAGGGGGTGCGTGATGTAAATGGGCTCTCACATGTTTGGACAGCATCAAGAGACTGGCTCACAATTTCTTTAATTAAGAGAAGTCAGAAAAACATAGTCTCTAGTTCAAACTATTACACAAGGAAAATAAAAAGTGTTGTAGCGACAATTCAGCTGGTAAATTCTTAGCGTATCAGGTTTCCTTAGAAAAACTCCAGGAAATCTATCGAACCCTCCACTTTAATTTTTTGAACTATTCAGTGTCTTCTTCAAAAGAGTGACAGTTTTCCCCTTAAAAAACAACACATATAGCTTTTACTATAGCTAAGGCCCTGATGAAACAAGATTTTTTTTGCTAGGGTCTTTCATCAAAACAAATATCAGAAAAAGAGACATATCTCATTAATCACTTAGTTCAAAATTCCTAGTAAATACTGTTAAAAATTCAAGAGAAATTCTATTTCCCTTATTACATTCAGTTTTGGAGGGATAGTAAAAAGGACCAAGCAAATTAAAAGCTAGTAAATGCTAGTCGTGAATTGGGAATTTTAATTCCTATAATTTTAATGACTTTTACATTAACTTCTGCTCCCTCAACAGACCAATAACTTTTTGAGCTGATGATTAGAAGAGCCAAAACAAACAAACAAACAAACAAACCCTAAACTCTTAATTTGAGAAACTAGCAACTTGCAAATATAAACCTGCAGTCCTTGCACCGTTATTTACATAATGTGCATTGGTAAGTGGCTTTTGAGAATTGGGAAAATCTAGACAAAAGGCAAAAGACTTAATTTAACCAAGCTGAAAAAGGCCATTGGAAAGCTAATCAAAAAGATTGGCGACTAGGCAATGTAACACCCTTTTCCTATAATGTGTCAGATCACAGTTTGTGCCACAGGGGATTAAACTATATGACAAAAGTGTATGTGTATATACAATTCAAGTCAGCAACACAAAAGATGTAAATAAGTTTTGTCATGTTAATTATGGTTGTACCAGAAAAAGATCTGTCCTCATAGATAGAGCTCTGCAAATCCACGGGTATCCGCTGCAGATCCGCGGTTCTCCGCATCCGTGGGTGTGGGTGTGGATAACCACAGACCCATTGCTGCGGATCACCCCAGGGATGCAGCTTCTATTTTTAAGTTCTCACAATGTGATCCACTGCTGAAGCCCCTGCACTGATCTGTGTCAGCAGCATGCAGGGGAACCACGAAGCGCTCTGGCCAATCCTAGATTGTGATCTGCGAGCCAATCAGAGTCTCAGGGGGAGCCTGGAGATTCACTGCTGGCCTTTGATTGGCTCATTCCCCTGCCCGCTTTTTCCTTTTCTTGCTTCTAGTTGGCAAGCCATTGCTGTCAATCAGAGATTTCATTGGTGGGAAAGGAAATATGATTGATAGCACAGCACTGAACCACAAACAAGACAGGAAAAAGTGGGTGGAACCCATACAAGGAATGAACCAATCAAAGGCTGAAATGCTGCATGTGAGCCCAAACTCAGTTGCAGATGCGATTACAGATGCAGCTGACCCCTGGCGTGCGGATTTCAGATTGGATCAATGCTATCACTGAGTGGATGTGGATCAGATGCGGTTCCACCTTTTTGTATCCATGCAGGGCTCTACTCACAAATATCAAGCAATCATGTGAAAGCCAAAGATGAGTCCCAAGTCATTGTTTGGCTTATACTCTTAAGAGAGCAGTCTCAATAGAGGAAAATAAAGTGATCAGGAACAGTCAGCATGGATTTACCAAAGGTAAATCATGCCTGACCAATCTCATCTCCTTCTATGATCAGATGACTGGTTTTCTGGATGCAGGAAGAACGACTGATGTGATATACCTTGATTTTAGCAAGGCTTTTGATAGAGTTTCCCACAGCATTCTCATTGGCAAATTAAGGATGTATGGGTTGGATAGGTTGACTATAAGGTGGGTAGAAAACTGTCTTGATCAACGGTTTCAGCGTGTAGGAATCAATGGTTCCATGTCTAGCTGGCGACCAGTCACGAGTGGTGTGCCCCAGGGGTCGGTCCTGGGGCCGGTTATGTTCAACATTTTCGTCAATGATCTGGATGATGGAATAGACTGCATTCTCAGTAAGTTTGCAGATGACGCCAAGCTGGGGGGACCAGTAGACACATTGGAGGGCAAGAACTGGATTCTGGGAGACCTAGATAAATTGGGACAGTGGACCAATAGAAATCTTATGAGCTTCAATAAGGACAAGTGTAAAATCCTGCACGTGGGACGGAAAAACCCCATGCACTGCTACAGGCTGGGGAACATTCAGCTAAGTAGCAGCAGTGTAGAAAAGGACCTGGGGGTCATGATGGATGGGAAGCTAGATATGAGTCAGCAGTGTGCTCTTGCTGCCAAAAAGGCCAATGGCATACTGGGCTGCATCAAAAGAAGTATTACCAACAGATCAAGGGATGGGATCATTCCCCTCTATTCTGCACTGGTAAGGCCACATCTAGAATACTGTGTTCAGTTTTGGGCTCCCCACTACAAAAAGGACAGGGACATGCTAGAGAGAGTTCAGAGGAGGGCAACCAAAATGATGAAAGGGCTGGAGCACAAGCCCTATGAGGAAAGACTGGAAGCATTAGGCTTATTTAGCCTGCAGAAGAGAAGATTGAGGGGGAATTTGATAGCAACCTTCAACTACTTGAAGGGATGCTCTAAGGAAGATGGTACTCAACTGTTCTCAGTAATAACAGAGGACAGAACAAGGACCAATGGTCTCAAGTTGTGGTTAGGGAGGTCAAGGCTGGATATTAGAAAAAACTTTTTTACTAGGTGAGTGGTGAAGCATTGGAATGAGCTGCCGAGGGAGGTGGTGGAATCTCCATCTTTGGAGGTGTTTAAGGCCCGGCTGGACAAAACCATGACTGGGATGGTTTAGTGAGAGTGGTCCTGCCTCTGGCAGGGGGTTGGACTAGATGACCTATGAGGTCCCTTCCAACCCTATCATTCTATGATCACCAGCAAAGCCCTGACTGACATATTTCCTTTGGGCATGGAGCTGAGCAATAAGTTACATGCTCCATATACAGAACAAGAAGCCCTTGCTGGAGAAAGCAAGTAAGATGTAACTATTGGGATTGATATTTAATTTCACAGCAGCCAAATACCATCTATGCTATTTGATGAGGTGATGACATCATGAACTGGAAACATACCTGATCTAAAGAAAATTTTGTAACTAATGTATGGGACAAAGTGACACTCTCTGCTTTTCTCCCACAAAGGCTCATGCAATAAATAAACCTGTTAGTCTTTAAGTGCCACAGGACTCCTTGCTTCTTTTGTTGAATTAGGCTAACACAGCTGGTCCAGAAGGGTAGTCCATTAGTCCATTCCATCTGCAAATGGTAGTTATTACTGAACTGGTGTTCAGCTAGAAAAAGAAAACAGGTTGTGTAGCCAGAGATTTTTGTGACATAATTATTTAAAACCTATGAGTGAAAATGGCAGAAGGCAAACTGATAGGGACAAAATGGTGGAAGGCACATTGATTGGGAAAAATCCTTTTAAAAATCCTCAGGATAATCCTTAGTTAGCAGTAATTCAAATGTTAACTTAGTTGCAAAGTAATAGTTATAACTAGGACACTTTAGGAGGTAATTAATTAGTAAGAATAACAAATGTAGCATTCAGCTGAGATTAGTGATTGGCAGCCATTTTGTGATTTTTAGGGAAGACCCCTCCCACATTCTGTTCTAAGCCCTATTCCATTTTAGAAAGCCACCTTAAGATCCATCACAATCCTTAGAATTTCTCCCTCCCTTATCTAAGACCTCTCTTTAGAACCTACCCTTCCCCTAGCTAAAACTGCTCCTTGGTACTCACCTTTCCCTTATCTAAAGCCACTCCCTAGCAACCATCCCTCCCATACCCAGAGCCACTCCTTAGCAACCGCCTCTCCCTTTCCAAAATTGATGTAATTTATGACTCATCTCTCCCCTCCCAATCCCAAACCAAGCATGCATAGGGCTATGACTCATCTCCCTTTAGGCCCTCCCTTACCTTGCCTCCAGGGTATAAAAAGGGAGACATTTGCTGAAGCAGCTTTGTGAAGCTTTGACACTCACAAAGCTGCACCGAAGAGGAACCTGGAAAAGGACTGGGACCCTGCTGCGACACCATAGTGGAGGACTGAGCCAACATAGCCCAGCCATTGAGGGAATTGTGGAGGTCCAGCAGCCACTCATGGAGCAGAAGGAGACTTCAGGCAGTCCAGTGTCTTCTGAAAGACTCTTTTTCATCTAATTTGGTAAGGAACTCAGGGATCCTGGAGAGGTTAACTAACCAGTTCTAGCTTTACGCAGAGCAGGTCAGCAGAAACAACATGCAGCACGAAGAAGCAGCAGAACAGAATCAACACACGGACCGGAGGAGTACTAGAGCACACACCAGAGGAGCAGCTGAGCAGAGCCAGGACACCAATCAGAGGAGTGGCTGATCAGGACCATATCTGGACCTGAGACTCAAGGAACAGAGGACCAAGGCTGGACCAGACCCTGACCAGAGAGACCTGGACAGCGCCGAGTCCACCCAGAGGATCGGGACAAGCCAGACCGGAGAAGCAAGCCATCCATAGCCAAAGCGACCCAGAGTCAGTGTCCACCCAGAGGGCTCGACCCTGACTGGACCAGCCTGCTACATACCAAGAAAGGCACTGGTTTACTAAGGCATCTGGACAATTCGGCTAACTGAGTCCAGACTTATATGTCCAGATTCTGAGGTGAACGTTTGTCTCTAACAGAGCAGAACAGGATCCAAATTGACGATTCAGAGGGATTTGTAAGGTGCTGTAAGTAAAAGAGTGCTTGTGGTGTGCCTGTTAATAAAGCTGGGTGAGTGCAGCGTGACTGAGAAGAGCCTACCTTCACCCATTCAGCAAATGACTGATCACCATTTGTTGAATGCTACATAGGTTGTTAGGGATTTAGGGTATTTGTTAGGATTTTTGTGATTTTAATATATTTGTTTAAAGTGATAAATTTATTGTTAAGCTGGTAATTATGCTCATGTACTTTTAAGTACTGTAACGCAGTTGAGCAACATTCTATTTAACTGTCACTCTGTGTAATGCTCACTGTGATGTATAGGTATTGATTGTTAGAATGAATATTTTTAGTTCTTGAATCTCATTGTAATTTTTGTAATATTTAAATAAATGTTAACACTTGTTTTCAAAGAATTAATTGCACTAAATCTATTCTTGATCAGCAGGCTGTAGCCATATTTTCCACTGGGGTGGTTTACCCATTTAGGCAAACAAACCACATCTGAATTTATCCCAGAGTGATCGGTGCTAGTTTTTCCTTTCAGGCAAGCAAAAAAGAGAAGCTGCCTTAACAGCCAAAGGGTTTTAAATTCTGGGGTAACAGTTGTTACAGCCTCTCACTAGAAAGAGGATGTGAACAAATTGGAGTCTTGCAGTGGGCAATACAAATGACTAGGGTGTGGAACCCATTACTTATGAGGAAAGGCTCACGGAACTGGGCTTGTTTAGTTTGCAGAACAGAACTGTGAGGGGGGACTTTTGCAGTGTGGTTTCTAGGGAAAATGGAGCTAAGGTGGGCTTAGTCGAAGCAGATGACAACAGAGTACAATGGCCTTAATTACCATGGGGAAGGACTAAGCTGGATATTTCAAATAACCTTCTCACTAGGAAGGTTGTGAAGCACTGGAATGTGTTACCCATGAAGATGATGGAATCATCCTTTAAGATAAGAGTTTGCGATTTGTACCTGCACACCAAATGAACCTAATTCAAATTATTTAAAGAAATATGCTGTTTTTTTGTTATTTGTATGTCTAATTTACTGCTTCATTTTCAATTGTTAACCTAACGGATTCATATCACAAATATGCTGCAGTCCAAGAAGTGTGTTAATTCAAAGATGACAATTCAAGGAACAACAGAACTTTCCTCTACTAGCAAGCTATCAGCCTGACACCTAAATGTGGAGAACACTGCATACCACCTTTTGCTCTGTGAGGCTCTCTCTGTATATGCAGAGGGGATGTGTTAGAAGTGATCAGTGCTGTAACAATGGATTTTTCTCCTAAAACTAGACAGCTGTTATTAAAGTCAAGGATACATGTCTCAGAACACATAAAACTGCTATATAAAAAAGCTGACAGAAAAACTTCAAAACAGGTTTGAAACTGAAAAGCAGTAAGGGAAACTGCTAATTATCTGTAGAATGTAAACGGGTTGAAAAGCATTGTTTTGCTGTGTAAATAGAACAGTTAATGAAAGGTATAGGTTAGAGCTAATTTCAGCACTTTTTTATGGCCGACATAGAACAACATTTCCTCGGGTCTCATCCCAAAGCACCTCTCCTCTACTTACACTACATTGATGACATCTTCATTGTCTGGACCCACAGTAGGGATGCCCTTGAAGACTTCCACAGAAATTTCGACTGTTTTCGCTTCCCTATTGAACTTAGCCTGGAACACTCCACACAAGAGATCCACTTTCTGGACACCACAGTACAAAATAGGGATGCACGTATAAGCACCACTGTATACTGAAAACCTACTGATTGCTATAGTTGCCTACATCCCTTGAGTTTTCATCCAAAACACACCACACATACATTGTCTACAGCCATACCCTAAGATATAACCACATTTGCTCTGATCCCTCACATAGAGACAGACCCTCAAGGATCTCTATCAAGCATTCTTGAAACTATGGTACCCAGCTGCAGAAGTGAAGAAATACATTGACAGAGCAAGATGGGTACCCTGAAGTCAACTACTACAGGAGAAGCCCAACAAAGAAAACAGCAGAACGCCTCTAGTCATCACCTACAACCCCAAAATCAGACCTCTACAGCACATCATCAAGGATCTACAATCCATTCTACAAGATGATCCCTCACTCTCTCAAGCCTTGTTAGACAGACCTCTCTTTGCTCACAGACAGCCCCCACCCACAACCTTAAGCAGATACTCGCCAGCAACCTTACACTAAACAACAGAACCATTAAAGTAGACATATCCCTGCAACAAACCCTGTTGCCAACAAAACTGCACAAAAGACACTGTTACAGGACCTAATAAAACAGCTACCCCATCAAAGGCTCATTCACCTGATCATGCACAGATGTCATTCATGCCATTATGTGCAAGAAATGTTCATCTGCCTTATATATTGAACAAACAGGACAGCCTCTGCACAAAAGATAAATGGGCACAAAGCTGGCATCAGAAATCACAACAGTCTAAAGCCAGTGGGTCAACGTTTCAATCTTCCTGATCACTTCACTGACGATTTACTAAATGCGGTGCTCAGAGAGATGAATACCAGATCAAGGCTTCGAAGACTTCTGAGGGTATGTTCACACACAAATGCTTGTCTCGAAAGCCTTATTTCAAAACACCTTATTTCAAAATAACAAAAAAGTGTTTTCGAAATAAGGGAAAAGGAGGGAGTCGAAACAGCATGTCCAGTGTGACACGCTATTTTGAAATAGGAGAGGGGAGGGGGAGGGAGGCTCTGTGCTGGGCCAGGGAAGCCCCGCCCCTGGGAATTCCCTGCCCCCTGCGGCTCCAGCCGGGGCGAAGGGGAGCTCCCCCTGCTCCCCTACCACCTCTGCAAGGGGCAGGGAGGCTCCCCCTGCCCCCCGCACAGCTTCTGCCAGGTGTGGGGGGGCTTCCAGGGGCCACGCAGGGGAAGCTCCCCCCGTGCCGGGCAGAAGCCATGTGGGGGGGCAGAGGAAGCGCCCCCGCGCCCAGCAGGGTCCCCGCAGGGGGCATGGGGGAAGCCCCCCGCGAGGGCGGAGGAAGCCCCCCATGCCGAAGGAAACCCCCCACGCCAGGCAGGAGCCGCGGGGAGGGGCAGAGAAAGCCTGCGTGTGGGGTGCCCCAGGCTTGGCGGCAGCCCAAGCTGGCTTCCCCCTCTTCCCCTTGCTGGGGATGGGGGGGCAAAGGGGGCTGAGGCTCCCATCCCCCCTGCTTCCAGCAAGTGGAAGCGGGGGGAAGCTGGCTGGGGCACCCTCCGACCCCTGCACCCCACTCAGCACCCTGGCCAGGGTGCTGCTCCCCGGTCAGGGTGCTGAGTGGGGGGTGGGATCTTCCCCCCAGGTTGCTATGCACCTTGGGGGGAAGGTCCTTGTTATTTCGAAACACTCTTTGTTTCAAAATAACATGACCGAACGGCTTATTTTGAAACCACTGGTTTTGAAATAATCCTCCTTTCAAAAGCAAAGTGGGTTTAAGCTGTTTCAAAAGGAGGCTCTTGTTTCGAAACGAGGAGCTCCTTCCTTTCTAAACAAGAAAACGTTTGGACATGGGGACTTTTATTTCGAAACAACCAGTGTTGTTTTGAAATAAAATCCCTGTGTGAACATACCCTGAGATTGAATTTACTCACTACTTTGATTGCATTGCTTCAGGGCTTAACCAGGGACTTTAGCTTTTTCTCTCATTGGAAAAGGTGATTTGACCTCATCTTCCTTTATATGTTGTTCCCCAGTGTTTGAATCTTACAACTGTTTTGATTTGCTGTTACAATGTGACCTGCTTCCATGACTTACACTTCCCTGAATTTATTTCCTCCTATTCTGTAAGTTCCTCCATCTTCAAAGCATAGAATCATAGAATCATAGGGTTGGAAGGGACCCCACGAGGTCATCTAGTCCAACCCCCTGCCAAAAAAAGCAGGACCACTCCCATTAGATCATCCCAGTCAGTGTTTTGTCCAGCTGGGACTTGAACACCTCCAGAGATGGAGATTCCACCACCTCCCTAGGCAGCTTATTCCAATGCTTCACCACTCACCTAGTAAGGAAGTTTTTCCTAATATCCAGCCTGGACCGCCCCAGCTGTAACTTGAAACCATTGCTTCTCGTTCTGCCCTCTGTTACTACCGAGAACAGTCGAGCTCCCTCCTCCTTGGAGCAACCCTTCAAGTAGTTGAAGGTTGCTATCAAATCCCACCTCAGTCTTCTCTTCTGCAGGCTAAATAAGCCTAGTTCCTTCAGTCTTTCTTCATAGGGCTTGTGCTCCAGCCCTTTGATCATTTTGGTTGCCCTCCTCTGGACTCTCTCTAATTTGTCCATGTCCTTTTTGTAGTGGGGAGCCCAAAACTGGACACAGTATTCCAGATGTGGCCTCACTAGTGCAGAATAGAGGGGAATGATCACATCCCTCGATCTGCTGGCAACACTTCTTCTGATGCAGCCCAGTATGCCATTGGCCTTTTTGGCAGCAAGAGCACACTGCTGACTCATATCCAGCTTCCCATCCTCCGTGACTCCCAGGTCCTTTTCTCCAGTGCTGCTATTTAGCTGATCACTCCCCAGCCTGTAGCAGTACTTGGGGTTTTTTCGTCCCAAGTGCAGGATTTTACACTTATCCTTGTTGAACCTCATGAGATTCCTCTTGGCCCACTGCTCCAATTTGTCTAGGTCTCCCTGAATCCTGTCCCTGCCCTCTAGGGTGTCTACCGTTCCCCCCAGTTTGGTATCATCTGCAAACTTACTAAGTGTGCAATCTATCCCATCATCCAGATCATTAATGAAAACATTGAACAGAACTGGCCCCAGGACCGACCCCTGGGACACACCACTTGTTACTGCCTGCCAACTTGACATGGAGCCATTGATTCCTACATGCTGAAACCGTTGTTCTAGCCAGTTTTCTATCCACCTTACAGTCCACGCATCTAACCCATACTTCCTTAATTTGCCAATGAGAATGCTGTGGGAAACTGTATCAAAAGCCTTGCTAAAGTCAAGGTATATCACATCAATGGCTCTTCCCGCATCCACAAATCCAGTCATCTCATCATAGAAGGCGATGAGGTTGGTCAGGCATGATTTACCCTTGGTGAATCCATGCTGACTGTTCCTGATCACTCTATTTTCCTCCAAGTGTTTCAGGATGGATTCTTTGAGAAGCTGCTCCATGATTTTTCCAGGGATTGAGGTGAGGCTGACAGGTCTGTAATTCCCTGGATCCTCCTTTTTGCCTTTCTTGAAGATAGGTACTATATTTGCTTTTTTCCAGTCCTCTGGCACCTCCCCTGTTCGCCACGAGTTTTCAAAGATAATGGCCAACGGTACTGCTATCTCATCAGCCAGCTCCCTCAGCACCCTCGGATGCAGTTCATCCGGCCCCATGGACTTGTGCACATCTAGTTTCTTTAAGCAGTCCTTAACCTGACCTTCTGTCACCAAGGGCCTTTCTTCTTCTCCCCAGTCTACCGTACCTAGTGTAGCGGGCTGGGAGCTGACCCTGCTTGTGAAACTGCAGTAAAAAAAGCATTGAGCACTTCAGCTTTTTCCTCATCCTCTGTCACGAGGATGCCTGCCCCATTCAGTAAGGGACCTACACCATCCCTGATCCTCTTCTTGTTATTGATATACTTGTAGAACCCCTTCCTGTTATCCTTCACATCCCTTGCTAGTCGCAACTCCATTTGTCCTTTGGCCTTTCTGATTTTATCCCTGCAGTCCTGAGCAATGTCTTTATATGCCTCCTTAGTCATCTGTCCTAGCTTCCACTTCCTGTAAGCATCCTTTTTATGCTTCAGCTCAGTGCAGAGCTCTCTGTTAAGCCACAGTGGGTGCCTTCCACATTTGCTGTGCTTTCTCCTTATCAGAATTGTATCTTCCTGTGCCCTTAGCAGGGTTTCTTTAAAATGCACCCAACTCTCTTGGACACCTTTCCCCTTCAGATCAGCCTCCCAAGGGATCCTGCCCATCAGTTCCCTGAGGGAGACAAAATCTGCTTTTCTGAAGTCCAGGGTCTGTGTTTTGCTTCCTTCCTTCTTTCCTTTAATCATCAACTTGAACTCAATCATTTCATGGTCACTGCTACCCAGGCTGCCATTGACTTCTACTTCCCTGATAAATTCTTCTCTATTTGTGAGCAGCAGATCGAGAGGCGCAATGCCCCTAGTTGGTTGCTCCAGCATTTGTACCAGGAAGTTGTCCTCAACACTCTCCAGAAACTTCCTGGATTGCCTGTGCACTGCTGTATTGGCCTTCCAGCAGATGTCAGGGTAACTGAAGTCCCCCATGAGAACCAGGGCCTGTGCTCTAGAAACTTCTGTCAGTTGTCCACAGAATGCCTCATCCACCTCCTCCTTCTGATCTGGTGGTGTGTAGCAGACACCTACCACAACATCCCCCTTGTTGCTCTCCCCTCTAAACTTAACCCACAGACTTTCAACTGGCTTGTTTCCACTTTCATAATGAAGCTCTGAGCAGTCATAGAGCTCCTTTACATATAGTGCTACAATAATTTCTTCTGCTTTAGGCACATGGGTTACACTACTCCTCCCCCTTTCCTTCCCTGCCTGTCCTTCCTGAACAGTCTATACCCATCTATTGCAGAGCTCCAGTCATGCAAACTATTCCACCACGTCTCTGTTATCCCAATCATGTCATAGTTCTTTGTCTGCGCTAGTACTACCAATTCCTCCTGCTTGTTTCCCAGGCTCCTTGCATTTGTGTATAGGCACCTAAGATACCCAGCTGATTGCCCTACTTTCCCATTTTGATTTTCAATTCTATTGTATCTACCTCCCTGGATTTTCTTTTGGTGTTGACCTCCCCCACCTGTCTGAGGCATTAGGGCTTCATTAGAGCATCTAAGAAAGTTATTTGATTCCCCCTGCATGTTCCAACTATCCTCTCTTCTATCCCTGGAGTTACAGTCCCGGCACCCCCCAAGTTCCATCCCATCCCCCTGGTCTCCCACATAGTCACTTACCTGTGGGCTTTGGTCTCCTTCCCCCTTCAGACCTAGTTTAAAGCCCTCCTCACTAGGTCAGCCAGTCTGCGTCCAAATACGCTCTTCCCCTTCCTCGAAAGATGGAGTCCATCTCTGCCTAGCAGTCCTTCTTCCTGAAACAGCAACCCATGGTCAAGGAAGCCAAAGCCCTCCTGACGACACCATCTTCGCAGCCAAACGTTCATCTCCAGGATGCATCTGTCTCTGCTCAGGCCTCTACCCTTGACCGGAAGAATCAAGGAGAACACCACCTGTGCTCCAAACTCCTTCACCCGCGCTCCCAGAGCCCTGAAGTCACCTTTGATCTGCCGAGGATCACCTCTTGCAGTATCATTGGTTCCCACATGGATGAGAAGCATGGGGTAGTAGTCAGAGGGGCAGATGATTCTCGACAATCCCTCTGTAACATCTGGGATGCGGGCACCTGGCAGGCAGCATACCTCTCGAGAGACCTTGTCAGGGCGACAGATGGGTGCCTCCGTCCCCCTCAGAAGTGAGTCCCCAACCACCACAACTCTACGTTTCTTCCTAGCTGTGGTGGCTGTGATCCTCCCAGCCTCGGGGGTGCATGGCCTCTCCTCTTCCACCTCCTTCACCGTCTCTAGCACCGCATAACGATTCTTCACCACAACAGAGGGTGGGTTGTGGGCAGGGGTGGAGCACTGCCTACTGCCAGAGGTAACCAGCTGCCAGTGTCCTTCCCCTGCCACAGGCTCCCCATCCAGCTCCAGTGTTGTAGCAGTAGTCCCTGGCACCTGGATAGTGCCCTCCTTCTTGCACTTCTCCTCGTGGATGCTGTCGAGGAACTTCTCCAGGGTGTGGATACTCCTAAGCCGAGACACCTCCTCCTGTAACTCTCCCACCTGCCTCCTGAGAGATTCCACCAGCAGGCACCTGTCACATCGATTCATCTCCCCAGCCTGATCGTTGGAGACAGGGAACTGGAGGCTGCAGTCCCTGCAAGTCCACACCAGGGTCTGGGTAGAGATATTTATGGTCAGGATGTCTGTCTGGCTACAGGCACAGGTAGAAGTGAGATTTTCTCCCAAAAAAGCTTATGTAATAAAGAAATTTGTTAGTCTTAAACGCTACGTCCACACTTACATAGTTAAATTGATTAGAAGAAAAGCATCTGTCAAAGTGGAATTTTCTCCCAAGAAGCTCATGCAATAAATATATTTGTTAATCTTTAAGTGTCACAGGACTCCTTGCTTGTTTTGCTTCAATAATAAATTTGTTAGTCTTCAAGTACCGCAGGAGCCCTTGTTTGTTTCACATTAAATAAACAATTCTTAGAGTCTTCCTTACTCTCCCTTCCCTACCATGCCTCACCTCCTATGTTCCCTTATATTGCCCTTTCTCCCCCCTTCTTTCCCCAAGACACACCCCTTACTTTTCCTACTTGCTTCCTCCTCACTAATCCCATACTCACTCCTCCTCCCTCATTCCCTCCCTGAAAAGGTTCCATAAATAGGCTGAACCAAGGCAGGAAAGTTGTCAAGGCTTCAAAAGACCCTGAAGACTGAAGCTTAGAAGAACCATCTGAGGCTCCACATTCACCATTACAGCAGCGAAGACAGCACAGATAACAGAAGGACAACATCAGGGGGAAAACAACAGCAGAGGAAGGACAGACAAAAGGAAGAGAGGAGGCTCTAAAATAGCCGTAGGCATTGGTGAGCTTTAGTTTTGAGCAAGCAGGCTAAGTACATGGTTTATGCTTTAAACCAAAAAGTAAAGCTGTGTCTTGACAGAACAGAAAAGAATTCATAGATGAAACAGAGGGAATTTTAAATTTCTATAAGCAAAAGTGTGGCTGAGGACTGCCTGTCAATAAAGCTTAGCAAATGAAGTGTCAGCACTTAAAGGGCTTCATCTCCACCATTCCACAAATGATTGATCACCATTTGCTGAATATTTAGGTAAGTTAAGTTTAGGTAGGATTTAGTAGTTAAGGTATTGTTAAGATTGTTAAATGTATGATGTTGTAGACTAGGGAAAAGAACTGTGTAATGCAGAAGAGCAAGTACCATGGGGTAGCCATGTTAATCTAATGTAGTAAAACAAGCAAGGAGTCTTGACACTTACAAGACTAACAAATTTATTTATCGCATGAACTTTTATGGGAGAAAACCCTACTTTTTGTCAGACGCTTTGAAGATGGGGGAACTTTCTTTAAAGCATCTGACAAAATGGATTTTCTCCCACAAAAGCATTGAATGGTAGCATTTCATAATTGTGAACCTGGTGCTACGATCACTGTGGTAGACAGGATTTTTGTGGTAAAATATTATTTTCTTCAATTTCATTGTATTCATGTCAAAACCAATAAATATAAACCTTTGTTTTCAAAGAATTTATTGTTCTGGGTGTCTGTTCTTTATCAATGGGCTGTAGTTGTCTTTCCCATGGGTTGTTTAACCATTAGGTAGTCAGACTACCATGAATTCATCACAGAGGTAACACCATTAGGTAAGTAAAACCACCTAAAAGCCAAATGATTTAAACTTCTGAAGTAACACTGTGTGCATCCAGATGAACAGGAATGACCAGTAAAATTAGTCACAATGGCCACCTGCCCTTTCTTATATGTCCAATGCAATTAAAGTAAAAGGTACAGCAAAAGAGGAACCTATAACATGGATGGACAATATTTCAGAGGAAAAAGTTTGTAAAAGATGTTATCAACCCCGGAAATTCAACAGATTGAATCATTATATCTTTTGAATACCTTTTCCTAGTCCAACCACACATGACAGACAATATATAATGAAATTTCATTCTCTAACCTTATGTGGATTCCAACTAACCACAGTTAAACTTCTGACCATTGGCCACTTGCATCAATAAATCATATATGACATTATGGTCTAACTGCCTCACTACAAAATTGGAAGAAAAGTCCTCTCAAAATGTACATAAATATAACTGTATCAAGATTTCATATTCATGTGAGTTTATGATCCCTTGTTTGTGGTCACTGTGTGAACATAAGATGTGTGATCTGGGGTTAGAGCCTGTGGCTTTCTTCAGTCATCTCTGCTCACTCATACCACAACCTATTATTTTAGGCCTTAATGTTGCCTATTTTAATTCATCAAAGTCTAGCAATGCTATTACACATTTTTTCTTATTTGCTATTACAACTTACATAACTTCCATTATTATTTTTATAAGTATACTTAGCAAATCAATTGTATTTTACCCAAAACTATACCCCCCCCCCGAGGTTACGAGTCAGCACAGTGGACAACCTCAGCAATCTGCTATTGCTCAGACCAGTAACCCAGGCAGTATCATGGACTCCGACTTCTCTTTAGGTTCTTGCATCTTGTTAATTCTTTCTGCATAATATGTCTTGGGCAGTGACCTTTCATAGCTTTTGACACAGCTAAAGCTTTCATCCAGGATATCTCACATCTTGATTTACAGAAACAACTTTCATTCCGGCATGGCATTGCTCAGATCCATTCAAAATGCTGCTGTACCGATATTTTTTTCCTAATTCATTGCTTTGACCAGGTCACACCCTTTAATCCCTTCACTAATTCCCTTTTCTCTGTTGTATCAAACATAAATTACTTGTGGTCACTTGCAAGGCTCTCTGCAGCCAATTCTCAGATTTGAAATTTGGTGGGGTGGAGTACCACATTCCACTTGGCCCAGTATGCCAGCTACAAGCACCCACTTGTTATGTTTTTAAACAAGCACCTTCATGCTTTTTCCTATGTTGTCCTCCACACTTGGAAGGAACTCCCTGTAGAACTCCACAAAATTAACTCAAATCCTCCCCATAACTCAGCCAATATATTTACAAAAACTTAACAACAGTTAGGAAGTTGGTATGCTGTGACTACTATCTATCATGCTGTCCCCTGGTTTCTTGGTATACCCGCCTTCCTCCCCAGCTGTCTGCATCCCATCTATTGTCTTGACTTAATTGTCAGCTTTTGGAGGAGGGACTATCATTTTGTTCTGTATCTACAGTGCCTAGAACAATGGGGTCCCCTGGTCCATGACTGGGGCTCCTAGGTACTAGGATATGTGAGAAGGCAGAGCCAGACAGTAGCAGGAGGGTCTTAGAAGGACACATATATTCTCCTATTTCATGTCACTCTCATATTCAGGGTAGGCAAGTGAGGCATTAGGGGGTCTTTTGCCCAGGGACCCCTACTGGGAAGGTAGGCAGGTACCTACAGGGATTTGAACCCCAATCTCCTATATCAAAGGGCATCACGCTTAACTATTACAGCACTCTTAACCACTACACTATCCAGTCACCTCTCAAGATGAGCTGGGAGATCCCAGAGAAGGTCAGGGAGAATAACAGGGCTAAGATCCTGTGGGACTTCCAGATCCAGACAGACAGGCAGGTACTGGCCAATCAACCAGACATCGTGGTAATAGACAAGGACCAGAAGACAGCAGTGGTGATAGATGTAGCAGTGCCAAGTGACAGCAACATCAGGAAGAAGGAGTATGAGAAGCTAGAGAAGTACCAGGGCTTGAAAGAGGAACTAGACAGGATGTGGAAATTAAAGGCCAAAGTGGTCCCAGTGGTGTAGGAGCACTCGGGGCTGTGACTCCTAAGCTGGGAGAGTGGCTCCAACAGATCCCAGGAACAACATCAGAGCTCTCTGTCCAGAAGAGTGTAGTGCTCGGAACAGCTAAGATCCTGCGCAGGACCCTCAAACTCCCAGGCCTCTGGTAGAGGACCCGAGGTTGAGGAAGACACATACCACCCATAGGGGTGAGAGGGGAATTTTTTTTTATATATATATATATATATATATATATATATATATATTCCCAAGAATGATCCAGGCCTTGTTCCCTGCAGAATGTGCAGGGTTACTTCAGCTTAATGAGAAGAATTTAAGAAGCACTTTAAGACAAAGCTGGAGTCCACATAAAAAACCCTTGTCCTAGCCAGAGAGGAGTGGAGAACAGGGAGAGCTAGTAGTAGAATGGGAGGAATATTGTGGTTGCTTAGACCAAACCAGACCCATGGGAAAGGTAAAAAAGAACAGAGAGGGGGATGTAGTCCAGGAGCAAGATGTACAGCTGCAAGCAGCATCAGCCATACCTAGTTCACATTCATAGGGCCCCTGATCTGGGACCTGGAGTAGAGGAGGAGCTGGCCCCTTTCCTCTCACTGTGCATATAGAGACAGCAACAGCTCAGAGGCAAGGACAACAGGGAGTGCCCTGATTCCCCCATGAAAGCAAAGTTGGGACCCACTATAGCAGAGTAGATAATACACATAACAACCTGCATCCCAGCAATCATCTTCAAAATCTTTTCCAGGAACTAATAATACATTCTTATCTCTAGGCTTGGAGTTGCAGTTCAGCCTGCCTTTGCTTCTTCTATCATGTTTGAAACTCTAAATCATTTCCCAGCCTGACGATTTATCTCTTTCTAATGATTGATTCCTGTAAACCCATTTCCAAAGACCCTTTTCACTCTTTGACTACCGGTCTAACCTTTTTATGCATATAATTCAATTAACAATTTTTCATTTCAAATATCAAATCTTGAAGAGGGAAAATACTCTACAGGAAGTCATTTATTCAGCATATTTTGCTTTTTTTATTCATGAACCATCAGTGCATAATTTAGGATTTATTTGTTATTTAAATTCTTTGCTAGCTCATTTCTCTGGAGAGATTCTGTTATGTTCAGTAGGACTACTCATTAGAGTCTACTGCAGAAGTCTGAAGGACTGGGATCCAAGATTTACTGTAAGGATTGGATTTTATTCTTACACATGTTACATATATTATGCCACATGGATTTAAGCAGGGGTCACTCAGCGTGATTAAGGGTTCTGTTGGGCCATTTATTTGTACGTGTAAAGATAAACACATTCATAAGCCTTTGATTGTCAAGACCTTAGTCTGTCATTTATTCCTCAGCATTCATTCCTAGTCTCACATTCATTCTTTTGTTGTAAGAGTTGAATACTTAAAATTCAAGGTGTGCTAATTATATTTGCCTGGACATAGCCATCACATGATACGTTTTCTTCCATGATTGTTAAGTGTTACGCTTAGAATCAGGTCTTTGATGATGATGATACTTCATTTTATGAATTCACATTTTTCTTTCCATGACTATTATCAATATTAATGAAGTTACTTGCCCAACACCCTTCCTGGCCATTATGGGATTTGGTAGAATAGTTTCAGAAAATTTTCAAAAGAGTAAAGCAAACAAACTTAAATATCCAAAAGACTCTTTGCAGAAGTTCTTTTGACTATTTACGCACTTTATAAAAATTCTTATACCTGCATCATATTTTTCTATTACATAGGAGCCTATCTATTTTCCTTACTAAACAGATCATAAAGTAGAAACAGACACAGAAAATTGTAATTCAGTTTTATGCAAAAATGATGTTTCACTTTTTGGAAAAGGAGCTATGGAAGGGTGTTGTTTTCTTCTCCCTCTCTGGATCAAGGGAGGCCACATTGCCTCACTCAGTCTCCACCTACTAACAGTGGGTGAGCCAATAGGCAGTTAAGGGGAGTGAGGCAGGGCCAAGGCAGCTAAGCAGCCTATAACCCTTCTCCCTCAGGTGGGGCAGGGTGAATACACAGCCTAGGGCCACCAAGCAGGATGGGGCTGGAAAGAGAACAGTCGGTGGTTGGTGCATGACCTGCCAGTTTGAAGAAGCTAGCACTCCTGACCCCCTATTCCACCAGAGGATCTACCCCACTCCCCTTGCCAGGCCCCTGTAATGATGATAGGAGCCCTGCCCTACCTGTCCTAAGTCCTGGCCCAGGACCCTGCCACACCCACACACCAGGCTGGGCCAGACCAGGCTACCCCAGCTCCAGAGTTCCTGGACCTTTGCCAAGGCCAGTGTGCTGACCCCGTGATCCCCAGTTGGCCCCAGTACTGAGCCAAGCCAGGCAGTCTCCATCCCAGAATGCTAGGCCAGGCAGGCACAGGCCAGGAGCATTAGGCTGCTACATCCCCAGACCATCAGACTGGGTCAGGCAGACCCAACCCCAGGATGCTGAGCCATGACAGGCCGACTGACCTTATGGATCCACTGCCCATGGAGCAGCCTATAGTCCCAGGCAGGGCACATCTGGCAAGGGATGGGGCAGGTCTGGACCAATCTATAGCCCAGGCTCTTGGCTCAAAAAGATGATGGGGCCTACAGTGGGATACCACAGGGAATAGGTAGTGGGGTGACAAGGGTAGGGAAAGATTGGCCCACCGAAGTCCACCACATCCCAGCCCAGGGTTCTCACAGTAGGGGAGTGTCCTACCCCTGAGTCATTGCGGAATTTGACGATAATGCATTGACCAGGCTGTAGGTTCAAACCAGAGTGAATTGCAGCTGGCCATTCATGGACTACTTCCTACTCTCTCTTAGGGGTGTACTGGGTACATGGAGTGTCCTCAGTTCCCTAAAGTAGGCAGCTAGTAGCAATTCCAGTGGGTCCTCTGCAGACACAGGTTCCCCAGAGGCCAGGGCGTCTTTGTGCTCATCAGCAAAGGTGGCATCTGGGGTCCACAGAGTATCTTCAGTTAACCTGGGTTATATTATGTTGACTCCTTAAAATTTACTTGTATTCAGAGAGGAATCAGTACAAACACAGAAATGCAAACCCATGAAAAAGTCTCTTTATTGAACTTACACTAAAACCAGACAGGACAAGTCAAGCTATTCCCTAAGGCTATGTGCACACATACATCATTATTTCAAAGTGAGTTATTTCAAAATAAAGTCCTTATTTTGAAATAAATTAATTTGAATTAAGAAAAATGTTAATGCAAATTAAGGGAAAGCCTGCTTTCGAAACAGCTGTTATTTCAAAATGGTTGTTTTGAAATAAGGCCATTTGGACATGTTGTTTCAAAACAACACGTTCAAACGGCATTATTTCGAAATATCCGCCATTTCAAAATGAATGGGGTTTAAGCTGTTTTGAAATGATGGTTCTTATTTCAAAATGACAGAGCCTGTCATTTCGAAATAAGAAAACGTTGTGTGGACATTCAGTTTTTTATTTCAAAACAACCAGTGTTGTTTTGAAATAAAAGACTCGTGTGGACATATCCTAAGGCTATGTCCACACACAAGCAGTAAAATTGATTTAACTTAAATCAATTTAACAAAATTGGTATAAAAATTGTCAAATTGTTTTAAGTGAAATCACTTTAACAGGTCCACACCAAAAAACTGAAATCAAACTAGCATGTCCAGAGACAGGACTTGCTAGTTCGATTCAGGAGAGGGACACCATGGGAGGTGTGGCAACATGGCCCCTTGACAGGGCCATGCCACTCACCCAATCCCCTGTCTGGCTCTCGCTGGGTGAACCCAGTGGTAGGGAAAAGAATCCTCTCCACTGGGCTGTGGGCGCTCTTAGACTGGCAGGCGAGAAAGGATCCCAGGCCAGATACCCCTGCCTGCTATCTGGGCAGTGGGGAAGGGATACCCACAACCTGGCACCCCCAGTGCTCTAGCCATATAGTGGGGAATGGATCCCCACAGCCCGGCACTCCCAGAATTCTCCAGCCGGGTGGTGAGTAAGGGTCCCCACATGCCTGGCATTGGACGCACTAGCCGGGCAGCAGGTAGGGGACCCCCCCATGCCTTGCTCCCTGAGGCTAGCTGGGTGGCAGAGGGAGAGAACCCCCCCACACAACATCTGGCACACTAGCCAGGTGGCGGGGAAGGGATCCCTGATGCTGGGCACCAGGTGTACTAGCCAGGTGGTGGGGAAGGGGGAGGATGAAGGTCAAACTGTGTTATATCGATATAAGGCTTATATTGATATAACGCAACCACACTGTATTACATCAATATAACAGTTTTGCTTTAACCGGTATAGCAATATAATACTAAGTTTTATTATATCATTTTAACATTCCTTATATCAAAATGAGGGAGCTCCTCATTTTGATATAAGGAAATCTCGTATGGACCTACCGGTTTTTAAATCAAAATAACCAGTGTTATTTCAATTTAAACAGTGTGTGTGGACATACCCTAAGAGTCTAACTCTATTGCTATGGCAACCAGCTAAGTTCTATTGCTATGGCAACTGAGGCAATTAGTCAAGAAACAAAATATACAACAAGATAAATATCCAGCAGCAGTCCTGACAGTTCCCTTGCAAGCCCAGGCTCCCTATCTGCATAGGTAGCCATCTGGAACAAGTCAGATGCATCCATCTTTCTCACTTTCTTAGGCACAACTGAGCTGGAGGCCCTTTCTTTATACTTCCTGTCTCATTCACCTACTTACTATGGGAGAAATAAGATTGGTCTGACTCCTCCCCATTTTTCTCAGAAGAAGGCTTAACCACCTCTCTATAGGAGTATAGTTTACTTCAGAGAAATATTTAATCTTGTATATAAACAAAAAATTAAAATGTCACACTTGTTAAAGACTGCTGTGAAATTTCTATAGTTATCTTTGTAATGGGAACTCAGAGAACAAAAGAAAAATACATGTATTTATTCTTTAAACAGACGCATACATCCACAGGCTGGTTTCTACTTCCTAGATTTTTTCTTTAGATGTACCACTGAATGAAAACAGGAAATACTCTTACATCCATTTATCTGTTGTTTCAACAAGATCAAATTAGGATTATACAATCATTTTAGAAACACAGCTTGTAGCCAATTTAAGAGACTGTAATCAAAAGCAATTTGATTTCAACAAAATGTGATTTAAATGGCGGATTCAAAATGGCAATTTATATAATGTATTTAATGCATCTGACATATTTTTCAAGGTACTGACATTATGAAATGATTATAGTGTTCAAAGATACCAATATCTAAGTTAGTACAGAACTGAGCCTACTTGATAGCCCTTATTAACGTACATGATCTGACAGGATAGAATCTGCTTAGCCTTTCCTTCCTCTCTTTACAAAGATTTTCACACATCATTCTGTGGCAATGGCAATGGAGTAGACTCTCTTTCCTAAGATTTGTTAGGACATTACTCTTACAGTATGTCTACACAGCACTTTTATTTCGAAATAACACTGGTTATTTTAAAATAAAAGATATTTGGTCGACATGATGTTTTCTTATTTCAAAAGGATGGATCCCATCCTTTCAAAATAAGAACCATTGTTTCGAAACAGGTTTAACCCACTGTTGCCTCTAAGCTGTGTGCGTGTGCGTGCGCACACAGGTCATGAAGCCTGCGCATACAACCAAATAAAGTGCGCACAAAAAAATTCAATAGTGCTAATATCGGTGCTCACAAAAAATTTTTTTGAGCACACAGAGAAATTGTTTGCATACACAGTCTATGAGTTGTTAGAAGGAACATTGGTTTAACCCCGATTGTTTCGAAACGGCTGTTATTTCGAAATGGTTATTTCGAAATAAGGCTGTTTGGACATGTTGTTTCGAAACAACACCATTGTTTCAAAACAACTGTTTTGAAACAAGATGTCCGAATGGCCTTCTTTCGAAATAACCATTTTGAAATAACAGCCATTTCGATAACAGGCTTTCCCTTAATTCAAATTAACATTTTCTTAATTCAAATTGACTTATTTTGAAATAACTCATTTCCAAATACTTATTTCGAAATAATGATGTGTGTGTAGACATAGCCTTAAAGTTTTTTGGGTTACCACCATACACGGCAGGCCAGCAGCTCCCTTCTTTTCCTCCACATCACGTACTCTAAGTGTTAAGATGCATACTATGCTCAGTCAGTTGCGACAATTTCAGGGGAAAGTATTTCACTGAGCTAGAAATAGATATCACTACATTTGAAGATAACTATAACTAGGGTTTAAGTTAGCAACCTTTCTCATCAGCCTGGGAATAATCAACCATATACAAATCAGTTTTTTAGCTGCTTTTTATTTTCCAGATAATCACAAACTCAGTAGAGGAAAAAGAGCTGGCTATTTTACCCACCGACCTCTCATGGCTTCCCCACCTCAAGTCTCCCTTCTGCAAGAACTATTCTATAAAACTGTCCTATATCATACTTTATATCTTCTTTTTCTTCTTCCTCTTTATAGGAAACACCTATTGCTTTCTCAGCTGTGATTAGTGAACAGGATTAGCTAATCCCTGGCCTTTGACTCTTAAGAGAACAGCTCAATGGCTAACACAGGGTAGGCACCTGTAACACTAGTTTAATGCTTTATGCGTTTTGTACACACTCTATATAGTATGCAGGATGACCACAGTGAAACCCTCTCCCCCCAGAAGAGAAGAGCTGACAAAGGGAAGGAAGAATGAACACAAAGAATCAGAAGGCAGGACAAATGAGGAGAAAAATGAAGGTCTAGACAGACAATGGGGGCAATAAAATAAAATCTCACTATCAGCACTATGGTTATTTTGATTATGAGTATCTTAGTATATTGCAATATTTTAAAAGTCAATCTAAAGAAAATATAACATTAAGAGTGAACATGGCATGGAAGAAGAGACAATGGGGAATACTAGCTTGCAAACTATATATTCTACTTAAAAATTCAACAGCATTCTTTGTGCAACTCTAGCTTTAATGAAATTATATTAGAGATGAATTTGCACATGGTGTTTCCTGCAACTGGTTCCAGAAACAACCAATAGACTTTAAATAAACAAGATCCAAAGGGGCAGCTATGTTAGTTTAGTTCAGTAAAACAAACAAACAAGGAGACCTGTGGCACTTAAAGACTAACAAATAAATATTACTGCATGAGTTTGCATGGGAGAAAATAAATACATTTGTTAGTCTTTAAGTGCTGCAGGACTCCTTGTTTGTTTGCTTTAAAATAAACAAACAAAAAAACCCACAAGAAAAAACAACTAACTTCCATTGAAATGGCATCAGCTATTTCAGGAGGAAAAGAAGTTGTTCCTTTCCCCCAGATGCTCAAATAAATGAAACAGGACGGATGGGAAATAACCAGCCCATATGATCAGTAGAAACATCAGCGTGTCTTTTTCAAATGAAATCCTTTGGCACAATAATTTACTACTTCCTACTCATTACTCATTTTATTAACCTGCTTTTATAGCACTGTAAACATATTGGGTGCTTTACAATATATAGAAGAAAACACGTTCTCTTCTCTAAAGAGCTTACAGACCAGCGCAAACAGACAGTATAGAACATGATACATTCAAGCCCAAGATTAGAGATATTGTCCAGCGTACAGATAAACTGTTTGAGATCAGTTCCAAAGGGGTAGTTGTATTTGTCTAGTTCAGCAAAACAAAAAAGGAGTCCTGTGACACATTAAAGACTAAGGGTGCCTCTATGCTTACTAGTTATTTTGAATTAAGGAGCATTAATTCAAAATAACTTACTCCCAGCCATGGAAGCATTTTGCTATATTGAATTAAGCCTTTTCTTAATTTGAAAAAAAGGAAATGCTAATCTGATATAATAAAACCTCCTTTTCCTTTGAATTAAAGGTTAATTCAATTTTATTACGTCAAATTAACCCAGTGCTGGCTGCCCTAAGTCAACTTTAGTCAACCTAGGGCTGAGACAAGGCCTAGCGCAGCTTCCTTTTGCTGGGGAGCCGCACATGGCTCCCACAGTGCCCTTCTCCCCAGACCCAAGGTCCCAGCAAGAAAGGAGCCACTTGGGCTCCCCTATCCAGGGAGCCCTGAGAAGCGGCCACTGGGGGTCCCTGGATAGGGGAGTCCCCAGAAGGAGAGGCACCTTCCCAGCTGCCCAGCAGGGATCTCACATGGGGCGATTTCTCCACCACCCGGCAGGGATCCCCCGCTATGCACCTTCCCTGCTACAGGTAGGGTTCCTTCCATGCAGGGATCCTCCATGGGGCACCTTCCCTGCCACTGGCAGGGATCCCCTATGGGGTGGTCTGCCCACTGCCTGGCAAGGTTCCCCTGCGGGGTGCCTTCCCCATCACCCAGCAGGATTTCCCAAGGGGCACTTTCCCTGCCACACCATGGGGGTACCCTGCTGGCAATGGGGAAAGTGCCCTGTGGGGTAACCTGCCAGTTGCGGGGAAAGCACCCTGCCAGCTGGGGACTCTCCTATCTGGGGAGTGCTGGTGGATATCTTCCCTGGTGCTCCCAAGACAGGGGAGTCCCAGGAAAGAGAGTGCCGGTGGCTCTCTGCCCTAGGAGCCCCGGAGGTTCCCCAGACAGGGAAGACCAGCACCCACTTCTCCTTTTTCCCGGGACCCATGGCTTCCTTCTTGCTGGGGAACTGCAGGTCCCAGGAAGAAGGGAACGATCATTTCCTGCTTGCTGGGGAGCTGGGACTCTCTTTGTGCCTGGGAGCTCTGGCTCCCCTAGTCTAATGTAGACTCTCTAACTTGAATTATTAAACCTTGCTTAAATTCAACTTAGGAGTCTAGTGAAGACTACCTAATTCAAATTAATAACTTTGACTTAAAGTTGAATTAGTTCAAATTAATTAATTTGAATTAATTTTTGTACTGCAATCATAGCCTAATAAATGTATTTATTGCATGACGTTTTGTGGGAGAAAATCCCACTTCAAAGCATCTGACGACTCCCATGAAAGCTCATAAATAAATTTCTTTGTCTTTAAAAGTGTCACAAAACTCCTTTATTTGAGATCATTAATCACAAGAAGAATTCATGGTAGAAGCAGATTTTAAGGAGGGATTTAAAGGAAGACAGAATGTGCTTGGCAAGAAGAGAGAGATCACTGCATATTTAGGCAACAGTATTGAAAAACACAGGGTCCAAGAAGCAGGCAAGGAAGCACAATATCACACAAAATTCCCACATGGGTATGGGGAGAACAGCTGTTACATCTCCAGTCCAGCTCAGTTTTCTATCTAAAACACAATCTACCCTATAGAAATGTCATAAAGGTTCATAAACTGAGTACAAAATTATAAATCAGATTTAGCTATCTGTCACACCTCTATAATATCAAAGAAAGAAAACTAACACAAATGATTTTATACATCATGTCTGCTTAGGCATTCTTTCAAATGGAATTTGCTTAGCAGATACACAAGAACAAAAGGTATAGCTACACTAAGTATATGACTAGAAATGGCAGACTGTAGGAGTTTGTTATTTCAGGCAGTGGGTATTTTAAGATCATCCTGCTTTTCAGCAGTTATTCTTTAGAAAGAATTATTTTAATGTCAATCTATAGAACATTTCTTTCTTAAAAAGAGAACTAAAAATAGTTCCTTATGGGGTTCACTGTAGTGTAGAAAAATCCCACAAATAAAATGAATGTCCTGGTAGCAAGGTTCATTGTACATCTGAATTTTCAGTGCAATTTACAACTCTTCAACGTATGTAGACATTCTACTAAGGAGCTGGCCTAAGCAATCTAAGTTTGTATATCACAGCGGATGCTGCCTGCTTCTTTATCATCACGGAGAAGAGCCAGACAACAGAAAACATGTTCTTATCCTGGGTTTCTAGTGATTTCAAATGATTTAGTACACTATGAAGCAGAAAGAATGATGCTTTGCCATAAGCTAAGTTACAACATTTCTCCTGTTCTCAGCCTGAAACTGTGTGTCTCCCCCTTCTCAGCCCGACCTTGCTTGTCTCTCTTTCTCTCAGCCCAACCCTGTGTGTTTCCCCTTCTCAGAGCAGACCCCCCGATATTGTTGTAAAACAAACAAGGAGTCCGGAGGCACTGTTTAAGACTAACAAATTTATGTATTGGCTAAGCTTTCATGGGAGAAAATCCCATCTCATCAAATAGTTTGAAGATGGGGGAACTTACAGAATGGTAGGAAATAAAGGCAGGTCACACTGTAACAAATCAAAGCAGTTGTTAAGATTCAAACACTGGGTGTAAAGAGGCGGCAAAATGGCTGCCCCCACAGAAGCCAAAATGGCTGCCCCCGCAGAACTGCCAATCAAGCAGGAAGAGAAGAGGTGGGGCAGGAAGTATAAAAGGCAGGCAGAGGAGCTCATGTCAGCCCTGGCTGCCTGAGTAGAAGGATGGCTCTGCAGCCTTGGCCCTTCCCCGGGAAACCTGGGCATACCCACTGATCTCCAGCCTTATGCCAGGATGGATGGCTTGGGCCTCCCATGGTGGGGGCCCAGTGGGAAGACCCTCCACCATGAGGAATGGACAGGCTGTGGCTGCCCAAACCGTGGTGCCCTCTGGGTTACCACGAGGACCCAGGGTGCTGGGAAGTGTCCTCCATGCCAGTAGGTAAGGACCTGGAGGAACTACCACTGGCCCCACCTGACACTGACCCCTCTGCAGGAGAAGACCTGGAGGAACTACCCCTCAACCCTGACCCAGGGGAGCAGCCGGAACTGCCCCTGGAGGACATGGTGTTTGCCTTAGAACTTCTGGACCTGCCACCACCAGATGCCTGGGAAGGCCTGTACTCCATCCCCCTCAGTGAGTACCCTGATGTCATAGAGGACAGTGTAGATCAGGTACTGATGGGAGAGGGGAAGGGCAGTAGCCCAAGGAAAGTTTACCCCATACCGGGGTCAGCGTGTTGCAGCCGGAACCCCACTGACCCCACTGGCTGCATGTCTGGCCACTGCTAGGGCCCTGGGCTGGGACACAGTGGAGCAGGGCGGGCCTGTGTCCCCCCTCCTCCTCTCCCCTTTTGACAAGACGTTGACCCCCAAATGCTTCCCCAACCTCATTGCATCCCTGACTGCAACAAAACTCCTTGACTGAATGCCCTGGTGAGGGCCTGGGAGCCTGGACAGACTGTCTTGCCCAGGCCCTAGACTGCTGGTTGCCCCTCCCCTGGGCCAAAAACGAACTACCCACCCTGCCCATCTGGTGAAGGGTGGAACTATAGGACCCCTTGAACGACTAAGTCCCCAAATTGCCCACCAGGGGGCGACCTCCTGGTGGGGTGAACTGAAATACTGCTTACACTGGGAAACAGCACAAAGAAAGAAAGAAGGTTACTATTTCTTTTAGATTAGATTGTGTGAAAGTAGGATTAAATCGTGACTATAGTTTTTTTCTCATTACAACAGATGATTTCACTTCACCTTCCTCTATGTGCTGTGTCCCAGTGTTTGAGTCTTAACAACAGCTGCACCCTGCCCCTACACTGGCAGTTGCCCTGCAGCACCTGGTCCAGAGACAGAGGAGTCTGGGAAATGCAGGGAGGGTGTAGAGTGCTGTGCTCACACATCGCTGGTCTATGTCAGGCTCCCTGACCTTCCTGGGCTCCCTGTTGCCACACGCAGTATGGAGGGTGGTGTGGTCACTCACTTGTTGTAGTAAAGGAGTGGCCAGGAGAGAGGGACACCTCTGCTGTGGTGCATTGTGGGCCAGGTACCCACAATGCACCACTCCTAGGGCAACCTAGCAGCTGTCAGTATGGACAAGGGCAGTCTTCTGGCATTTTGAGTGAGAACACTCTAAGCCAACTTAAGATCTACTTTGAGCTAGCTTAAAGTAGACCTTATTAAGCCAGCTTAACCGAGCCATGTAGTGTAGACATAGCCCTTGTGAGAAAAGGGGACTCCTTCAGACAGAAGAACAAGTCCCTTGGCAGATCATGTCCCAAGTGAAACGATCCTTCCATTTCTCCTTCCAAATCAGGCAGATCCTCATATTTCAGTCTTAAACTCCTAGGCCCATTTACTTTTTCCGACCATGACAGTAAGGAGCACAGGAACAAAGATCCAGCCATATCAACATCAGCTAGTCAGACCGAGAGTAGGCATCTATCAACAACAATCAAGAGCTGCAGGTGAATCTCTTTTTCCAATGGTATTAGCCCAATCTCATAAAGACCTGATACCCACTAAGACCATGGATGTGCCATATCTGACAGTACTGACTACCAAGACTCCTTGCATACCAGGATGGACTGAAAATTACACTTCTCCAGAGGACATTTTTGCTCACCCATAACCAGAATCTCTTTTTTGCATGATTTAATGCTTCTGAAGAACATTTCAACACCAGAAGAGGAATCCAACTCAAGAAAAAAAGAGCTATTCCCCATTTACAAGCTGTAAGCAAACTGCCCACCCTCCCGAGTGGGAGGGGTGGCTGTTTCAGGTCCCCAGCCCTTCATAGGGCAGGACTGCCAAGTTTTAACCCCTTGGCCAGGCAACAGTTTCACTGTCTCAGGACCAGTATAGGGCCAACAGATTTCACAGTCTCAGTTTCTAAAGTGAGGGGGAAGTAGCAATGCTGCATCTCAGGTTTACGATCCATGGGGGGGGGGAGGGCAGGACTAGGAATCTACGAGGGTGTAGGGTCGCACAGCTCCACTGTGTCCCAGTCTAGGTCCTTGACAGGGGCTGAGGCCTCTGAGCCGGAGTCAACAGGGTCCTGGCTGCAACACACTGACCCCGAGGTCAGCCCTATGGGGCCTGAAGCCTTGCTGCAAGGCTCAGCAGGGTCCTGACTGCAACACGCTGCTCCCGAGAGTGGCTCCCTGCTGTGGGTTGAGACCCGAACTCCTCTGGGTCACCCCTGGACTCATGCTCCAGCAGCAACTCATCCATCAGCTCCTCAGGGTAGTCACCCAGGGATAGATTGTAGAACCCCTCCATCTCATCAAATGGCAGCAGGTCAGGGAGTCCAAGTTCCTCTATAGACGGTAATTCCTCCAGGTCGCATGAGGTGGGCAGGGGCTCGGGACTGCCAGCAGCCAAGCGCAGCTCCTCCAAGTTGTAGGGGGGAAACGGAGTTTCAGGGCCCCCAGCAGAGAATATCTTGGGAGCACAAGCCTGCCTCTGGAAAACAACTCCCCCTGCAGGTCTGTGGAGGACCCAGATCTAGGCAGCAGTTCCCAGTTCCTAGACATGGCCCTCGCCAGATGTTTGGGCCCAGGTCTGGTGGCCAGAGCCCAGCTTCCCCACAGGGCGGCCCAGGGTCAGGAGTGAGCTGAGGTGCATCCTTCCCCTTCGGCAGCTTGTGCTGAACTGAGCTGGCGGCCTCCCTTGTTTTACTTCCTGCCCCGCCCCTCTGCTTCTAGCCTGATTGACAGGCTGCTTCTGGCTCCGCCCCCCTGCAGTCAGGCAGAACCCTCCAGCCTATCTCCAAGGGGGGCCATGTTTTCCTGCTACATGCCCCAAAATCTTCATCCATCAGCACCAACTCTAGTATTAGTGGAACCTAATCTGACCATTTTACTGTATGAATGCAATATCCAGGACAAACTACCCCTCCATAAAAAGGCAGGGCTTCTACACTGTTCAGGGCCATCCTTCTTCCAGACATGATTACCTTCATAGGGAACACTGGGATCTAGTCCCCTCTGAGACATATAGAGGTCCATAAAAGCCTCATGCACAGGACCCTGGCTCAGTGCAAGCATCTGGCCCGCTTTCCCTAGGCAACAGGCTATGCCTGAACAAGGAGAGGAAGAAGTTATTGAACCAGATCCACTAGTGCCAATAGATGTATCACTGTCTTCACCCGTGAAGCAATTTAACTTCAAATCCCACTTCAAGAAGTACATGATATGTAACTTGGCTCTTGAATATCCTACCACCCATTTCTCTCAATTAGGCAATCAGTTTGGTTTTCTAATAAATGAGGCCAGGATCAGATGGCACACCCCTGCATCACACACTTCTACTACCAAATGATCTCAAAAACTATACTTTGTACTTGCATCTTGCCCCTCGTTCCTAGTAGTACAAGCAGTCATGGAAAGATCCAAGCAGCAATAGTCAGATAATCCCTGCAGACAAAGGTACTAAATACCTTGACATTTTTGGGAGAAAGGTATTCACATCCACCAGGTTCCAGTTTAAAATTGCTAACTACCAGGCCCTTTTAGCAAAATATGATTTTATTAACTATCCGAGTTTCCTCAGGAGGCTATACTCAATTCAAAGTCTTTGTCAATGAGCGTAAGACTCCTGGCAAAAAATTCACTCTCAGCCTTAGTCAAAGAAGTTAATTCCACATTAGGATCTATATTGACTTCTTCAGTAATGCAGTATGAATTGTGGATTCCCCACAATGTTCCTAAGATGATTCCAAGAAGAACAGAGGATGGAAGTCATTTTTCAGCTTTTGTCAGCTAAATATTTTTATTCGCAGTTGGAAATTCCTCATGGTTATGTTGACAGATCATTTCTTCCCTGAAGAAAAGCACATAGTGTGCATCCGTTCAACACCAAAGATGCTTATTTTCATATGTACTTTCACCTGTGCAATCAATAGAGTGGTCCTAATGTTTCTGGCAGGACAGAAACATTACCAGTCCTGGTTACTCCCATTTGATTTGGCAACAACATCCTTACACTTCATGAAGGACTCTTCACTAGTGACAGCACAGATGATATTTTGTGTGTGACACTGTGCCTGAGAACATCACCTCAGAAACTCCATATTCACCAGTTTCATGTAATTATGATATGCTCTGTACAACATTTGCCTTGTTTGGTATTATTTTAAAAGTCTTAATCTGCTGAACATCTTGTTGGATTGTATGTACTACTATAGTATTTGAAGTTATAAAATATTGTAGTAAATGATACAGCATATTGTGAGGTGGAAACTATCTAAACCAGCTTTTCAGGTACAACAAGGAAATGACCAGATCTTCTAATGACTCAGCAAGGAAAGATTTCACTATCAGGGATTGCTTACAATGAATCTCTGCGGTAGGATACACATTCACAGTGGGATTTCTTGACCACTTGGAAGCAGTTGTCATATCACATGTGTGGACTTTTCTAGCAAGCTGAAACAGACTATAAAAGGAGAAGCATGGCATCATCATAGGAAGGGCCTGAATGCCTGGGCAATTTGTCACCATCCTATACTTCTTAGTTATTTCCCACATATATAGAGGACCCTCCAGATGTAACCATTAGTGATTCTCTTGAACTCATGAAGTTTGGCCAATGACCCAGAAGAATGGAGAAGGATAAACATGGTACTTCTCTCTAAAAAAGGGAACCAAAGGAATCTGGGGAATTATAGATCAGTCGGACTGTCTTCAATATCTATAATGGTACATGAACAAATTATTAAGCATCTACTGGATTATAGGATTATAAGAAATATACAAGCATGGATTTGTCAAGAACAAATAATGCTAAACTAACCTAAGTTCCTTCTTTGATGGGGTTACTGGAATAGTAGACATAGTAAATAAGATATATCTTGATTTTTAGTATGGATTTTGTCATGCAGAAGGTCCTGGGTTCAATTCCCAGGAGGCTGGACTCGATCTCATGAGGTCCCTTCCAGCCCTATGATCTGATTGATTGATTGATTCCCACTTAACAAACTAATAAACAAATGAAGGAAATATGGCCTAGATAAAATTACTATAAAGCGAATGCACAAATACGTAAAAGGACAAAATCAAGAGTTTTTATCAGTGATTTGTTGTCAAACTAGGAAGACATCTTGCGGGGCCCCACAGGGTTCAGTCTTGGGTCTGGTACTATGGTACAATGGTGATAACATGGTGGCGGACTGTGTCTCTTGCTGTCCTGAGGCCATGACCCTGAAGAGTTCCACTTACCTCTCTAAGCAGCCCAAGAGGTGCAAGCAAGAGGCTATAGCTAGCAACCCTCCTGCTGTGAGTGCAGAGATTGCTATTTTCCCTTCCCTGTTTGAGGGCCAGGAGTGGCAGATGGCTACTTATCCTGCCCTGCCTGAGGGCTAGGGCCAAAAGACAGTTGATTCTCCATTTTTAGGGGTGTGTGTGTGTGTGTAACAGTGACGGTGTGTGGCCTTCCTCTGAAGTGGATGGTGACACAATGCTCTGCAGTACCTAATGACAAGGGAGGGTTTACAAATGAGATTCCAAGCAGAAACAGAGGCCTACCTGCAGTCTGAATTTAGGCACCTCTTTTGGGTATTCTTAGGAATCTCAGTTGCAAACCTTCTCTTAGTGTTAGGTACCTAGAGTGTTTTTGAAAGAATCTGGTGCGGTGGGAGATGGAGGACCTTAATCATAACGCTATAAGAGGGGCAGGACTTAAAAAAGGTCCCACTCCCTGGCATATCCCATTGAGTAACTTAGGCTATGTCTATGCTAGAGGGCTCAGGTAAGTCAGCTTAATAAGGTCCATGTAAAGTTGACTTTTTTAAGTTGACTGAGAGAGTCCTCATTTGTTTAAGTTGACTTTATAAAGTCAATGTAAGCCAAGAGACCCATTTAAAGTCAACTTAATAAAGGGGTCCCCTGGCTTAAGTCAACTTTATAAAGTCAACATAAATGACTCTCCTGCCTTAAGTAGACTTTATGAAGTCAACTTTAATGGCCACATTTTTGTTAAGTCAACTTAACCCATTAAGGTGACTGTAAGAATTAGCGTTAAGTTGACTTAATTAAGTGCTTAAGTTGACTTAATAAACTCCAAATGTGGTCCTGGAGTTCCTTGTTGACTTAAGCCTCCAGTGTAGACATTCCCTTAGACAGGTCCCCACCCATCAGTGTGGCTCTTGTGAGTCCCATTCTGATGTGCTTATCTCTCCTGTTTATTGTATAGGGATCCTAGATGCCTAACACAGGCTTTGTGAATCCCAGTGATTTTCTAGGAAACTAAAAGTTAGGCATAGTGATCCTGAACATTGCCACCTCTAAGTTGTCTTGTGGATCTAGCACGCAGACAGCCTACTTACTGGGTAAAAAGAGCAGTCAGTCAACATTCAGGCCTTTGTCTTACAACAATTTAAAATGATTTCCAATAATTTGTCCACTGGCTGAGAAAGTTAGCTGCAAAGCCAGATTCAACAACAACAACAACAAAATAACCTTGTGTGGAAGTGTCATGGATTACTGCCAAACTTATCAAAATCAAAAAGAAATTGCAATACAAATCAAAGTTCATGTACAGGATATGCAATTTACTGTGATGGCAAAGACTAAAAAGTCTATAAAAAGAGAATGAATAGCACCCACACTAAAAAGAATATATCACTATAAATGTCAACTAATGTTGTTTTGAAAAAGTAATTCTACAATTAGACACAAGTGATTCCTACTATTAGGTACAATGTGAAGTTCACTTTCAATATAGGAAACAAATGAATCAGTTCTATCACCACACCATGAAAAAGTCTTTAAATAGCAGTTCTATAACCTCAATTTTAAGATGGATTTATTTGGCTATAAAACTTGCCCAATAACATTAAAAGTTCATTTACAAGGTCTCAAAGTGAAGCAAATATATTTCAGATTTGTTTTCAAACAAAATATTAGTTTAAACTTATTAAAGATATTGGAATAGAAATACATCAATGACTGTTTTCAGATACCAATTAAATTAATTTACTGTAGGCACTGAAAATGGCATCATTCACAATTGTGTTTATTATTACATTATTGCATATTTACTACAATTTTGCAGGTTATGGGTGTTATAGGTTCTTACATGCTTTTTATTTAAAGTCATAGCCTGATCCTATTTAAAGCCCTGACTCTGAAGTGAGTTCAAAATGGTTAGATCCTTGCACCCACAGAAATAATGGACATCAGTACAACTTTGTGCAAGAAGAATGGTCCATCTTCATGGAATTAATTTAAGGATATGGGCCTATAGCCTCAATTCTTACAGCACTCTTAAAAAGTTTTAATTCAAGCAATTGAGTAGTGCCATGGATTTCAGTGGGTAGACCCACATGCTTAAAGATGTCCATAAGCATTTGTAGGATTGTATCATCAGTCACTTGGAATTTTAAAAGAAGAAATATTGGGCCTATTAAAAGCAGTTTGCTATTAAGTGAGTCTTTTGGAGACTATTTTGTAGAAGCTGCGTATGTGAATTCAGGCCCTAATTCAGCCCTGGGTACTTAAACACGCCTATAACTCTAGTATGCGTATTCCTTAATGGGACTACTCATTTTTAAATTATGCACATGTAAAGTACACATAAAATGTCTTGCTGAATTAGGGCCTTGTTCTACAGGGTAACAGGCAAATCCACAAATGCCAAAGTTCCTGTCTATTCACTAAAACAAACAAGGTGTCCTGTAGCTCTTATAAAGATTAACAAATTTATTTGTTGCAAGAGCTTTCATTAGAGAAAATCCCACTTTGTCAGATGCTTGAAGATGGGGGATTTAAATGATTGCTTTAAATTCTCCATCTTCAAGCATCTGAAATGAGATTTTCTCCCATAAAAGTTTGTGGGAAAAATAAATTTTTAGTCTTTAAAAGTGCCATAGGACTCCTTCTTTGTTTTGATGAACTTGTCTAGTCATTGAAACACTACTTTAATAGTTGTGATTCATAGCAGTTAAATTATGTTGCCTGAAAGAGTCCATTTTTTTAAAAAGGACAAGTTCCTCATCATGAAATAGCTTTTGGTTTTGTTTATGAATTTGTATCTTCCATCAAGCATGTCCATGACAGATTGTTACCATTCTTTAAATTGAAAGGTGACAAAAATCCTCCAACATGAAAAAAACAAAAATAATGTAGATAATTGTAAATGTTCTCTGTTAAGGAAATTGTTTAATCACATAAAAACCAGGCTATGTCAAAAGCAAAGAAGCCTGGAATTACTTGTGTGATACCCAATTATATGACATCCTGCTGCTCCATCCTGCTAATTGATCAAAGTAGAGACTAAAATTCTACCTTAACATACTCAGCGTTTCTATTTGCTTCTATGACTGGGGTGAGGGTCTTTCACTTGTTTTAGGTCTCTAGATGGTCTAGAGTTATTTTGAACCTTGCCCTAGGAGTGATCGTAGGACCAGACAATGACTGGAGTGGCCTAACTCCAAACAAGGGTTAAGAGACTGGTAAAGAAGACACTTCTAGCTAGCAGTGATTAGATGAAGCTCCTTAAACTCAGTTTACAAAAGAGGGAATACCCCAAGAAATGTGTGGGTTTTCCCAGGTTGAATGTTGCAGAAATTGTGTGCGAGATGACTTGTTCACTAGTTGTTTAGAAGAATGGTTGTTGATACAAATATTTATATTGGCAGATATTTTTGAATTAATGACTTCTGTTTGCTTTTCATCAACTTTTGCTCACTCTCCTTTTTCCAAAGAGGATACCCATAAACTCAGGGACCAAAAATTCTAACAGACTTAAGCACTGCTACCAACATATTTGACCTAAAGAAAGGAGAGATGTTTAATTTGCATAGATTGAATTAGAATTTGGCTAGATGAGGGAATTTCACTAGTGTCTGTCAGCCATATAGCTGCACCAATGCAACCCCCTCACATGGAGCTCACCCTGGAGTTAAAAAGAGGTAAAATAGTAGCTTTACGTACTTATTCTAAGGGTAGCACTGGTTCGACTATACCACTCTATCCCTAGCCTTGTCAAGACTGGGAAAAGGACTTGTCATGCATTTTCCATCCTATTGGAACCCCATACCTAGGATATCAGCAGGAAATTAAGTAGATTGACTGCTAATTCTGTCTCCCAGTTAATGGCTTTGTCTGGAGAGAGACCATATGGATTTGTCTCCTGCCTCTTCTACAGACAAATTTCTTTGAACTGATTTCCTCCCCATAAAACTATCTACTGTCCTTGACACAGAACTTCATGAAATGTTCTTCTTCCCCACCCCACAGAGCCCATCACCAATTGTAGTTGGGGCATCTTCAGAAGCTACCGCCCCTTCCCACCCTACTGTGCTGCTTTGTGCCTATTCTCCAGCTGCTGTGCTCTCTTACTCACTTCCCTTCTCTGGCTGTGTGAGGCTAGGTGGCAGAGGTGGCTATGAGCATTTCATTCCCAGCAGATTTGGGGGAAAAAAGATCAGATCAGGGATGATGTGTGTGGAATTGGGAGTCTGAGATGAGAAGCTGGGAGAACTGGAATAGAAGGGCAAAGTATGCCTTAATCTTTAAAGTGGCGGGAGAGGTTGTCCCCAGTCCACTCCTTAAGGGTGGAAGAAGCCCCTCAACCTATGCAGAAACTTTGATGGGATGCTTCCATCAAGGATGGCACAGTGGGAAGGAAGCCAACCAAAAGTAGTTTTCCCACCTATCTCTAGGAAGGTCAAAAAATTTACAAGAACTCTAATGTTGGCAGCCCTGGATTTAATTGACCACACACACACATGGCACCTGAAGTATTGTGTCTAGTTTTGGGCTTCCCACTACATAAAGGATGTGGGCAAATTAGAAAGAGTTCAATGGAGGGAAACAAAATGATTAGGGGTTAGAGCATGTGATTTATAAGGATAGACTGAAGGAACTAAGTTTATTTAGTCTGCAGAAGAGAAGACTAAGGGGGGGGTTGATAGCAACCTTCAGCTACTTGAAGGGATTCTCCAAAGAGGATGGAGCTAGGCTGTTCTCAGTGGTGACAGAGGACAGAACAAGGAACAATGGTTTCAAGTTGGAGCTGGGGATGTCCAGATTGGATATTAGGGTAAACTTTCTCATTAGCAGGGTGATGAAGTACTGGAATGGGTTGCGTAGGGTGGTGAGATCTCCATCTTTGGAAACATTTAAGACCCAGTTGGACAAAATCCCAGCTGGCATGCTTTAGTAGTCCTGCTTTCAGCAGTGGATTGGACTAAATGACATCATGAGGTCCCTTCCAACCCTAGTATTCTATGATTCTAAGAATAGTCCAGGAATGTGCTATAGGTGAAAATAAGTTTGTAGAAACTATTTAGGAAATAATTTCAAATATCAACAACCTTTGTGGGAAACAGGCTCAGACAATGTAAACTGAGACCCTGGCTCAGGTGGAACAAAGGAAATCACCTCAGTCCAGGAAGAGGAGTAGTTGAGGTGAGACAGGAAAACAAATAGATACATTTGGAACACTAGGGGCTTTTTGCCAAAGAAACTCCATCGTGAAACATTCTCCTACTTCAGAAAAGTTCTGGGCCCTGCCTAGTGATAGGCAGAGACTGGCTATGAAAACATCTTTCAGCTAAACATCTTGTAAGTAATCTTGGACCATGAGGTTAGGCTAGGTAGTGATGTACGTTTAGAATGTGTCTTATCTTTTATTTGTTTGTAATACATCCTGACTCATTTATTAAATGATTGTGCACTGTTTTGCTATATACTAACTTATAATCATGTTCTAATCAATAAACTAGTGTTTGTTTCATCTAAAGCTGTGTGCATCTTAGAGAGTGTGAATAGTGAGGCTAGGCATACCCATTTCATTGATAAATGGGCAAACAAGGGTCTATGAATCTACAGTGATTGAGGAAAGGTCCCAGTCACTGTAGGATGGAAGTTCCAAGTGTGTTATCTTGGGACTAGGGGTGCTTGCTGTGGGACCATGAGTGGCTAGAGGGCATACACCCACTGCCTGGGACTAATTACACACAGGAGGCTGGTGTGGACTCACTGAAGAGTGAGCTGACACCTGGCATAGTGCAGTAAGTCAGGGTTCAGAAGTGGAGCTCACGGGGTCACAGTGACACACCAGACCAGATTCTGGGAGGGGAACATCACAGCTGCAGCCTGCAGCTGGTTCCCCTGATGTCATTTTTAAAGAGTAAATACACAGCCAAGAAAAGGATAATCTTGGCTAAAAGTATTTAGACTCCTAAGTTCCATTGAAATCAACATTCTTTTTCAATAAAAAGCAGTTGGTCAAATACTGACTAGCAAACAATTTATTGAAAATCAGATCTATTTGTGAGCAGCACTAATGCCTGTGCACTGTGCCCAGCAATTTAATAGGATCATCATCAGCAAGGTGGAGAGTCGATAACTGGCCATCAAAATAAATCAGAAGGCACTTGTCAATGATATGAAACATAGTTTGACCACAGTTGCCTGACAGCAGCCAAATACAACATCAATAGTCTGAATGAAAAAATTACAAATAAAAAAGGAGTTAAAGTAGATGAAAATGTGAAAATAAAATAAAAACAGTTCCAGTTGTTACTGCTCCATCTCTTCCCTAATTTTCTTTTTTTTCATACAAGCTATTATGCAATTCTGTTGAAAAACTGGGAGTGAAGAAAAGTTGGAAATGTAGGAATGATATTTACACTTACTATACTACATTAATAGTAATGACTAGAGTTATTATATTCTTTTTAGCAAAACATAGTAGTGAACATAGGAATTCATGTCTAAAAAAGTTGAGATGCTCACATAGATCAATTTGTTGCCCATAATTTATCACCTCCCAAAGTTTTTGCCAGCAAATCATGGGCTGAAATTTTGTCTTGCTTCCAATAGTACAGCATGGCTGAAGCTGAGCATAGAATTCATTCCCTAGGCTCACTAACTCCATATTTCAAGAAGCAGAAGGAGACATACACAAGCAGAAAAGAAAAGCTATTTCATACAATAGCATAGTATATTCAAAACAATTCAGATTAATGCTAAAGCAAAATTACAGGAGATGAGGTGTTCACTTACATAGATTACCCTAGCTTGTCAAAGTGATACCATCAGATCTACTCTTGGTCTTTTTCTTAAAGGTTAGTTGGTGAGGGATTATCACTGTTCTTTCAAAATGTCATGGGAAATGTTTTCTGGAAAAGTTACAGTAATATTAATGGAAAAAATGGATGTACAAAGAATATTAAGAAAACAAATAGAATAAGTGTTGCCATCTAGAAAATACAGTCTAATATTCCTTGAGTGGAAGCATATAGCCTCCCTCTATAAAAGAAATAAAGTAGATTGAAAACCATAAATGCATTATTCTTATAGACATTAACTGTATCACAAGAACCTTTTAAGGAAAAAGAGTAATAAAACACTCCAAAGCTTCATCTAAAGAACATACAAGCTATGTTTTTCAAACACTGTGGTGGCACTAAGACATTCTCTCATTGTACTATAATATTTTAGAAATATTTCTACATGTTATGTTTTCCATACCTTCTTTTGTCTCTGGTATTTGCTAGATCCTACATGTATGTTATGTTATGTTATGTTATCTGAGCCCACTGTCCCTTGGTCGCTTATTCCATCCATTGCTCCTCTTCAGTGATTTCATCTCAGAGGAAGGGTTTTCCTCGCTCAGTAATTTCAGCTCTTAAATCTCAAATAGCTGCAAACAACTTCTTCCATTAAAATATCAAAGAAAGCTTCCCAAGAAGCCAGGGCAGATCTATCTTTTAACAGTGGGGCAATGAGTTAAGGCAGTGCCTCTAGCATAGCTCTAGACTGAGCTAATGCTAAGCCCCAGCCCTTTCTTAACTTCACCAGGCTGAAACAGGGGGTGGCCCCTCTTACAAGTTTCTTTTCTGCTAAGGGTAGCTTTAACTAACCTAAACAGAGTTCGAACAATCAAGAGAGTAGTATATTACAAAAGACAGTATTTCATGTTTATCTTCAGTAGAATTACCGATATTGACAGATTTGTAATCAAATAAACCCAAATACCATTACCAATTATACCCTGTTCCCATAGTGAGACTATGCTAATATGCTCTTTGTGCTCATGCAAATACAAAACCCATGCAGCTCATTGCCCCCCTCCCCCCAAAGCTGTTAGGCACAGCTTCTAAGCCTGCCTTACACACTCAAGGTGTTGATGTACCATGATTTTGTATTGTGGTGTTATATTTTTTATGTTATTATCTAGCCCTTTCCTAATGATTCATTAGAGGTTAAGATATACTCTTTATTTGGTCAGACATTTTTTCTCCCTCACAGGGCCATTGCCTCATTCATGCACATGGCAGATCACAAACAGGGTGAGAACTAAGGTTGCAGAGGCAGATCTGTAAATCTGGCATTTTCTAAGTTTCAAGCACTTAACTTTGAAATCTATACAAGGTACTTTTAACACAGTTTAGGTCCTTTTAGGCATAATTATATGGAATACCCATGTCTGATATTAAGCCAAACTGACAGATTTTTTTTTTCTGTTTTTACCTCCACTGCTTTTGGTAAGATGAGTAACATCTGGCTAAAGAGCAGTCTCAACATCATATTAAAGGTCAGATTATATTATGTACTGAGCATGCAACTGTACAGAATATAATTTTGGCAAATGACAATGGCTAGCAAAAACTACGGAAGATTTCCCTGACAGGTGGCTGAGGAAGATGGTATATTTCATGGAAAATATAATAAATGGAAGAGTGAGGTATCTGACAGAGTAGGATAGGTTAGAAACGATCATCAAGACAGTAGACTCATTAAATTGAGACACATACAGCACATGGAAGATGGGAGACGTGAAGCAAGCACTGATTTGGATACCTGAGGATGGGAAGGCCAAGAACTAGTAGAAGATAGTAACAAAGGATACTGATTCCACTGGTATTACCTAGGAAGAAACACCACAACTAGTGAGCAGCCATAAGCAATGGGTAAACTAGACTGTATGATGTGTCAGCCATACAGGAGAAATTAAGGTGTAAGGTACGATATGTGACACTTCTTTTACAGCCATTTGAATCATAGCATTTTTTGACTTTCAGTTAGACATGGGAACCACTGCACTACCCTGGATGACTACAGTTGCTAGCAGTTATTTGTAGTTTTCAGCTGGATAATCTGTTGAAAGTAACATACCAGTAGATCAGTTTTTATGCTTTATTTGGGTAACTTTTTTTTAACCTTGCACATTTTTTCTGCCCCCATAAGAGAAAAGGAGAATCTTTCATGGTCCTCTTCCTTTGATTTTGGGAGATAGATGACAGTCTTTAATTTACTTGTAGTCAAAGGCTATGTCCACACATTGCTTTTAAATCAAAACAACGACTGTTGTTTCAATTTAAAAAACGACGTTTCATTATTTCAAAATGACAAGCCCTGTCATTTTTTGAAACAGCAAACTTTATTTTGAAATAGTAAAACCTAGGAAGAAAATTAAATAGCCGTTAAAATGAAATGGTTGTTTTGAAATAACACCATTTGGATGTGTTATTTCAAAATTACCATTATTTCAATTTAACACGTTTGCCCTTCTCCTTCTCAGGGTGCATTCCTTTTATTGGGTGGGGGCATGGCCCAGAGAAGGGGCCATGTTGCTACACCTCCTATGCTGCCCCTCTCCTGAATCGAAATAGCAAGTCCTGTGTCCGGACTTGCTATTTCAGTTTGGTGTTTTTGCTTATTTTCGATTTTAGTTAAATAAAATTAAGGATTTTGTTTCAAATTATTTTTATTTAACTTCAATCGAAATAAGCATGTACATGTGGACATAGCCAAAATTATTTAACTGCTTATTGCTCTTCCTCCTGGAAACATACAGTTGATACGTTCAGTCCGTTAATGTGTTCTCAGAGCAACCAGCTAAAAGGAGAACTGAAATCATATTTGACCAGTGTATGTTTATCAAAGACTAAAAATTAGATTCACCAAAATGGGAAGGATCAGTGGGTTAGATTTTAAGAGGTCTGGATTCTATTCCAAACTCTGCCACTGTACTGTTGGATGACCTCAGCCAACCTCTTCACATCCATGGACCTCGGTCCTACTATCTGAGGAGAATAATGCTTATATTATTTGTAAATCACTTTAAGATCTAAGAGCTAAGTATTACTGTATTAGAATATACAAGTCAGAAAATAAAAGCACAGTGCACCAATTAAAGTATTTCTTAGCTGATTTTTTTATACTGAAATATAATGCTGAAGTAATTACTTTCTTACCTATGAACAGCAAGAGAGTACAAGAGTGGCTGTCTGATTAGTATTCCTCTCAAATATTTTTTTTTCCTGCAAACTAGCAGGAGTACAAAGGCACCATCTACAAGGAGATTTGAAACCAAACTCTATTAGTACCTGTCTCAGTTGGTAGCTCACATTTAATATCAGACAGCATCTTTTGTAGCAGTATGGTGGCTTTATATGCACTTTTGTGTTAACTTTAATTATCAATCCTTTATTCAGCCAGGAAAGAAACTCTACTCGGGGAGCTATTATTAATATGCTTGGAAAAAAATTGTTACAAAGGCAGATGTTGGCTTAGGTATACCAGAGCAGTTGGGGATCCTCTGATAGCCAATGATATTTATGAAGGAAAATCTGAGTCAGTTTTTATGCACACATCTTGTATTTCTAACATCATCTTAGAGAGATGCAATGCTCTGGCTTCAAATGAAAGTATCACCTTCAAAGGAACTTAAGAGAGCTGGAGAAAAATGACGTAGCATATATAACTGGATTTGATAAGTTTAAACTTAAATTAAAAATATATCTTTATTTATGTATGGAAGGCCAGACTCCAAAATTAAGCAGCATATACAACATGCTAATAGACACTTATTACCCAGTATCTGAAGGGATAGCCATGTTAGTTTAATCCAGCAAAACAAGTGAGGAGTCCTGTGGCACTTTTAAGACTAATAAACTTATTTATCACAGGTGATTTTCTGGAAGAAAATCCCTTTGTCTGACGACTTCCTGCGACTTTACGTTCCAGCTAGGTCAATTTAAAACATTCCCCTTCCTGGGAAGTCCCTGAATAAAATTAATGGAGAATTAATGCAAATAAACTAATCTAGTAAGAGATAGAGGAGAATAACACTGTTTCAAGGTGTATCAGGCCATCAAGCATGAGTTATCTGGGAAGCCCCTGCTTTCAGTCATCCCTTGCCTCAGAAACAGAAGCTTCATTCTTTTTGCTGGTCTGCTCACAACTGAACAATTCAATTGCTCTTTTAAGCTGCTCCTACTTTAGACTATGTGTGCCTTGAAAGTATGATGGGGCAAAACTGACTGAAATGAAAGTGGCTCTTAACATTTTGTTATCCAGTATGGGACTTGTACACTTCCATCACAGTTCCCTGGTATTTCCTGAGACAGGGAGTGCTAGGGTTAATTGAGACAAACCCAGTTGGGGAAGAGTTGGGGTAGGACTAACAAGCCAGATGGTTGAAAGGACTTGCAGAGGAATGAGGTTGTAATTACTCCCTAGGATGAGGGAGGTTGTCATAGAAAAGGAGGAATGAGGTAAGTAAGCCCTGAGACTGTGCTCTGGAGTAAGGACTCTGGGAAGAAGTTAGAAGGATTTGAACTGGCCTTAAGGAGTATCTTAGACTCTGTGGTAAACTAGAAGCAGGCAAAAGAAGATAGAGAGGTTTGATGGGCAGTGCCAGATTTCCCATTAGTCACTGCAGGCACAGTGCCTAGGGCCTATGAAATTTTTAGGGCCTACGAAGGAGTGAAAAAATTAAAAAAGCAGAAAAAATAAGGAAAAATAAGGAATATCATGTGGTTTAGCTTTAGAATAGTTTCAAGTGCCTCCTGTCAATCGATGTAATTCAACTGGCATTTACCCTTCCTTTTGCACATTTCAGAGTGAAAGTGCCTAGGGCCTACGAACACCAAAATCTGGCCCTATTGATGGAGAGGTCAAGGAAACAGCTGTGGGCACTGAGCAGATCTGGATTGCTGGTTCTGGGGTTCTGGGCTGGAACTGTCACTAAACTGAGGTCTTAGTTCCCCTATTAGCCATTGATGTAGTGGCACATCAATGAATTGGGACTGACACTGTTCAGAGGAAGTAGTTGGACAGTAGGCTGGTCAGACTTGTAACCCTGAAAGGGCTGAACTAAACAGTGACCTCACTGAAGGGCCAAATTACAGCAAATGAAACTATTTCACAGTGAGCAGACTTGCAGAGAGCACAAGAGGAGACCTGATGCTGTGACAGCCACTTTTCCAGATTTACATGTGAAGAGGAGTGCTAGACATACACAGGAACTCTGTTACATAGTGATATAGTAAGTATCCAGTATAACTGTGTTTAGAGCCTCATTAGTTCTTCTTTCACAGTCTTTTATTTCAGAGGTATTAGATTTATTTTCTTTGAGGTTTTCTGTTCATACTCTCCCTAATGTCAAATAAGCAAACACCTGAAATTGATGGTGTATATTATTAATGGGGAATGTAAAATGTGGGAATGGGCAGTGATAAATGTTGTTGATAGAAAGGTGCTGGTAGTACACCTTTTCCAGGACAGAATCTAACACTTTTCATAGACTAAATATAGTTTGTTAAATTATTTTAGAACTCAGCCCCCACTTACTTTAGACAGAAAAATTGTGCTGACTTTTTTTCAGTGCTTATTGTCTATAATGCATTCTTGCAAACTAACCCGCCAACAAACGCTGCAGAAATTTAAATAGGAGAAAACAGTGGAATCAGTGTTTTAGATTTGTTTTTTTTTCTTTTGCCCAAGTGAAAATATATTTTCTAATTCCTTTTTATTTTCATAAAAACACTTTGAAAATATTCCAAACTTCTAGCTGTCTCTTTGCTAGACAAGAGCTACTTCACTTTTCTCTCTCAGTCTTTTTTTAATTTTCCTGGTGGTCTGCATAAAGGCTAGCTGATGCAGAAAGAGCACTTTCAATTAGAAGCTAATTTTAGTGTCATTGAAGGAAAAGGTAATAGCTAAATAGAGAATGACAAAAAATGACTAGGAAAGGTAGATAACTCTCCTTGATTACAACAGAGTGCTGTCATTAGACATTAGTCAGATCCTTACTGGTTGACATTTCATAAATTATTTATGACATCTATAAAAATATTGAATTAGATGTTCTCTGTTGTACTTTAATCCAGTGAAAACACTTTAAAAATAATGGGATAATATTTTTTGTTTATTGCAGCACCAAGATACATTAGTGTGATCCTATATTCATGTAGAATCCACAGGTACTCCTGTGCCCAGACAGAGTACCCATTCACTACAGTGGATCAATTAATGTTAATAGCTGTCTGAGCTGCTGCATCGTTTTGCAGACGTTGGGCCTATATAATTAAACCTGTCACTTATTCTTAACTCTTAAATGTCATCTGCTATATACAGCCTCGGTCACACCATCCATTATAATGAATGAGTTATTTTTCCTAAAGTCTGTTAGGAAATCAATCTAAAGCTTTAATGTTATTCTCATATTTCATCAGAAAGAATTACAAAATGAAGAGTACATGAAATGGACATCTGTATGAGGTTTGTTTAGAACTTTAGGTTACATTACCACACACATACCTGATTGTGAATAATAGTTGCCCTTTAAGAACAGATTCAAATTGCATTCTGTCCCTAATACATTCTCATGGCTTTGGAAAACAATGGAAGTCACTCTGCAGGGCCTCAGTAATAGGCTTCACTGTAAAGCTGCCTTTAGCCACACGTGCCCATCTCCTGTAGAGCTTGCTGCATAGAAGTCACGCAGTTGTCATGTGAAGCAGGCAATGTAAAAGGAAAAGCAAAAGCCAGTTGTTCAGATACTGTCAGAGTAGAAATGAGAGGGGTTGTTTTTCTTTCTGACCAACATTCTTTGGAAGGCAATCAGGCAGCACAACACAGCAGGTATGTTGTGGGCCACTAGCAATTCTGGAACTCCAGCTGCATTTGAAAGGCAAATCAGAAGCACTGAACAGATATTTTCCATGTAATCAAATAAGTAGAAATATCAAAGTAGTGAATTATTCACTGCAGGCCTCAGTTATGTTGGGATAGTTGGAATGATTTATTTTTCAGTTGTTGTCTGGTCTCCAATATATGTTTCACATTGTTTGAGAGGAAGGATTGTTTGACAGGATTATATTATTTTGCATTGTAATGCTGGTCAGTTGGACATGTAGCCAACAGGAAATAGCTGGCACTTGTTTCTAGCAAAGTATCAGTAAAAATCTTCACAACCTGGCCAAAAAGGATCAGCAAAAAAAAACAAAAAAACAAAAACAAACAAACAAACAAACAAAAAAACCCAACAACAACAACAACAACAACAACAAACCACCAAGGAGTCGTGTGGCACTTTAAGAATAACAGATTTATTTTTCGCATGAGCTTTCGACCAGAACTTGTCCTCACCAGAAGAACTGCAAGAGTGACCCAGAAATGTGAATTGAATCTCTTCCAGAGACAAGTGAAATAAGTAAAATTCTCTGCGTCAGAACAATCACTGTAAAAATCAACTACATTCAGGGGTTATTCCTAACATCTCCTCCTCCTTAAATACTTTCATTCAAAAAAAGCTGTATTTTTTATTAAAGGAAGAAAGGTGTGCTTGTGCATTTCAAATATGTGCATTAGAAATATCCCTGTGGCTGACATTATGTTTACTAGCAGAGTCTGAGAGAGCGAGGATGCTCATCAGCACGTGTGTTGTTCATTCGTACTTCTCTCCACTTGCAATTGAGAGGGAAACAGACCTAGAGCTGTGTCTACTTGAAATTTTTTCCAGCTATGCTTTAGTCCTTCTAAATAAAATATAATGTGGGTTTTTCATTTGTAATGTTTCAGTCTGGCATTCTGAGAAGATGCATAGAGACCTGTGTGGATACAAAAATGTGGATCTGCATCCTATCCGCATCCACTGAGTGACAGTATCTATCTGGTCCATGATCCACATGCTATGTTTTCTCTAAATCCGTAACTGCATCCTCAACTGAGCTTGGGCTCACAGTCAGCATTTTAGCCTTTGATTGGCTCATTCACCACATGGGTTCTGCCCACTCTTTCCTTTTCTTGTTTGTGTTTCACACACAATTCTGTCAATAAGATTTCCTTGGCCACCAATGAAATGTCTGAGTGACAGCATGGCATGTGAACTGCAAACAAACAAACAAACAAACAAACAAACAAACAAACAAACAAACAAAAAAGGGGGGGGGGGGAGAATTAGGCAGGGAAGTCATGGAGAATGAGCCATTCAGGGACCAGCAAGGTGACTGATTGACAGTGAGCAGTGACCCTCCATGCTCCAGCCTGCTGTGCCTGAGACTCTGATTGGCTGGCAGACCACAATCAGAGATGAGCTAGGATTGGCTGGAGTGCCTCCTTGTTCCCCTGTGTGCTGCTGACACAAATCACAGCAGCAGCTGCAGTGATGGATTTGCACTCTGGGCAGATAAAAATAGAATCTGTGCCCGGTGCAGCAATGGCTCTGTGAGTATCTGTACTCTCATCCATGCAGATCTGCAACAGATACCCACAAATCTGCAGGACTCTAAGGATGCATGCTGAAAATATTATTGAAATAATAAAGGTTAAGAGAATTGAAGAGGAAAGATCAATACTTGTAAAATTTTTAGTATATTCCATTGTTCCCCATACAATCTCTTTGGACTGGGAACCATTGGAGAGAGAGGTGTTCAGTACTGCCATCACCCTCTATCTGCCAGTAGAGTTTGGGACAAGGATTAACATCAGCAGGGTGAAGACACATTGGAAGGTGTTGTTTGCTCCTCATGTCACAGTGGCCCAATTTAAAAGTGACACTTACATTTCCTTTTAGCTATCATAACTAGACACCCAGTGTGGTATCTGAAAATCCAGTATTCCAGTTGCTTTGTATCTCACATAAAAAAAAGATGCATTCATTTAGAATAGGGTGACCAGACAGTGAGTATGAACAATTGGGAAACAAATAGGGGGTAATAAACTCCTATGTAAGAAAAACCCTTGAATATTGGAACTGTTCCTATAAAATTGGGACATCTGGTCATCTAGTTTAGAACATAGCTGGAATTTAGAACATAGCTGAAACTGAGTTAATGATTCATAAAGCTATACACTTCTGCATCATATAAAATGGCAGAACGGTTAAAAAAATGTCTCTTTTCCCTCAATTAAGTCACTCAGGAACTATATGGGTACAGTACATAGTTCCCAGAGCATTTTCTCAGAGACTTGTTTGAGCTTGCATTTTTTTCACCATGTATGCACAGTAACATGGATGCACATAATTGTAAGTTAGATGGCCAGATATGCTCTTTTTATCCTATATTTCTTTTACCAATTTATGTGCTCCTGAAGGTTACAACTGTGTAGATATTTAAAAATGCAGAATCACTGCAGTTTTTGGCACTTACATAGAATACTTATTTTCATTGAGCAGGTTCCTCTCTGAGGAAAATGTACCTTTTTAATCTTAGGATCTCTTTGAAAAGAATTATCATTTTATTATTAAAACTGATTCAGAAATATTTGCTGTGACCTTTGAGATACAACAAAGCAACCTGAATTGGGTCATTAGCTTCAGTTCTTATTCATGCCATTGCTAAAGCATTTTTATATTTAATTCTTATAAAAAAATCTAACGTGGGTGCTCAGCATGATACAACTTTGAAGATCTGGTATTTGGTTAGCTCATTCAAAGGCCAGCTATGACATGCCCTACAACTACAGATGTCTGTTTATGTGAATTAATTCTATTATAGCCCTGAATGACTGCTGCTTACCCTTAGAAATTAAAAAAAAAAAATCTGTAACTTTTAAAATTATGCTGTTTTCACTTATCCTCACTATGTCTGTTTTCCTATCACAGGACAGTTATTTGTGCTTATTGAGAGCTCAGATATTAGATAACAGATTAATGGCAGATATTTTGCTTTCTCAATTACTATAGAGAAAATTACTTCAACAGTCCTTAACCCTTACTAACCCTTATGTCAAAGCTATACTTTTAAAGAAACTAAAGTCACTGTGGGATCATTAACTCCAGTCTTATAGTTGTCATTCCATTTTTATTTAGGAACTGACCTCTCACAGTTAGAGAGTTAGCTGCTCTTTTGACCACTCAATGGTCTCTCTAGAGGGACCTTCTCTGCAAAAAAACTAGGCTTCAAGCCTTTACCTACTTGATGTGGAATCTTGTGATTGTTACACTCAGATCAGTCCCCCAAGCAACAGCACTCCTGTCTACCAACCACAAGTTCTTAGCAAAACCAACAGGGTTTCATATCTGCAGGATCTTGACGTTGGGATCTGTGACCAGTGGGCAAATGCAGGTATTTAGAACAACTTTCTCAAAAGAAGTTGGTATTATTTATTTATAACAAACTACACAACATTTTCAATTCATCTTTGTAAACGTAACAAAATATCGTTCTTACTTAAGCCTAGTATTTCCTTCAAAGTTCAGGCAAGACCAATTTATCATAGGTACTCCATTAGCCCTGCTTCTAAGTACTAGTGTGTAGGTCTGGTTTGACAGGACTAAATGGAGGCAGTGTCAAAAGATACCTCAACAGAGGTATTAATATCTGGTCCTTGAAGGCACTCTTTTATCTGTCTCCTCTAAGCTTCATGGAGTGTCATTTTAAAACCAAGTAAATTCTTTCTTCTCTGTGTTCACTAGCTGGGGTCCCACTTCTCTTGCTATACTCATGAGATGAAGTTAGATCATCAAACAGTGCAGTCATTTTTTGTGAGTGTTGGTAGATGACTGATTAGCTGAAGGTTTCCTGGGAGCATGCAAGGTAAGTAAATATAATAGTCATAAAAATATTGCAGATGTCTTCATATAGTCCAGCAAAACCAGCAAAGGAAAAGATGTACTGGAAGATAATTAAAGATTGTCATAGCAAAAGAAGGGCATACTAGAAGAGGTCTTGCAGGTGTCAGTTCTGAGTCCAGTTCCTTTCAATATGTTCATCAGCAGTTTAGATAATGGCATATAGAGTACACATACAAAGTCTGTGCATGATACCAAACTAGGAGGGTTTGAAAAAAAATTGGAGGATAGGATTAAGATTAAAAATGACCTGGGCAAACAGGAGAAATAGGCTGAAGTAAATAGGATGAAATTTATCACTTATGAATGAGAAATTAATACAAAACACACATACAAAAAGGAAAATGACTGCTAAAGAAGGAGTACTGGTGAAAGAGGGCTCATAGTAGACCAAAAGCTAAATATGAGTGAACAGTGTAACACTGTTGAGGGGGGAAGCAAACATCATTCCAGGATGTATTAGCAGGAGTGTTGTAAGCAGGACACGAGACATAATTTTTTCTCTCTACTCTGCACTGACTAAGCCTCAGCTAGAAATATGGTGTCTAGTTCTATGTGCCACCTTTCAGGAAAGATGTGGACAAACTAGAGAAAGTCCAAAGAAATATAACAAAAATGATTCAAGGTTTAGAAAACATGACCTATGAAGAAAGGCTGGGAAAATAGGGTTTGTTTAATACAGAGAAGAGAAGACTGGCAGGGAACATAATGCTTTTCAAGTACATAAAAGTTTGCTATATAAGAAGAAGGGAGAAAAAAGATTCTTTATCTCTGAAGATGGAGGAAGAAATGATGGTCTTAAATTGCAAGAAGGGTTGTTTAGGATGGGCATTAAGAAAACTTCCCACCCATCAGGATGGTTAAACACTAGAGTAAGTTGCATAGAGAGGTTGTGAAATCTCCATCACTGGAGATTTTTAACAGCTGATTAGACAGACATGTATCAAGGATGGTCAAGATAATACTTTGTTCTGACATAAGTAGAGGACTGGACTATATGACCTCCTGAGGCATCTCCTATCCCTTTGATTCTATGGCTGTGTTCTCACACAGCCGGTTATTTCGATATGGTTGTTTCGCAACAACCGTATATCAAAATAACGCTTATTTCAAAACAACTTATTTCGAATTAACAAAATGTTAATTCAAAATAAGGAAAAAAGGCGGAAACGAAATAGCAGGTTCATACT
>ML681998.1:24904165-24946637 GCA_007922195.1 Podocnemis expansa | reverse complement strand
CACTGGCCAGGGGACACCCCTCAGCACCCTAGCCAGGGTGCTGAGGGGGCACGCCATGAACTGTTGTTTCGGAACATCTTGTTCCGAAACAACACGTTCAGACGGCGTTGTTTCGAAACAACCGTGCCGAAACAACGTTGTTTCGCCCACGGACTAGGTTTAACTTGTTTCGAAACAACCGTGCATCGTGTGAACAGCCTAAATCTTATTTCGAAACAACCTCTGTTGTTTCGAAATAAGAGGGCTGTGTGAACACAGCCTATGTTCTTTGACATAGACTAGTACTGACTCTTGTATTGTACTCTTTTGTCTTTTAGATTTTGCTCTTGGCCAAGGGGGAACTACAGAGATGTTTCTTAGGCCAGAACAAGGATCACTTAAAAAGTCATTGCCTCATGAAACAAAGGTGAACTAGAAAACAGATACCTTGTAGCCAGGCCCCAGAGTGATGGAGCAGTGAGGACTGAGGGCCTTTGTGACAGTTATCTCCCATACCCAGCATAGGGTGAACAGGAGAAATTGGATAAAGTGACTAGGATAGAGAGGGTCAGGTAGATAAGGAAACCTATCTGGAAGCCAAACAGCCTGAGGAAGGAACCAGACCCTGGAGAAGAGAGTTTTTGAGAACTCAGAAGGCAAATAAAGGAGCTACAGAGGACACTGGTAGTTACTGAGCAATCACTGTGTATTATAGTGAAGGACACGGAGAGCTTGCCTTTACATTTAAAGGACAGTGAATTGCAGCAGGAGACCCAAAGAGGCCATCTCAGACAGCATGAGGCATCCCTACATCTGAGTGTTGCAGCCTTGAAGGGGAGGGTGTATGGTAGAGCACCTGCCCCTCCCTGGACTGGAAAGATTTAAGAGGGTTATTGGAGAGGCTGTGCAAAAGGTAGCCAATAGGAAAGCTCTGTGTGGCAGCCAAGCAGGGCCCAGGGGGCCAGTGTAAAAGGAGCTAAAGAGCAAAGCAACCTATGTGGCTCCAGGAACTTGAAGAAGCAGGACTGTCAGCACCCTGAACAGAACAATGGCTGGCTGGCTGAGACTCAGCAGATTCAAACACCCTGAAGCAAGGGTGGAGAAGGTTTTAAAGTTATGGGGAAGTGGCCCAGGGAAATCCATTGAGGAGTTGTAGGGGAGATGCAATGGAAAACTGACCCACTCACAGGGTCCCTGGCTTGGCCTGGAGTGGTGGGTGGGCCTGAGTTCTCCCCTTCTTCTTGATTGCCATCGGAGTGGTGATGGGACTGTTGTGGCCACAATTGTAAATGGCTAGAATGTGTTGCAGAATCTGCTGAAACGGAGGGATATGAATTGTGACTCAGCTGTGTCACAAGAAGCAGGGTCCATTAGAGACAGGATGGAGAGCAATATACAGAAGAGAGGAGTTTCTGCCTGAGAGCTGATTCCCCAGACAGCCAGCAGGAGATGCCAAGGTGGTGAGTCAGACTGTGTTATACTTAAATCCATGGTAAGGAATGCTCTGTGCTGACCTCTCTGATCAGTCTTTCAGCATTGTTCTCTTTCAAAACAAATTTCTCTTTTCTCTCCTTGACATGATCCTTAAATGTTCTTCCTGCTTTTGCCAAACAGTGTTATGAAGACAGACTGTGATGGAGTGTTCACATCACACTGGAAAGAAGGCAGTCAAAAGCAGTCTAGGGAAGCTGTACAAGGAGCAGTCAACTGCGGAGAAGCTACATGGAGCAACTGATCCTCTGGTCATTCACAGAAGGGAGCTTCAGGGCAGAGGATAATCAGTTGCTTAAGGAGGCCAAAGAATGAAGGCTGTGTTCCTAGTGGGCTACAGGAAGGTTATACATTGGACAGAGTAATTGTGGGCAGGGACTGGAGTAGTAACAGGGAGCTTCTGTTACTCGTGAACAGGAAGATCTGAGAAAAAATGAAGATGGTGCTGGAGCCAAGGCGAAGTGGCCCAGGGAATTGAAGCAGTATTGATGGAGAAAGTTAAGGAGAGGCAGCAGGAGGCTGTTATCTATAGGATCCCTCTTCCAGGATCCAGAGTAATAGAAGGGAGCTGAGTTCCCCCTCATGCACCGCTGACGAAGAGGTTGCACTAGAATTGAGAGAGATTTCACAAATACACCAAAAGAGGGAAAACATGGATGATGGCATGGCAGGTGTGCTGAGTCGTAAAGATGATGCTGCAGTTCCTGTACTGAGTTGGGATTGCAAGCAGAGAAGTTAGTTAGGGAGGCAGTTTGAGGAGAGAGTGTGCTTGCTGAGAGCTCCATCCCAAGATGGCCAGAAGGATGCAATGCTCTTGTGAGTGGACTCTGTCACACAGACAATAGGGATAGGTAAAATTTTCATACCTCCCTTCTAAGGGGATGGTCATTGAGAAAAGCCTTAACGATTAATGGCTGCCTTTTATAGCCTAAAACTTACCCTGTAGGCTTTTTACAGAACACCTTAGCTAAATTAATCTAGTTTTGGTCAAGCCTTCCAAGGATTTTTTTTTTTTTTTGCCAAGTCACATGAATAATACCTGACCGCAGGCCCTCAATCACAATTTGATATATTTTTTTTTTTTTGGTAATTGTAATTAATAAAATAGTTTCAGGTTTCTATTCCTGGAATAAATCAAGCTGGATACAGAAGCTTGTTCCTGTGCATGCTTAGTGAACTGTGTTTATATCTGTATTTTGATGAAACAGAAGATTCTGACCATTCCATTTTCACCTTAAAAGGAATACAGTGGCTGGCTTCTCTCCAAATTGTTGTGAAGTTAAGGGTTATTGTTTCCATAGAAACAACTGACAATATGGTTGAACACTGAAGATTTTGTGCCTTACAGAAGTTAGATCAGCAAAATGTACAGTGGTCTCAGATAAATTGAAAATCCAGTCTGTTGAAGCATGCATTTTAATAAGAAGAGTCATTTGTTCCTCCCCTCCAGTAAACAATTTTGCAATAACATTTGCCCTTTGCTTAAAACTGGCTTTTGAAGAAATCTTGTTCAAGTATCTGCAGTCTCAAATTAAAACAAACTAGTTATATGAGATAGGCCTGTATCTACCAGGCTATAATGGAATGCTATCAAATGGGTTGTGGAGGAGGTAGAAAAACATCTCTCATTAATGAAAGAGATAATTGTAACATCAGAGGTATCTGAAGAATGAGGCAAGAGCAGGTTATTTAATATCTATCAGTGCAAACAGAGTCCTAACAAAGAAGCTCCTGTCTCTGTTTTTGTATATCCTTTGAAATACAGCAACACTTCCAGGGTGAGGGACTATGTTTGAGTCCCTGATAACTGACCAGTTTCTTTTCATGAGCTTCTGGAATTCCTACAAAAGAACAAGCATGAGGAGTAAAAGAGGAAAAACAGAACATTGAATTTATTAAAATTTCAAACCATTGTTCATGAAAATACCACTAGAGCAGACTCTGAAATAAAGCATGTAGTTGCAATTACTTAATGGAAAAAATGTCAAAACTTGCAAACTTGATATTAATCACAATAAACCTTTCTTAGAGTTATGCTTCAGCCAACTGTAATTTGAAAATCTAGGAACTTTGTTTTAATAATTTTAAGATATTAACTCTTTGAAGTGGCTAAGCTCAGGCAGTTCATTCCTTCTGAAGTTGGTAGTAATTCAAGCTAAATGATCTAAATTTCTGTCTTCACACTAGATAATATCATTTAACCAGAAAAAATATATGCTCTCTCTATATATGCTGGCTAGCTACTGAACCTCAGGGAGATTTGGAGAGAATAAAGTTCTAGATAATACATTGCAAAATAAAACAGATTTAATAAAACTTGTATTTGGCAATATAATAGGAGCGAGAAGAAATGTCTGCCAAAAAAACCCCACAAGTCGGATACAGTTCAAAACTATGCAATGAAATGAAACTCAGCAGTATATAGTCTATGTCAATTCAGCACTTTTCAAGACTGAAGATTATTATTGACTCTGCCCAGACAATTCATACGAATCATTATCCCTTTACAACATTCACTGCACAATGGGTGATTGCCAAACCCAGAAAACCCATGCTGGGAGGGGCGGGGAATGACAGGGTGTACTAGCCCTTCTCTGCCTGGAGAGGGTTAAAGTTGAAGAAGCTACACCTCCCATTCTCTGCTGGGCATATTCTTCCTGGGATGCAGACCACTGGCTTTCTCCATAAAGTTGCTTCTGACTCCAACCCTAGAGCCAAGTCAGGTCAGACCTCAGATGGATCCTGGGCCACCAAACAAACAATGAGGAAGGACCAAGTTACCAAGAGCCACACCAGATAGGGACCCCTGAAGCCCCAAGAAATCATGGATTGTCACCACCAAAGACAGGATAGGAAGTAGTCCAGGAGCCTTGGAAAATGGATTGGAGTAGCATTTAGCGTGTTTCAGGAGGATGTCTACTGACTTATGGAGTGTAAACCTCCTCCCCATTGACAGGACCTTGGGTTGGAGCTCAGAGGAGCAAGGAGGGCCAGCATCCCCCTAACTCAAGTACCAGGACCCCTTAGGTAGCAATTTCCCATCTCAAAGGAGAATGAAGTCATGCTATCCTGACCAGAGGACTGCTTTACTAACTCTGGCTACTATGCCACACTGTCCCAGATGGCAGCATCACTCTGTTGATCCCACCCCACTGATATTATCTTGCCCTACAAGCTCAAGTGGCCCAGTCTTGACAGGGAGTACCAGATAGTGACAGGGAAAACAGATAGAGCCACTAGACAGCAATACCAGCACATTTTCTTCATACTGTGATAGTGTGTCATGTCACCCTTGCATAAGTCTGCACAAGAGGACTATAATATCTTAGAAAGAATTATGTACTCCATGTCTCCTTATGGGTCTAATGATATCAACAGCCCTTGCAGGTGGCAAGGAAGTGACTAATTTTACTAATAAGGAATGCACTGTTATTCCACTTTGATATTAAATACTGCAGGAATAAGCACTTTTTGTCAGGGAGAATCTGTTTCCAACTTAAGGTTATATAACAGTTCCATGTTTGCATTCATTGCTGAATATAAATATTTAAACAGCCTTTAAAATCGCTGCACATTACCCAGATAGTCTGGATACTGTGATAGCACTTACATAGAGGTGATTAGTTGGTTTGGGTGCACTGGTTAGTGGTTAGGGCATAAGCCGCTGACATACAGGAGAGTTGTCGGTAGGGAAACCTGGGCCCTCCCACTCTATTAGGCTCCAGCCTGGGGCCCAATGATTTGACAGTGAGGGATGTTTAAGTCAGCCATCCCCAAACTGCTTCCCACCACCTACCTGCAATTGTCTAAAGGTCACCATCTGGGGTGAGGCAGTTTAAAAGCTGTCTATTCACCTCAGGTCACCTCCTGGTGGCAGCATGGCAATTGTCTCCTCCTGTGATAGGGCCCAACCTCCTGGGCCTGCTCAGGTCAAGGGGCTGACTGTACTCAGAGATGTTCCTTAACCTTTAATTGCTCAATATGGGGTTTATGCACTCCATCAGAGGGAATTTTTTTTTTTAATGTGGAAAAGAAATTCATTGAATTTCTTGCAGTACATAAGGGACAGAGGCTGGAACAAAGCACATACACAAGTTATATAAAAGTTTATTAATCATAAATTGACTGGTGTGAGCTTTACTGAAGCTGAGAGGAAACAATACTTGCGAGAAAGAAAATAACTTCTTTGACTTGGAATAACTTGATGAAATGCAATTTATTTAAAAAAACACAATTATTTAACATCAAAAAGCTATTTGAGCATTGACAGTGTTTTTTTTTAATAAAAGAGAATAAATAGTAATGAGACTACAAGTTTGAGAACTTCAAACTGTAAACAGAGATGTATCAAAGGAGGATGTAATTGTAACAATTATTTTAATTTCTTTCTAAACCTACTACCCTAATTCACTCAATCAGCACTATTTAGGAGTTCTGCAGCCATGTTTACTTTTTTATTACCACTGTATCACACTCCCAGTGAAAACCTGTTTTTTTTTTGTTGCTGTTGTTGTTTGTTTGTTTTTTAATTAGTCACTGAGTTCCTCTGTTGGATTAACTTGATGTATTTCTTGCTTTCATAAGATGGCATCACCTTCTCCAGGCACATGTGCTGTACTGTGGGTTCAAAAAAGATACTATAATCATCCTGGAAATATTTCCCTTCCAATCAACATGTCTCATTCTATCTCTTTCATCTATTTATGTTCAATTTTTGTATTGCATGCCCTGCAGTGTGGAATAATACCTCACAGTTTTCACATTCAGATATATCTACTGTCAGTATTCAACCATTTCTGCCAGTGAATTTTCGGAAAGATTAAAAGAAAATGTTAGGTGCCTGGTAGACCAATCCAAGCTTTAGCGTACTGGAAGGGAGACAATATTGTTGTGATAACATTACAGATTGGCGAATACAAGTTCAATGCATTTCCCTGGCAGCTAAAATGATCGTTATGTGACTATAATAAATGTGGAGCCTGATTCAAATTACAACAGCTATACATAGGAAAAAGATGAGATTCTCTCGTTTGTTTTTCCCTGACTATGTGAGACTGATCCCTCACTACATTTTCTAGTACTTTATCCAGTCTGAAATGTTAAACATACTGAGGAATGGGGCTTCCATTACAGACCTTTTCAAAACAAAAAAGAAAAAAAAAATCCTGTGGCACTTAAAGACTAACAAATTTAGTTATTGCATTAGCTTTCATGACAGAAGACTGTTCCACAACTTCTTAAAATTTCGGTATGAATGTCATTGTGAAAGCAATGGGGGTGAAGGTTGAGGGGCAGTGGTTACCTGGAGAATAAAACTGATCGATATTGTTTGTGTGGAATGTTAATTTTACAGTTGTTGGCAATATGATGTGGGTTTTAAACTTTGTAAGAGAACGTAGAGGTACCTAGTTCAGTGCTTGTCTTTGTATGATTATGAACCAAAATATATTCATAAATAACATCTCACAGCTGGAAGAAACTTTTTCCGGATAAGCCGCCTACACCTTTTTCTTCTCCTACTTGCCTAGTCATTTATAAATAATTAAAGGAAACAGACATCCTATATGAGGAAGAAATACGTTCGGCGCCAATGTTGACACAGGAACAAATAAATACAACTGGTCATCAGGAAGTTTAAATTTGAAATTAGTTGCAGGTTTCTAAACATCAGAGGATTGAGCTTTCACAACAGTCTTCCACAGAGAGCTGTGGAAGCAAGAAACTTAGCTGGCTTCAGGATTGATCTTGATAAATTTATGAAGGAGATGGCATGATGAAACAGCCTAGTTTAGCAGCTGACTGATCTTTGACTAAAGGTGATAGAAATGCCAATGGCTTGTGACAGGATGTTTGATGAGCTGGATTCTGTGTTATTCCAGAGAATACCTTCTTAGGTATCTCACTGGTGGGTCTTGCCCACATGCTTATAGTTTTACTGATCATTGTATTTGGGGTCAGGAAGGAATTTTCCACCAGGGCAGATTGGCAAAGGGGGTTTGCACCTTCCTCTGTAGCAAGGGACACAGCTGAATAACTGGTGGATTCTTTGTACCTTAAAGTCTTTAAACTATGATTTGAAGACTTGAATAATTCAGTCAATGGTTAGAGACTTATAACAGTAGTGTATGGCTGAGGTTTTGTGGCTTGCATTGTGCAGGATGTCAGACTAGATGAAAATATTGGTCCTTTCTGACCTTAGCTCTAGTTTACGCTTGCTGCACTTTTTGGCACTAGTCAACAGGAAGTAAGCAAGGTGCATAAAATACCTTGCATGTCTCCCAATGACTTACTTAGTACTCTCTACACACTATTCTAAGATGACTGGAAATGCCTTCCAATTAGCTTACCAATGATCCAGTTCTTGGGTTGGATTTACTAGGGCAAATTCCAGATCATTTCACCACATCTATAAAGACTGCTCAATCGTATCAGGAAGATGGGACTGATGTTGGTGATTTTGCTGCCATCGGTATACACTTAGCCCTAGAGGCTATGAATCACTTCCAACCCTAGTCTTCTATGATTCTATACAAGAAATTAAAGTCTCCCATAATCACGCAATTCCTAGCAGTATTTATTTCCCTTAAGTATTAGCAGTCTCTAGTTGTGTGCAGATTGTATCCTGGGGTCTTTAACTTAGCCCAAGCACTATCCCAGTAAATTCTCTGTTACTTTTGCTTTGCTATATGCTAGAAGTGGGTGAAGGAGTAGAAGTATACTAAACTAGTTGTGTTTTGCACATTTCATATTTTCCTGTATAGCTAGACAGTGAGGCAGAACAGTGTGTAAATGCACACTGAGATTTCACTGACATCCTTCAGAGAGAGCTTTAGGAAACTTTTCTGTGAGTATTCACAAATCTTCTGCTAAAGGATCCTCAGCAGAATGGTTTTGTTCCTTTGCCTGTTGTAGGAAACTTTGCTGCACTAACTGGCAATCACTTGTGCAGGGTCCAGACATGCGCACAGTCAAACAACATATGAACCCCACCTCCACCACTGCAATACATAGAAACAGGTAGGCTCTGTCTACACACACATCATTATTTTGAAATAAGTATTTCAAAATGAGTTATTTTGAAATAAACTCCTTATTTCGAAATAAGTTAATTCAAATTAAGAAAATGTTAATTCGAATTAAGGGAAAGCCTGCTATCGAAATGGCAGTTATTTCAAAATGGTTATTTTGAAATAAGGCCATTTGGACATGTTTTGAAACAATATGTCCAAATGGCCTTATTTCGAAATAACCATTTTGAAATAACAGCTGTTTTGAAATGAATGGGGTTTAAGCTGTTTCAAAACGACAGTTCTTATTTCGAAATGACGGATCCCATCATTTTGAAATAAGAAAACGTCATGTGGACCTAATCTCTTTTATTTCAAAATAACCAGTGTTATTTTGAAATAAAAGAGATGTGTCGACATACCCATAGAGTACATTGGCTGGATCAGGAAGAGCAAGAATGATATTTTTCGAGAGGTGCTGAAAACTTCTCAAGCCATAGAACAAGAATGAAGGGCATGGAGAGAGACAAGACTGGATTTTTTTGGGCAAGGAGCTGATGATAAAAGTGATGGAGGAGCAAACAGATGCAAAAGTCCCTAGTTATATATCAGGGAGAATACACATGCTCACTCCAGACCTTCACTTGCAACCCATACAAAATCAGTTGCTAAGCACTCCCCAAACTCCTCCGACATATTCATTGCATTTTCCTGGCCCATTGCACTAACCAATTTACTCTGCTTGTTCAGACAGCTTCCAAATAGCTGGAGGTATATGCAGTTATAAAAGCCTCCAGCAGGAAGGTGCCCTTCCCTTTCAATGCAGCATTTTCTCTGTGTGGTTTATTGCTGTTTAATTTTTAAAAAAATACTCCTTGAAGATAATCAGTCTTTATTTCTCTTCTACATACAATGGCTGCTGATGGAATTAATACAGAGTGGCAAGTCACATATTTGTACACTACAAATCACAGCCACTATGCAATCATCAAAATTTACATGCAAGGCAGCAAGTTAATCATGCATGGCAGAATGCTTTGTAGAAAGACATATTACTCATCCTCAATGTCAAAACAGTTCCTCAAAGCCTCACTGATTCAAGTAGTCCCCTGGTGTGCTCCTCAAGTAGCCCTGCTAATTGGCTTCTCAAAATCAGCCAGAATACAATCTGCTTATGTCCTCCACCTCCAGGAAAAGTTTTCACCCTTAGCCTCACAAATATTATGCAGCACACAGCAGGCTGTCATGACCATAGGAATGTTTTCCTTATTTATTTGTAAGCGATCATAAAGGAGCACCAGCAACCTTTTAATTTGCCAGAGGCACAGTGGCTATGTCTACACTAGAGGGCTCAGTTAAGTTGACTTAACAAGGTTGATTTTAAGTTGACTTAACAAAGTTGACTTAAAAGTTAAGTCAACTTAAAGGCTACATCCACACTGGAGGGCTCTGTTAAGTTGACTTTGTTAAATTGATTTAACAAAGCCTACAGGATAGACAACCTTATCTACAATGTGTTAAGTCGACTTAATAAAGTCAACTTTAATGCTTAAGTTGACTTTAAGGGCTGGAGTTATTAATGCTTAAGTTGACTTAACAAAAGTCCAAAGTGGACATGTCTTTTCTTAAGTTGATTTAAGGGAGGTTAAGTCGCCTTAAGGCTCCAGCGTAGACATACCCATTTAGTGGTCATTCTGTTGCTGTCTAGATTACCCATGTAAGGCTGCATAAACCATTGCAGTAAGAGATACAGAGAATCTTTCACGATCACCATGAGCTTTTCAGCATCTCCCACTGGAAGCTTATAGTTTTGAAACAAAGTTTGCTTGAAGCTTTTTCTACAGGCCAATATTGCTAAAGATGTTTGTGTCATGCAGTTCCCTGACCAATCCATTTTAATATAGTGAAACAACACTGGTGATCCACAAATACTTGCAATACACTTTACATTAATGTAATCCATCATAAGACGGTCTAAAGCCAAAATCTGAATATACATGTCACCTATCACCCCACTGCAGTGAGGGAATCCCATTCCTGCAAAACCATCCACTATTTCATGAACATTTCCAACAGTCACTGTCCTTAATAGCAAGATGAGATTAATGAGCCTGTGCATGTGCAATTCTGCAACCCCACTGATGGATTTCCCAACTCTGTTTTGATTCACAGCTGACCAGTAGCAATCTGGTGTTCCAGCTTCCACACAGTGATCACTATACACCTGTCCATCAAGAGGTCAGTTCTTATTTTCATGTCTTTGTGATGCAGTGCAGGGGTGAGGTAAGTACACAGTTCCTTTTCAGATTCAGTGCCTATGAGATCAGCTTTGTTGTGTTCATAACAGTGACTACGACACTAGAGACCAGTGCAGGATCCATCCTTTCTGGCAGAGATGGCAGATGCACGCTAAACCAGGGCCATTGAAAAATGGTGTCAAAAGCAGTTTGAAGCCCATGGAATGATGTGAAAGAGAAAACAGTGTCATGGAAGGTTGAACCCAGACCCATTATGTGCTGTAAACCACTACACCTTCCAACAAACTCCTAGCTGCAGAAGATGGTTTGTTGCACAGTGGGATAGTTACCCACATTACGTTGCTTTCATTGTCAATGCTAGAGCATCAACTGTGGATGGACTCTGCTGACAGAAAGAGTGTTGTGTGTGCATGCACAAGTGATACAATTACAGTAATTAATGATCATTGGCATAACCTGCATTGACTAAACTTTGTTGTGTAGACAAAATTTTTGAATCAAATGTGGCAATTACATTGATGTCTACAAACCACCTGTCCTAAATTCCTAGATTAAAGCTTTTGTAGTCAGTTAGGCAAGCTTCCATACCAGACATCTTCTTCCTTCCCTATTCAATTGAAATCTATTTCATGAGACCAGTCCTGTGTCTGTCAATTCCTCACAGTGGTCAAATATCCCAAAGACCTTCTGAGTCATCTGCTGGTCATCATAATCATAATCTTTCCTCATGCATTCTATCCTACTCTAGGGAGAGGTAGAATCCCACTGAAGTTCAGCTGAGCCTTCATTTCTTTAATCATCTTTGGCAGACTGGCATAGTCTCCCTTGATGTGTTCCAGCAAGATCTTAACAGTATGATTTTTTTCTCATGTGAAGGACAAACTGTAGCTTCTTTCCTGCTCCTATTAGGATCCTCTTCAACTTCAAGTTCACATCCCTATCTTAGCATGAAAGACAGCATATCCTTCTGTCCTCCAGACCAGCTCTGGTGACAGGCCTGTCTGTCATTCTTGGTAGGGAATTTTAAGTTCTATAGAACTGTCTTTTCCCGTTGTTGGCACAATTCCCCAGATGTCTTCCTTCTGTTTAATAATGGGCACTTCAATCTATTAGAGAAAGGTAGAACATGATCAAGTGTCTGGAACTTAAAGTTTATTTCAGATGAAAAGTAAAAAGTATTTTTTTTTATAATTAGGGTAATTGACATTGAAAAAATTTACCAAACAACACAGTGGAGTGTCCATCTTTGGCATTATTCTAAATCAAGAATGGATTTTTTTTCTAAATGTCATGTTGAAGAATTATTTTGTGAAAGCTCTATGACTGCTGTTATACCGAAGGTCAAGACTAGATGATCACAATGGCCACCTTCTAATCATGAAATCTATTAAATCAGTTATATTTTCCTAGGATGCGGTCTTCTAATTATGCAACTGAAATCTAAATATGAGTCTTAAGTATGTAAATTGAATTGGAGTGGCTGAGCAACCAGGGGGAGCTTGCGAACAGGGGGATTGAAAACAGGGGAGTTTGAGAGGGAAGGAGTTGGTGAATCCCTGAGAAGGAGGCGAAGGCAATCCCCTAGCTGAAGAAGCAAGGGAGAGAGTGAAGCTTGGGTGAGTGAATTACTAACTCTGTGTTTGTGTCTTTCCCTACAGGTGATTTCTGTTAGTTGTTAGCTACTGTGGGAACTGGGACTGTGATTGTGTGATTGTCCGGGGGCTGTTTGGCTCATTGTTCCCTGCTCACCTTTGATCACCAGCTTCAACCAGCCTTATGATCACTCTTCCCCCATGTGTTTAATGAGGGGCAAGGGCTGACCTAGGCAGAGAACGCCTTAAAAGACAGTGGCTGAGCAACCAGATGGAGCTTGCAAACAGAGGGACTGCTAACATAGGAGTTTGAGACGGAGTTTGGGGACGAGTTTGGTGAGGCCATAATGGTGAAGAGGAGCCACACTGCTTGTGCCAATGCCCCTTCTGTCTCCTCCACCTGTGCCTGTAGCCAGACAGACATACTGAGCATGGATATCTCTACCCAGATCCTGGTGTGCAGTTGCAGGGACTGCAGCCTGCAGTTCCCTGTGTCCAATCAGGCTGGAGAGATGAATGAATGTGACAGGTGTCCTCTGGTGGAATCTCTGAGCAGGCAGGTGGGAGAGTTACAGGTGGAGCTGTCTAGGCTAAGGAGCATCCACACCCTGGAGAAGTTCCTTGATAGCATCCATAAGGAGATATGCAAAGAGGAGGACACTCTCCAGGTGCCGAAGACTAGTGCCGCACCACTGGAGAAGGATGGGATGCCTATGGCAGAGGAAGGACACTGGCAGCTGGTTACCTCTGGCAGCAGACAGTGCTCCACCCCTCCCTCTATTGTGGTGAAGAACCATTATGCAGCACTAGAGATGATGGAAGTGGTGAAACAGGAAACGCCATGCACCTCCACGGCTGGGAGGATCACAGCCACCACAGCTAGGAGGAAACGTAGGGTTGTGGTGGTTGGGGACTCATTTCTGAGGGGGACGGAGCCACCCATCGGTTGCCCTGACAAGACCTCGCGGGAGGTATGCTGCCTGCTAAGTGCCCGCATCCGAGACGTTACGGAGAGATTGTCGAGAATCATCAACCCCTCTGACTATTACCCCATGCTTCTCACCATGTGGGAACCAATGATACTGCGAGAGATGATTCTCGGCAGATCAAAGATGACTACAGGGCTCTGGGAGTGTGGGTGAAGGCGTTCAGAGCACAGGTGGTGTTCTTCTCGATCCTTCCGGTCCAGAGTCGGGCCTGAGTAGAGACAGATGCATCCTGGAGGTGAACACCTGGCTGTAAAGATGGTGTCGTCAGGAGGGCTTTGGCTTCCTTGACCATGGGGTGCTGTTCCAGGAGGAAGGACTGCTAGGCAGAGATGGACTCCATCTGTCAAGGAAGGGGAAGAGCATATTTGGACGTCGACTGGCTGACCTAGTGAGGAGGGCTTTAAACTAGGTTTGAAGGGGGAAGGAGACCAAAGCCCACAGGTAAGTGACAATGTGGGAGACCTGGGGGAAGGTATGGAACTTTGGGGGAACAGGGACTGTAACACCAGGAATAAAAGAGAAGGTAGTTGAAGAATGGGGAGGGAATCAAATAATTAAGTTACATGTTCTAATGAAGCTTTAATACTTGAGGCAGGTGCGGGAGGATAATCCCAGGAGAAAATACAAGGAGGTAGATGTAAGAAAACTAAATATTAACTTGGGAAATTAGGGCAATCAGCCTGGTATCTTAGGTGCCTGTACATGAATGCAAGGAGCCTGGGAAACAAGCAGGAAGAATTGGTAGTACTGGCGCAGACAGGAGACTATGATATAACTGGAATAAGAGACATGGTGGGATAGCTTGCATCACTGGAGCTCTGCCATGGATGGGTATACATTGTTCAGGAAGGACAGGCAGGGAAGAAGAGGGGGGGAGTAGCACTATATGTAAAAGAGCTCTATGACTGCTTAGAGCTCCATTATGGAAGTGGGAAAGAGCCAGTTGAAAGCCTGTGGGTTAAGTTTAGAGGAGAGGGCAAAAAGGAGGATGTTGTGATAGGTGTCTGCTATAGACCTCCATACCAAAAGGAGGAGGTGGATGATTCATTCTATGGACAGGTGGGAGAAGTTTCCAGATAACAGGCCCTGGTTCTTGTGGGGGACTTCAGTTACCTTGACATCTGCTGGGAGGCCAATACAGCAGTGCATGGGCAATCCAGGAAGTTTTTGGAGAGTGTTGAGGACAACTTCCTGGTATGAATGCTGGAGGAACCAACTAAGGTCCTTGCAACTCTTGACCTGCTGCTCACAAAGAGAGAACAATTGATTGGGGACATAGGAGTTAATGGCAACCTGGGCAGCCGTGACCATGAGATGAAAGAGTTCAAGATGCTGATTAATGAAAAAAAGGAAAGAAGTAAAACATAGACCATGGACTTCAGAAAAGCAGATTTTGGCTCCCCCAGGGAAATGATGGGCAGGATCCCTTGGGAGGTTGATCTGAAGGGGAAAGTTGTCCAAGAGAGCTGGTTGCATTTTAAAGAAACCCTGCTAAGGGCACAGGAAGATACCATTCCAATGGGCAGGAAGAACAGCAAATGTGGAAGGCACCAATTATGGCTTAACAGAGAACTCTGCAATGAGCTAAAGCATAAAAAGGAAGCTTACAGGAAGTGGAAGCTTGGACAGATGACTAAGGAGGCATATAAAGATATTGCTTGGGACTGCAGGGGTAAAATCAGAAAGGCCAAAGGACAATTGGAGTTGCAGCTAGCAAGGGATGTGAAGGATAACAGGAAGGGGTTGTACAAGTATGTTAATAACAAGAAGAGGATCAAGGATGGGGTAGGTCCCTTACTGAATGGGGCAGGTAGCCTCGTGATGGAAGATGAGGAAAAATCTGAAGTGCTCAATGTTGTTTTTCACTTCAGTTTTCACAGGCAGGGCCAGCTCGCAGCCTTCTACACTGGATGTGGCAGATTAGAGAGGAGAGAGGTCCCTGGTGACAGAAGGTCAGGTTAGGGACTACCTACAGAAGCTAGATGTACACAAGTCTATGGGGCCAGACAAGCTGCACCTGGGGGTGCTGAGGGAGTTGGCCGATGAGGTAGCAGTACCACTGGCCATTATCTTTGAAAACTTGTGGCGAATGGGGAGGTGCCAGAGGACTGGAAAAAAGCAAATATAGTGCCTATCTTCAAGAAAGGCAAAAAGGAGGATCCAGGGAATTACAGACCTGTCAGGCTCACCTCAATCCCTGGAAAAATCATGGAGCAGGTTCTCAAAGTATCCATCCTGAAACACTTGGAGAAAAATAGTGATCAGGTACAATCAGTATGGATTCACCACAGGTAAATCATGCCTGACCAACCTCATCACCTTCTATGATGAGATGACTGGATTTGTGGATGGGGGAAAAGCCACTGATGTGATATACCTCAACTTTAGCAAGGCTTTTGATACGGTTTCCCACAGCATTCTCATTGGCAAGTTAAGGAAGTATGGGTTCGATGTGTGGTCTGTAAGGTGGATAGAGAACTGGTTAGATTGATGGTTTCAGCATGCAGGAATCAATGACTCCATGTCTAGTTGGCAACCAGTAATGAGTGGTTTGCCCCAATGATCGGTCCTGGGACCAGTTCTGTTCAACATTTTCATTAATGATGTGGATGATGGAATAGATTGCACACTCAGTAAGTTTGCAGATGACACCAACCTGGGGGGAACGGTAAACACACTGGAGGGCAGGGACAGGATTCAGGGAGACCTGGACAAATTGGGAGCAGTGGGCCAATGGAAATCTCATGAGGTTCAACAAGGCCTGAATTTGGGATGGAAAAACCCCATGCATTGCTACAGGAGGGGGGGCGATCAGCTAAGTAGCAGCACCGTAGAAAAGGACCTGAGGGTCCTGGTGGATGGGAAGCTGAATATGAGTCAGCAGTGTGCTCTTGCTGCCAAAAAGGCCAGTGGCATACTGGGCTGCATCAGAAGAAGTGTTGCCAGCAGATCGAGGGATGTGATCTTTCCCCTCTGTTCGGCACTGGCGGGGCCTCATCTGGAAAACTGTGTCAGTTTTGGGCTCCCCACTACAAAAAGGATATGGACAAACTAGAGAGAGTCCAGTGGAGGGCAACAAAAATGATCAAGGAGCTGGAGCACAAGCCCTGTGAAGAAAGACTGAAGGAACTAGGCTTATTTAGCCTGCAGAAGAGAAGACTGAGGGGGGATTTGTTAGCAACCTTCAACTACTTGAAGGGATGCTCCAAGGAGGATGGAGCTCAGCTGTTCTCGGTAGTGACAGAGGACAGAACAAGGAGGAATGTTTTCAAGTTGCAGCTGGGGAGGTTGAGGCTGGATATTAGGAAAACTTTCTTACTAGGAGGGTGTTAAAGCATTGGAATGGGCTACCTAGGGAGGTGGTGGAATCTCCATCTTTGGAGATGTTTGTGGCCAGGTTGGAGAAAACTCTGGCTGGGATAATTTAGTGGGAGTAGTCCTGCTTTTTTTGGTGGGGGGTTGGACTAGATGACCTCATGAGGTCCCTTCCAACCCTATGATTCCATGATCTCCAAGACTGTGTAGTCACTGGGAGGAATTAAATAACGCAGTCATATAAATTTACCTTACTGAGTCATACTTAAACACTTCGCAGACTCTAGGTGCCTGATCCTGCAATAACAACATGCTTAACTCAAGTTATTCATAACAGTAATCCTCCTCAACAAAGTAAATTCATTTTCACAACTTCTGTGCCTAAAGAATGTCACATGAATTGGTATTGACAGGATCAAGTCTTACAACTGTGTTAATAACACAGACACACTAGATAGGATTTTCAGAAGGTGGTTACTTTTAGAACATCACATTCCATATCATGATTAATAAATATGAAATACTATCAAACTGTGGAAAAGGAATAGTTTCCGTGGGATTATAAATCAGACACAGTAAACAAGGTAATAGCCTTGAGGAGCAAAAGTCTCTCTTTTCTTTCTTTGCCTGTGCTGTCTGTGTTCCTGTGAAATAGTCAATGGGAAACAGATGGAGTCTTAAAAACAAGTAAGTCTGCTCCTAGGTATAATAGTAATTTTTTAGATTGTATAATAAATATTGATATTTTAAAATGAAATAATGAACCAATACTACATGTTCTTGTTAGTTCATCAAAAACAGCTCAACTAACTCACTCCCAGAGAAAAAGAATTAGTGTGATTTCTGCTGGCTCTCCTGAATACATGTAGTGGAGAGAATCTATCAGAAAACTATACTCAATATTAAATGACACATGTTATATGTGCAATCTCAGCCTATTCATTGTTGAATTTGTAAAAGCATAGGAGAAGCTCTCTGAGCATTTCTAGGAGAAGTCAAATTAGAACTAATTCTATAGTCAGTTCAGACAAAAATTTCACTTATATGGAAAAATCCTCAGAATGCCATATGTCCAGAGTAAAGCTAGTAGTCTGAAAGGCTATTTCTACGTTACTCAGCATTTTCCAAAAAACTTTTTTTGGGATAAGTATTTTGAAATAATTATCTCGAAAAAACTTTTTTTTCAAAAAAATGCTTTTTCGGGACAGCAGTCTGGGGACGGCTTGTTGTCCCAAAATACTGCAGCTTTTTTTTTTTTTCCCCCGAAAAGGAAAGTCTACATCAGACTTTCTTTTTTGAAAAAAAAAGTAGGTCAATGGAGGATTTAAAAAAAAAAAAAAAAAGCCTTTTCCATGTCCTAAGATGGCTTTTTTTCAAAAAAGCTAACTCAAAAAAGGCTTTTTTTTAATATTAAACCAGGTTTAATGATCCCAAAAAACTACTCCTGTATTTCGAGATTGTGTAGCGTCATGGCTTTGTGCTCCTATGCACAAGCCAACAGTGATGACTGGACACACACAGGTCGTATACTGCACCTTTTTTTATGTCCATATCAATTTATTGCCCACAGTACAATGGGGTAAAACAGAGAAATAAGTCTCCAGAACAATGGCATCCAGGTCTGCCTTGAAGCACTGTGTGTAGATATTCTGTACCATAGACAGCGAGCGCTGTGCTTATAGGCAAAATCTAGCTCAAAATTGGCAGAATCACTAGTAAATGAGTTGTTTCCACTCCTCAGCACTCTCTTGCCAGTGTCTTTCATAATGTATTTCATGTGTAGGTTAGCCATAACAATATATGAGTAAGTGTCAGAAAACCTCAAGAATTTTACTAGACTTCACTGCTAGGAACACACTCTCAGAACTATTCTCTTAAATGCTTGCTAAACATTCTGTTTACAGGAGAATGTGTGTGATATTGCCTGTCAGTTCTCATTACCTTTTGATCAACAGCTTCATGGGAATGACACTGCCAGAAGCAGTTGACTTTGACAATGGAAATGTATGTAATGGAGTTCACTTATGTGTAAGTTAGTCATTTCACAGCAGGCATAATAACTAATGTTAACTTTTATAGACAACTACAACTGGGTGACCTCCAGGGCTGTATGATTTAAATTAGATTGAAGCAAATATAAACAACTTTTAGGGCCACTGGTAACTTTTGACATGTGGTGTCATGCAAATCTCAAAAGAGATCAAATGTGAAATCTTAGAACAGGAAATAGCCTAACTATTATAGCACATGCCTTCCAGAGAGACTAGTATCTGTAAAAGAAAATAGTTAGATTTTTGGGGGAGCTGTTTGACTGAAACCTTATAAACCATAAATTAGAAATAAATACTTGACTTTAGAAAACTTAAATGCACCAAAGATAATATGAATGTTTATGTTTCTAAATCTTACTTTGCTTAACTTGTTTTATATGCTCATGTAAAACCATAATGTGCTTCATAGGCTGTCTTAACACAGTCTGGGGCTGCCCAATCAGCTCTGGGAGTCAAAGTGTTCTGAACAGTAATCTATTTTACAGATTTCTTTTAAATGTAATGAGTGCATGGGCAACACATTCATGATACATCCTCATGATTTTTATGTTTGTGGAAAAAAAATTCTCAACTTCTTAAGTAAAGATTTAATGTGAAATCAATTATTATCATACTGAGCAATGCTGCTGCAGCCACGTGGTTTTCTGATCCACTGTTCAAAGGAATAATTCGGTAATGGCTGTTTACTGTATTAATTGGTAATAAAGCCATACTCTAGCATTCTTTTTCTGTCTTAGATTCCTAATGAATTAGGCTCAGGTTTATTAATATTCTGGGTGTTTATCCCAGGGGACATTTATGCAATTTTTGTGTGGGCTTTTTAAATCTGGTTTATGGTTTTGAGAGCAGAACATTTCCAGGGGCTTGCCAGCAGTGCAGCATTTTGTGCTAGGTTACATTATCTGAAAACCCATTCAGCTCTAATAATCTCATATTTTCCACCCAACAAAGCTTCCATATTCTAGCAAAATTAAAATGTCATGGGAGTGAAATTAAGTGATAGCCTCCCACCCCCACATGGTAAATAAGTTTATGTCCGCTATTTATGGACAAGAACAATTTTAAATCACATCCATCCTTATTTAGAACCCTATTTTTTTGCTTTCATCATCTAGCACCTGGATCAGTAAGAAAAAAAGCACTGCAGATTGTTTTTGTAATGGTTTAGGAAGGAATTTAGATTTTATTTTGACACCCCACAACCAGTACTACATCTTAGTTTCTTTTAATGGTCCCAGGCATTAACTCCTTATTAGCCATAGCAGTGATAGGAGCCAGGATTAGCTAAATTGTCAGCTCGACAGCCAGGTTTACCTAGTGCCTGTTTATAAAACCCAAGAAGCGTCCTCACCTGAGGTTCAATAGGCCTGACATATATTAGATCTATGACTCAGAGTGGCAAATAAAAGGACAAATTTGGAGCAGCCAGAAGTAAAGATGAGACCTTCATGAAACCCATGTGAGATCTACATCTTTGCAGGTTTACCTACATCTACAGAGTTAGCTACATCTTTGCAGGTTACACTAGCTTGTATCAGTGAGTGCTGGTGTGCACAGCCTCAAAGTTTGAGTTTCCTCATAGGCTATGTCCACATATACATCGTTATTTAGAAATAAGTTATTGAGAAATGAGTTATTTCAAAATAAAGTCCTTATTTCGAAATAAATTAATTTGAATTAAGAAAATGTTAATTCAAATTAAGGGAAAAGCTCAAAGCAAAATAGCATGTCCAAACACAGGACTTGCTATTTCGCTTTAGGAGAGGAGTACCATGGGAAGTGTGGCAACATGGCCTCCTCCCTGGGCCATGCCCCCACCCAATATAGGCTAAAAAAAAGACAGCCTGGGAAGCAGAAGGGCAAAAGTGTTATTTCAAAATAATGGTTATTTCATAATAGCACGTCCAAACAGTGTTATTTCGAAATGACCATTTTGAAATAACATCCGTTTCAATTTAAAGAAGGTTTAAGCTATTTTGAAATGATGGGTCTTATTTTTAAATGACGGAGCCTGTCATTTCGAAATAAGAATACGTCATGTGGACCTAATCTCTTTTATTTCAAAATAACCAGTGCTATTTAGAAATAAAAGAGACATGTGGACATAGCCGTAGTCATTTTAACTCAGACATAACAAACAACCTTTGGTGATCTCAAAATGTGTCAATAGAAGTTTAGTTCTCAAAAGATTTTAATATATACTGGTTACTTCTAAACCTGCTTTTCTTTCAGTGATTTTTAAGGCTTTCCCATGGTTTAGCATAGTCCACAGGCTTTAAATCCAAAGTTCCTAGGTTTCTTTTCAACAGGTAGGCTTGGTTAGTTGGTTCTCTGTCATGCCAGGTTCCACCATCCCTCTTCCTGTGAAGTAAGCTGCCTCCAAAACCATCCTTTTTCCTCAAAAAGTCCTTTTAAACTGCACCCTTTGCTTAGGCCAGCTATAACCCCGATGTTGAAAACAGCATTAAATAAACTGTTCCCTAACTTTTTGATGTAGTACTATGATCTCCAACTTTAATTTTTCCCATTTGAGAACCGGTGGCACAGGTCCTTCAATATGCTCTGTAATCAGTTCATTATTGAAATAGTCAAACCAATGAGATTTTCTCCTTTTCTCACAATAAGCTGCTTTGGTGTTACGAGGCAGTATTGTTCTATAGATAAATTGCCTTACTGGTAAAATGTTGGTGTTTTGCATGTGGATTCTTCCATTAACCAAATAGTTACCAGGATAAATAATATAATACAACTTAATTTTAAATGAAGAAATAATAATAATTCAACTTTGGGGATGACAATTTTAACAAACTAAATAGATTATTTAAAAATTGGGATTTGTACTGTAGCCAAGACAGTCAAGGAACTAGCTTTTTTATTTTTTTAACAAAGTAGTGTACTGTAGATCTCATACTGCAGAAGGATGATCCAATGGTTAGGGCACTTGATTAGGATTTAGGAGATAGGTCAAACACTTGTTCTGCCACAGACATTTGTGTAACCTTGGGCAAGTCATTTAGTTTCACTTTACCTCAGTTTCCTATACATAAAATGGGACAAAACCACTTCCCAACTTTGCAGAGTTATTGTGAGGATAAAGTTCATGAGGAATCTATAGTAACAGAGGCCCTTATTGCCTAATCATGGCTTGCCAAATATTACTCAGGTATTAATACAGCTACATGACTTTTTGTTTAAGGAGAAGATTTGCATTTTCTTGAAAAATTGTAAAATGTAAAAGTTCTAGAGATTTTTAGTGTTCAGTTCCCATTAGTATTGTATTCAATGCAAAAGGAAAGCACTTGGTGCCTGCTTCTCTGGACCTGAACTTTCGAGAATGATTTCCTTCTATGCCAACTGGATGTAAAATACTACTACCTAAGAATAGTAGTATTTTATTTTTAATTTAGAGAGGTGACTACACAAGGGGCAAGGCAGGGCAGAACTAGGTTTGTGTGCCCCCAGTCGGTAATAGAAGTATAATTGACTAGTGTGCAGAGGCAAAGGAGAGGTGTACATCTCTGCCTAGTGGCTCAACACAGCATCTTTTGATCATAATCTGCCTCAGCAGTAGTGTCCTAAGTGTTTGATGCTGAAGGCTCTCATTACTTATAATGTTGACTGATCATGGTAGTGTCTGTCAGCATACGAACAAGGTTTCATTAGAAAATATTGGTATTCTTGAAACCTTCTCAGAGGATGCTCTTTGTTTCCTGGTAGTTGACTACCAACTCCTTATTTCTGAGGAGTTAATCTACAAAAATCAAGTGTCCATGATTCAAACTTTAAATTCAACTGTATGTGGCAGTCTATGAACTAACTATCCAGTCCTTCCATCCTTATTCACACACTAGACTCATTAACTTGAGTCTCATTAAGGACTGCAGGATGGGTCGCTCTATCTTGTCTCAAAACAAGGATGGAATAGTTCTAATATTGTTGGTATATTTCATCACTGACTATTGTGCTAGAAATGTTATGCACAATAAAACCTGTTTTGTTTCACTTTTGTAATTTGCAGGTATTTCTGCTATTGGTCACTGACTCTTCAATTTTCCCTCCTCTAAATTTCAAATAAAGGGCTATTGAGGAAGGGGAAGAGTATATTTGGACATTGAATGGCTAACTTAGTGAGGAGAGCTTTAAATTAGGTTTAAAAGGGGAAGGTGACCAAAGCCCACAGGTCAGTAAAAACCAGGAAGACTAGAGGACGGGTTGGAACTTGGGGGGAGTCTGAGCTGTAAAAACAGCAATAAAGAAGAGACTATTCAGAACTGCAGGGGGGTAGCAAATCAGTACCTTAAGTGTTTATATACTAATGCAAGAAGTATGGGGAATAAGCAGGAAGAACTTCAAAATGCTAGTAGCTAAACACAGCTATGACATAGTTTGTATCACAACTTGGTGAGGTAATACACATGACTAGAATATTATGATAGCAGAGTATACCTAGCGTAGGAAGGATAGACAAGGAAAAAAGGGACATGATGTTGCCTTGTATATTAAAAATGTATGTACTTGGAGTGAGGTGGAGATGGAAATAGGAGACAGACATTTTAGAAGTTTCTGGGTAAAAGTAAAAGGAGTTGAGGGTGATGCCATGGTAGGGGTCTACTACAGGCCACTTAACTGGGAAGAAGAGATAGATGAGGCTTTTTTTCAACAATTAACAAAATAATCCAAGGCACAGGATTTGGTAGTGATGGGGGATTTCAACTACCAGACATCTGCTGGAAAAATAATACTGCAAGACACAGATTATTCAACAAGTTTGTTAAATGTATTGGAGGTAATTTTTTTTTTTTATTTCAAAAGGTGGAGAAAGCTTCTGGAGGAGAGGCCATTCTTAACTTGATTTTGACGAACAGAGAGGAACTTGTTGAGAATTTGAAAGTGGAAGGAAACTTAGGTTAAAGTGATCATGAAATGGTAGAGTTCATTATTCTAAAGAATGGTAAGACAGAGAACACCAAAATAAAGATAATGGATTTCAAGAAGGCAGACTTTAGTGCACTCAGGGAGTTGGTAGGTAGGGTACCACAGGAAACATGTCTGAGAGGACAAACAGCTGAAGACAGTTGGCAGTTTTTCAAAGAGACAATATTAAGGGCACAAGAAAAAAAACTATTTCAATGCAAAGGAAGAATAGCAACTATGGCAAGAGACCACCCTCGATTAACCAGGAGATTTTCAATCATCTAAAAATGAAGAAAGAGTCCTACAAGAAGTGGAAACTTGGACAAGTCTCAAAGATTATTATAAACAAATAACACAGTAATGTAGGGAAAAAATCAGAAAGACCATGCTACAAACTGAGATCAAACTAGCTGAAGGAATAAAGGGTAACAATTTTTTTTTAAATTCATTAGAAATAAAAGAAAAACCAAGGGTGGTTTAGGATCATTACTCAAGAAAGAGGGAAGAATCAATAATGGAAAATGTGGAAATGGCAGAGGAACTAAATGATTTCTTTATTTCTGTCTTCACCAAGAAGGTTGGTGGTGACTGGATGCCTGATGTAGGGTAGGGCAGTAAAAACAGGACAGGCTCAGAAGCTAAAATAGGGAAAGAACAAATTAAAAATTAGCTAAACAAGTTAGATTTCTTCAAGTCACTGGGGCCTGATGATCTGCAGCCTAGAATACTCAAGGGCTCTGTCCACACACAAAGTTTTATTTCAAAATAAGTCATTTTGAAATGACTTATTTTGAAATAAAACCCTTATTTTGAAATGACTTATTTCAAAAGAAAACCCTTATTTTGAAATGACTTATTTCGAAATGAGGGAAAGCCTGCTATTGAAATGGCTGTTATTTTGATATGGTTATTTTGAAATAAGGCTCTTTGGACATGTTGTTTCAAAACAATGGTGTTATTTTGAAACAACACGTCCAAATGGCCTTATTTCAAAATATTCATTTCGAAATAATAGCCGTTTTGAAATGAATGGGGTTTAAGCTGTTTTGAAATGATGGTTCTTATTTCGAAATGATGGAGCCCGTCATTTTGAAATAAGAAAACGTCGTGTGGACCTAAACTTTTTTATTTTGAAATAACCAGTGTTATTTTGAAATAACAGAGATGTGTGGACATACCGAAGTAGCTGACTGAGCAGATGTTGACTATTATTTCTGAAAAATCATGGAAGACTGGAGAGGTCCCAGAGGACTGGAAAACAACAAATATAGTGCCCATCTATAAAAAGGGAAATAAGGACAACCCAGGGAGAATTATAGACCAGTCAGTTTAACCTCTGTACCAGGAAATATAATGGAGCAAATAAGGAATCCATTAGCAAGCATCTAGAAGGTGATGTCTACACATAGAAGGTTAGTTAGAATTAGCTGAATTTGAACTAATTAATTCAAACAAATAATTATTAGAAGCCCTAATTAGAACTAGCATGTCCATGCACAGGACTTGCTAGTTCAAATCAGGTAGGGGGTGCTATTGCATAGGGAAAATCAAGCTGTGATTAATTTGAACTAACAGTTACTTCGAATTAACACAGCTACATTGGGTTAATTTGAACTAACAAGTTCAACTTAACCATCACTTCAAACTTATGGGAGGTTTTATAGATTCAAACTAGGCTTTCCTTAGTTCAAACTAAGGGAGCTCCTTAGTTTGAACTAATGAAAGCTAGTGTGGACATGCACTAACTTAGTTTGAATTAAGCCTCCTTAATTTGAACTAAATCGCAAGTGTAGACATACCCAAAGAGAATAAGGTGCTAAGTGATAGTCAACATAGATTTGTCTAGAACAAATCATCTCAAACCAACTTAATAACTTTCCATGATGGGGTAACAAGCCTGGTGGATAGACAGGAAGTGGTAGGTGTGGTGTATCTAGACTTTAGTAAGGCTTTTGATACAGTCTTACATTACCTTCTCATTAACAAACTTGGGAAGTACAGCCTAGATGGAGCTACTATAAGATGGGTTTAAAAATTGTTGGATAACTCTTCCCAGAGAGTAGTTATCAATGGCTCACAGTCATGCTGGAAGGACATAATGAGTGGGGTACCACAGGGATCAGCTCTGGGTCTGTTCTGTTCCATATTTTCATCAATGATTTAGATGATGGCATAGAGAGTACACTTATAGGGTTTGCTGATGATACCAAGCTGGAAAGGGTTACAGGTACTTTGGTGGATAGGATCACAATTCAAAATGATTTGGACAAACTAGTGAAATGGTCTGAGGTAAACAGAATTTAATTCAATAAAGACAAGAGTAAAATGTTGCACTTAGGAAAGAACCATCCACTGCATAGATACAATGTGGACAATAACTGTGTAGGAAGAAATACTCCTGAAAGGGATCTGGGTGTCATAGTGGATCACAAGCTAAATAGGAGTCAACAGTGTAATGCTGTTGCAAAAAAGCAAACACCATTCTCGGATGTATTAACAGGAATATTGTAAGATACAGGAAGTAATTCTTCTGCTCTACTCCACCCTGATGAGGACTCAGTTGGAGTATTGTGTCCAGTTCTGGGTGCCTCATTTCAGTAAGGATGTGGACAAATTGGAGAAAGTCCAGTGGAGAGCAACACAAACGATTAGAGATCTGGAACACTTGACTTTTGAGGGAAGATTGAAAGAGTTGTGTTTATTTCATCTAGAAAAGAGGAGACTGAGCGGGAACATGATAGCAGTTTTCAAGTATCTAAGAGGTTGTCACAAGGATGAGGGAGAAAAACTATTTTCATTAACTTCTGATGATAGAACAAGAAGCAATGGACTTAAATGATAGCAAGGGAAGTTTAGGTTGGACATTAGGAAAAAAATCCCAACTGTCAGAGTGATTAACCAGTGGAATAAGTTGCCTAGGCAGGTTGTGGAATCTCCATCACTGGAAGTGTTGAAGAGCAGATTTGACAAGCACCTGTCAGGGATAGTTTAAGAGAGTTCTTGGTCCTGCTATGAGTGCAGGGGACTGGACCTGAAGACCATTCATGGTCACTTCCAGTTTCTATGACTGTATATGTGAAGTTAGGAATTCTCAGTGCCACACACATTTCCACACAGTTTATGCAGAGAAATACCAGATATATGTATGCAAATCAGATGTTTCCTCATGTCTAGTCAAAATTCAGGCTGGATTTGTACAAATGCAGATACTTGATTTCTGTGTCACCAAATATCTAATTTCTGAACACAAGTTGTATATTTAGAGCTATGAAAATCTTTCCCTAAATATATTGTTCTCAGATCATGCTCTCTGACATTTATACATTGTTTCATGTACTCTTTGGGCCATACAAATCAACCTAGACTATACATTCCATGTGCTTAGAACTGCACAAATAGCACACAATACTTTATAATATCAGGAAAGACAGCTTTTTAAAGCACATTATAAATCACTGAAGTACGGACAAATAGAGTGTCATGAATGCAAGATAAATAGCAATTATAACTTCTCTTCAGTAGTTGATGTAAAAGAAGATTATGAACCAAAAGCTCTCTTCCTCTAATTCCATTTCTGATAATTTTACAGCATGAAACATTATTTTTGCCTAAGAGATAAACATTGAACATTTTGTTTTCTACATGATGTTTCAGAGCTTTGAATTTAAAACGTGTGAACATCGCTTTTTAACTTTTTCAAATATTTTGTTTATTTAAAAAACTATAATGATTCTAGTAACTTTACTGTAATTTTTATTGGGAAATTTTTACAAGGAAACCATTTAAAAATGTATAAACTACCAAGGTTATGTGCAATGTTTTGGCCATAAACACTGCAGTAGGATATGCTGCAGTTCGTTCTTGCTTGACTGACCTTGATGACTGGACAATTACTTCTAGTGGTGTAAAACTGCTTGGAAAAAAAATCATGGCCACTTGTGACAGACAGTCACTTAGACAGAAACATTAACTGAAAGTGTCATGTATGGACTGCCAACATACTGCCAAGTGTCACTATTAGTTAAAATACACCCATAATTAACAAGACTCAGTTTGTGGGCCAGATCCTGGGGTCAGCATAATTGTCAGTGCAAGACATGGTTGTATATTCAAATATGACATCCTGGTATTGCCTCTCTGCAAGGATGTTCCCCTGAGAAGGGAATCGTCAAGGTAATCCAACTGCCTTTAAAAGGACCAGCCTTGCACAGAGGCAATACTGGATGAGGAGCATACAAAAGTGATTTTTTTAAGTCACCTTTGCTCATATTCACATGCACATTTCTCTGACCTACCCTTTCTACTGGTCAGCCAGATACAGAAAAGATTTTTCTAGATTAAAACTAGACTTTACAATTGCTTATTTCGAACTAGGCAAAGCTTTGTTTGAACTAGTTATTTTGCACATTAAGTTTGAACTAAGCACTTTAGTTCAAACTAGCATGATGTTGTCACGCTGGTTCGAACTTTAAAAGTACAAACCAAGCAGTTAGCTCAAACTAGCCATGCTCACTAGGCTAGTTCAGACTAAACTCGGACTTATTTAGTTTGGACTTGCAAGTCCAAACTAAATAAGTAGATGTAGACATAGCCACTGTGAATAACTACTTCTGATTTTGGTCGATGCTGTATAGAAAGGTGGATAACAGAGGAGTGAGAAACTCCTGCTAGCAAACCACTAGAGAGTCATCCAGGGACAACATCCCAAAAAAGGAAGAACAGGCCAGCAAAATAAAGCACCTACAGAGGTCCGGGGGAAGGCAGGAAGGAGCTTAAAGCATGTTCAGTAAACCCTACTTCAGGGCTAGTGCAACACATTAAGCCAGGTAATCACCACAGGGGGGCACCACTGTTTGAGGGGCACCAACATGCCGAGATAGAGAAGCATCCCTGGCCTGGCCATCTCATGCCAGTGGGCACCGGGTGAGCTAGCCAAAAAGGCGCCTGGTTCAGCACTGCTGGTCTGCCGCCCCTCCATCTGCGCTCCCCCCTGCCATGAGCGCTGCTCTTGGCTGTGTGCCGGAGCAGCATGGAGTGGGCAGGAAGCAGCACGGAGCCAGTATTGCTTCTCTCCGCCTGGCCGCGCTACTGCTCTGGCAGAAAGCCAAGAGCAGCATGCATGGCAGGGGGGTTCAAGGGCAGATGGGTGGGGCAGCGCTGCACTAGGCTGCCCTTTTGGCCACTCGCCCAGTCCCAGGCATGAGGGGGGCAGCGCAGGGGTCTGCCCCTCCCCTGAGCTGGCTGATCCCACCTCCCAGTGTGGGGGGGTGTGAGGGGGCCCCACAGAGGACTCATTTGCCCAGGGCCCCTCACCCCCCTAGGGACGGCCCTGTGAGGGAGTGGGGGAGGGAGGAGGGCACAGATTTATAGGTTGCAGGGGGCCACCAGAAACCCTAGTACCGGCCCTGCCCTGCTTCTGCTTGTCTAGCTTGAGGGCACAGTAGAGTGGGTGGGCCCGGGTTCCCTATCAACTCCCCAAGGAACCTGAGAAGATAGAGGGCTTCCAGAGTCCTCGGTACTTGGAGTAAACTAACAGCTTTAATGAGCTGAGAGAGCACAAACCCTGGCTCCCCCATCTTCTTTGGCCACAGGATGTCATCTTTGCATGGATGCATCACTTCGCAGGCTCTCCATCTTCTTTCTATTCCCTCATGTGCCCATTTTAGGGTAGTCATACTTTTAAGGTAATATAACATGTTCTTATTGTATTTGCATGACTCAGAAATATCTAATTTTAAAAAACAAAGTTTGCTATATACATAGTCTATGACATGATCATTGATTGTCCTATAGATTCTGATACATCACACAGTTACCCTTTCATGAAACTGGTTACAAATCCCTAAAAGACTGTTCCCAGATATTTGTTGTTGCAGCTATTTTGACTTTGTGAACTAGAAGTCAAGCTTACTCCCTGTGCTACAATGACTAGCACAATGGAATACGGTCAGTATGAAATTATGGCTTTTGAATTGGACTCCTGGAGTTTTGACGAAACTTTTCATTTTCCTTCTATCTCTGTAGTTTCACATCTTTAACATGTCATGAGGTCCCTTATAACCGTATGATTCTGTGTCAGACTTATCCTCAGCCCTTACAAATGAATAAGATGTAAGAAGGTGAAATTAAAGGGGCTGGGGAGGAATTGCAACCACAATTCTGTACAACTCTTTTATGGGTTAAATTCTGGATTACATCCTATGGGAAGAACTGGTGCTTTCATCTAGGGTTTTGGGGGTTTTTTACAAGCTTTTCTTACTGCTGAGACCAATTTGTCACTTATAGTTTATCATTTCATTCATCTTTGACTTTCTTTTCTTCCTGCTCAGAATAAAAAACAAGCAACTAGAAAAGTCAAATAGTAATTTCTTGGAAAGTTCAGTTTTATTTTAATACACTTATTTTGCTTATTCATTTGAAAGTTTTCAATTGTCTGCTCCATTTGACAAGAGCACCTTTAATCATAGTTCAGTAAAAAGAAAGAAGGAAAGAAAACATATTCTTCTGATTGCTATAAAACCAGCAGACATTGGGGGAAATCACTTTACAATGACAGGATACATGGCAGATTAATGATTGTTATTTGAATCTACATTTTAGTTCATTTTGCTTCAGGACATAAGTTAATAGGATATTGATGGTATTCAAACTGAAAAGAACGTGCTCTGTAAACAAAGATTGTGTAAACTTTGATAGGTCATCTTGCAAATTAATCTTGTACTTTCAGAATATGCATATAGTTTCATGAGAGATATTATCAAAAGGGGACATTATTTTCTACTTATATTGTTATATGCTGTCACGTTCTGGAGTGCAATCCAGACCAGTGAGGATTTGTGTCACCACCTGCTCTGTAATCATGGATGCATTCAGTGCTCTGATGCTGTGGACAACAAGCAGGACACTGACATCCAGCAAACAAGTAGGTAGTATCTTGAATGTCTGTGCTCTATGGAGCCCTGGTTGAGCACTCAAATCTTGTCAGATTGTCTACTACATAACATCACCACTGTAGTTTCTTATCACTACATTACCTTATGCAAGAGTGACCTCAATATACCCCAGTTCTAAATTTGACCCACATTTATTTATTCTCTTCTCACAGGACCTAATCCAGCTGTTCCATCAAGGGATCATTCACCTGCTCATGCTCCAATGTAATTTATGACATCATGTGCTGGCAGTGCCCCCACCCTCCTGCCTTATATATTGGACAAACAACACAGTCTCTGTTTAAACGAATAAATGGACACAAAGCTGACATCAGAAATAACAGCATTCAAAAACCAGTAAGGGAACACTTCCATCTCCCTACTCACTCCACTGATGATTTGTTAATAGCTCTGCTCAAACAAATGGATAACAAATCAAAGCTTGAAAGACAAACTGCAGAACTGGAAGTGATATGTAGAATTGATGTCATTGCCTTAGGGTTAAATGGGGACAACTCGTATTTTTCTTAGTACAACAGGTGATTTGACCTCATCTTCCTTAATATACTGTTTCCTGGAGTTTGAATCTTAACAACTGCTTTGATTTGCTGTTACACTGTGGCCTGATCCCATGACTTACACTTTTCTGCATTTATTTTCCTCCCATTCAGTAAGTTTTCCATCTTCAAACACCTGACCAAGTGGGATTTTTCTCTCATGGAAGCTCGTGTGATATATAAATTTGTTAGGGTGTGTCCACTCACAGGTTTTAAATCAAAATAACACTGCTTATTTTGATTTTAAAAAATTTAGGTCCACATGAAGTTTTCTTATCTCAAAATAAGAAGCTCCCTTATTTCAAAATATGGAAAATTATTTTGATATAATAAAACCTAGTATTATTGAAATGAGGGTAGTATCGAAATCGTCATTTTGATATAACCCTGTGTGGACCTGTTATAGCGATATAAAAATATATCGATATAAAGGGTCTCACCTCCTTCCTCCCAGGGTGGATGGCACCTGGAAGGAAGCCCACCATCACCACCCTGGCCAGAGAGGGGATCAGGACCCTGGCCAGGAGGGAGGGGCAGTGCAGGGGCGGTGCAGGGGGGCCCACCCCCTGCTGGCGCTGGTTGGCTGGCTGGGTGGTGGGGGAAAGCACCCCAGACCAGTTCCAGCACCATCGGTGGGGTTGTGGGGTAGAACACCCAGCGCCCAATTCCCAGTGCGAGCCAGGCTATGGGGGCAGGGATCCCCGTGCACCCAGCTTTCCCCATGCTAGTCGGGCAGTGGGGGCAGGAATCCTAGTGTGCCTGGCTTTCTCGGTGCTAGTCACATGCAAGGACAGGGATTGCCAAGCATCCAGCTTCCTCCTGTTCTAGCCAAGCAGCAGGGGCAGTGATCCCCGCATGACCAGGTTTCCCCACGCTAGCTGGGTGATGGAGGCAGGGATCTGCACATACCTGGCTTTCCCCTTTGCTAGCCAGGCACCACCCAGCGAGCACAGGGGGAAAGGAGCCCTGTGCTCCCCTCTTTCCCCACACTAGCCAGGTGGTGGGTGAAAGGAGCCCCACTCCCAGTTTTCCCCGCAGTAGCCGGGTGGCATAAATAGGGATCCCTGTGTGTCTGGCTTTCCCCCCTGCTAACCATGTGGCAGGGGCCAGGATCCCCACATGACCAGCTTCCCCTGCGCTAGCCAGGCAGCAAGGGCAGGGATCCCCACACGCCTGTGTTTCCCCGCGCTAGCCAGCCAATGGGGGTAGGGATCCCCACACACCCAGCCTCCCCCTGTGCTAGCTGGGCGCTACCCAGTGAGCATGGGGGGAAGCCGGGCATATGGGGCTCCTTTCCCCTGCTGCCCAGCTAGCTCGAGGGAAGCTGGGTGTATAGGGCTCCTTTCCCCCACTGTCTGGCAAGCACCATGGGAAGCCAGCTGTGCAGGGCTCCCTGCCCCTACCACTCAGCTAATGTGGGGAAAGCCTGGCATGCAGGGATCCCTGTGGCAGCCACCCAGCTAGTGAAGGGGAAACCAGGCATGCAGGGTCCTATCTCCCCCATGGCTAGCTGAGCTGCTAGGCTTCATCCAGTTTGGAGGGATGTCTGTTCCCCTGCTGGGCTCCAGGAGCCCAGAGCCAGTGGGGCTTTTTTTTTTTTTTCTCCTGCCACTGACTCTCCAGGGGAGAGCCAGGCAGGGGATTGAGTGGCAACATGGCCCTGCCAGGAGGCCATGTTGCCACACCTCCCATGGTCAATTGAACTAGCAATTTGTGTCCCTGGACATTCTAGTTCCATTTCAGGTTTTTGGTTTGGACCTGTTAAATCTATTTTAAGTTAAATTGATTTAATAATTGTTATATTGATTTAACTTAAATCAATTTCAGTTAAATTGATGTTTTGGCTTGTGTGTGGACATAGCCTTAGTCTTTGAAATGCCACAGAACTCTTAGTTTGTTTTGCTGAACTAGACTAACATAGCTACCTCCTTTGAATTTGATAACATAATTTTCAGTTAGGCTTGTAATCTTGAATTTGTTCTCTTTACTTATACCACACAAGAGTATTGATTATCACCATGATATTAGCCCTCTCATTAATATTACACAGCAACTTTTAGATACAGGCTATTGAATTACTGCTTCGGAGGTAAATACAACCAAGCAGACTGGTTGAAACTCATTGCCAGATCGAGATATGCAACTTATGCTTTTACGCTGATGTGCAGTTAGAGTCACACATCCATTTTATGATTTTCTTTCCCTTCTTTTAAATCTTTGCATGAATTTTCACCTTCTTCTGTACAATCAGTTATGGAATTGATCCTGCAAAGACTTTGACAGATAAGTGGGAGTGCTTGCATTCTTAAGTCTTTGCAGGATTTGCTGACACTATGCCCTCACAGCCACAGTAGCAGGTATTGATGCAGTACCATCACAGACATGCTCAGTTGATCAGAGAGCACTTTCCAATTGACTCAATCCACCTCCCCAAAATGAGTAAGGCTGCATCAACAGGAAGGTGCCTTAACCTGAACCATAAAGATGCTATGCTATGTTGACATGATATATACCAGATGTGGCCAAATTGCTGCTTGCAAGCCGAATGTGGCTCTTTATAGAAAAATTGTGGCTCCAGGAAGAGCATAGCCGGGAAGGGCAGCATGGCAGGAGACAGGGGCAAGAAATTTGAATTGGTCGGGGACAGCAGAGAGGCAGCAGCATGGTAAGAGCCAGCAGGGGAGGACCATCATTGTGAGAGCCACAGGAAAAAGCAACATCCTCAATTAGGTGCAAAAACAAGCACTCAAATTAAGTAAATGTCAGATTCTACAGTTTACCCACACAATATTAATTCTACCCTCTTTGTCTATATGCATTATGATACAGTCTTTAATTACATCATCACAGGCTTCATTCATTGCACAAACTGGCAGAATTAAAGTAGCACCAGCAAGAAGAAGTCTGATCTTCTGAGTGCATGATTTTTTAAATACTTTTCTTTTCTGATATTGTTTTCTGGGTATATATTTTTAAAACTGGCAACACAAATTGATCAAGAGTAAGTCTACAATGAACTACAGATAAGTGATGGTAATCTAGCAATTTAAACCTGAAAAGCAATTGTAAATCAATTTTATTTTTTTAAAAAATTGCTTGGAATTTCCAGATACTGTAATATAATGCAAAATTATTTCTCTTGTATTTCTATTTTGAGAATTAAATAAGAATCATCAGAAATGACTGAAAATTGACACAAGTGTTACATCCAAAACCACTGACTACTGTCAAAAGGTTATTAAAAAAATTCTATTAATTTAAAGAATGTTACAAGTTCTTATTATGTATCATGGTTCATTTTCAGCATGCAAAATTATTTAGACTTAGGATAGACTACCACTACTAAAAACTGGCTTTAGAAAAAAATTCCTTAAGTCCATTGAACAAGTGGACCTGAGACATCAGTACTGGCTATGTCTACACGCACAGTTTTATTTTGAAATCAGTCCTTTTGAAATGGTTTATTTCGAAATAAAACCCTTATTTTGAAAGGGCTCATTTCAAAATAAGGAAAACTGCGCAATCGAAATGGCCGTTATTTCAAAAGGGATATTTTGAAATAACGCCAATTGTACCGCTGTTTCGAACAGTTGTTTTGAAACAACAGGTCTAATGGCATTATTTCAAAATATCCCTTTCGAAATAACGGCCATTTCGGGAGAGGGCAGGTTTTACTTTTTCAAAACGATTCTTATTTCGAAAGGACAGGGTCCGTCCTTTCCAAATAAGTGAACGTCATGTAGACCTAATTTATTTTATTTCGAAATAACGAGTGTTATTTCGAAATAAAAGTGCCGTGTAGACGTAACCAGTATGTCATCTGTTTTAAGAAGAAACTGCTAGTACATTTACTTTATAAGAAAATTTTAATTAATATAACTAAGTCAATTACCAAGATAATTTCATTCACTGCAAAGTTCAATAGCAGCACTATACTTCTACTGATTAAATAGCATTCAACATGTATTGATTCTTCTTTGTTGTATAGTCAAAATTCATTTATATTTCAGTGTAGTGTTTGTTAATGACTCTATGGGTATCTGAGCCCATTAGACAAGAGAGTAATTGTTGTGAAGGGCTGAGGATGGAAAATTGTTTTGTAAACTTTCTGAAAAAAATCTCTCACCAATAATGATTTTACTTTGTATTACAAAAACCAAATAATGATATATATAGAATTTATACAGGGCCTGACCCCAAACTGAACAAACTCAATGGATATGTCTACATTGTGTGTTTAAGTCAACTTGAGGGCCCTTAAGTCGATTTAAACAAAGCCCTGTCTACATTGCAGGGCAATAAAGTTGACTTTAGCATCAGGTAAAGTCGACTTTATTATTTCCGCTTATAAAGTTGACTTTACAGTTAAGCCGACTTTATTAAGTCAACTTAAGGCAATGTGGAAGGGAAGTTGCCTTAAGTCAACTTAACTGGCCTCCCAAACACAGAAAACAAGGGGGTGAAGGCTGGTTCGAAGGCACAACATAGCTGGGAGTGTTCCCAGCTGTGTGGACCACAGCCAAACTCCCCATGGTCCCTGACTGATCTCCCCTGTTCTGAGCCGGACCGGGCATCACAGCCCAACATGGCATTTCCCCCGTTCTCAGCCCGCTCTGCATGTCTCCCCTGTTCTTTGCCCGCTCTTCATGTCTCTCCCATTCTTAGCCTGACCCTGCATGTTGGCCCTGTTCTTTACCCAACCCCGCATGTCTCCCCCGTTCTTAGCCCAACCCCACATCTCCCCTGTTCTTTGCCTGCTCTGCATGTCTCCCCTGTTCTTAGCCTGACCCTGCATGTCTCCCCTATTCTTAGCCCAACCCCTCATGTCTCCCCTGTTCTTTGCCCTCTCTGCATTTCTCCCCCATTCTCAGCCCGACCCTGCCTGTCTCACTCCTTCTCAGCCCAATCCTCGGTGTCTCCCCTTTCTCTTCCCAAATCTATATGTCTCCCCCCTGCCCTTCTCTGCCTGACCCTGAGTGTCTCCCTCTTCTCTACCCAAACTTGTGGGTCTCCCCCCTTGCCTTTCTCAGCCCAATCTTTGGTGTCTCCCCCTTCTCTGCCTAAACCCCTGTCTCCCCCTTCCCCTTTTCAGCTTGACCCTGCCAGTCTCTCCCCCTCTCCAACCAACCCTGTGTGTCTCCCCTTCTCAATGGACCCCCTGATATTGTTGTAAAACAAACAAGGAGTCCAGAGGCACTGTTTAAGACTAACACATGTATTTATTGGATGAGCTTTCATGGGAGAAAAATCCCACTTCATCAGACAGTTTGAAGATGGGGGAATTTACAGAATGGTAGGAAATAAATGCAGGGGCGTGTAAGCCATAGGATCAGGTCACAGTCTAACAGCAAATCAAAGTAGTTGTTAAGATTCAAGCACTGGGAAATAGCACATAGAAAGAAAGAAAGAAAGTTGCTATTTCTTTTAGATTAGATTGTGTGAAATCAGGATTAAATCCTGACTATGGATTTTTTCCCCCATTATAACAGGTAATTTGACTTCACCTTCCTCTATGTGCTGTTTCCTGGTGCTTAAGTCTTCACTACTGCTGTGCTGTGCCCCTGTGCTGGCAGTTGCCCTGCAGCACCTGTTCCAGAGCCAGAGGAGTCAGGGCAAAACAGGGAAGTTGTGGAGTGCTGCACTGACACATCCCTGGGCTACATCAGGCTCCCTGGCCTCCATGGGCTCCCTGCTGCCACACACAGTATGGAGCGTGGTGTGGTTGCTCACCTCCTGAAGTAAAGGAGTGGCCGGAAAAGAGGTGCACCTCTGCTGTGGTGCACTGTGGGCAGATACCCGCAATGCACCACTCCTAGGGTGACCTAGCAGCTGCCATTGTGGATGTGAGCAGTCTCCTGGCATTTTGAGTGTGGATGTGCTAAGCCGGCTTAATAAAGTCTACTATAAGCAGACTTTATTAAGCCAGCTTAACCGAGCCCTGTAGTGTAGACATAGCCAATGGGATTTTTTCCATAGCATCTTCTGTGCATGGACTCCAAAGCACTTACTGAAACAGGCTCTGATTTTGCACTTTATGTCCCCATAAATTCTCATTGATCTGTTGGTGATTCTGAACAGTTGAAAAGGTGTCCCTGTGTGCATCTCTTCGCAGGATTAAGATGAGAGTAATGTTTTCCCTTACTATTACTCTCATTTTAAAATTAATTGTGGCTGATTGAGTCCTCAAACCTTTTGTCTTCACTGTCCATGAGTATTTTAGTAAACAAGTTTACTGGCAGAAATGTTGGCAGGGAAGCGGGTGTATGTTTGGGGCCAGGGTGGGGTGGGGACAGAAGTGTGGCATGGTTGGGGAGAGCAGAGAAGCAGCAGTGTGGTAAGAGATGGCAGGGAAGTGGCAACGGGGGTGGGGAGGGAAGCATGACATGGCCAGAGAAGCCATAGCATGTTTAGATTTTCTCATAGACCCTAATGCAGTTTACTCGTTAAAATAAAATCATGTTTTACGAGTCCTAAACACGATGTGGAATACTAAGAAATAAAAATACAAAGGAGAAATGTTTAAAACTGAATGTAGATTACTTTCAATTTTTGTCACAATTTACTGCTGTGAAGCATCATAGTCCACAATGAAATTCAAAACATTGTGCAATACTTAGAGATGAGCATCTGAGAGAGCTTTTACCTACTGCATTGACAAGTTCCTGCCCCTATTTAAAAAAACTTGCCACAAGCTTGTAGTGTTCTACATCTAGCAACAGCTAAGTTTTTACTGTATAAGCCTAGTTTCATGGTAATCTTAAATAATTACTAGAATTTGACATTGGTAGGATCAATATTTGTCCTATTTTTACAATAAAATTAAAGTGCAATGAATTTTAAGCTTAGTAATTTTGGAGTAGGTAAAAATATGTGGTTATACACCTCACTGCAGCTCTTGAAGGTTTAATAATTGACTTGTGAGGCTTTATATAATATCATTCACAGTAAGGTCCCAATTCAGTCAGATGTTCTGCAAAACACTTGAGCACATTCATGGAAGTAAAGCATATACTTAAATACTTTGCTGAATTTCTGACTAAATGAGCTAGCAAATCAGGTACATTATCCCGGATTATACTCCTGAAATCCACAAACAGAAGGGATGCTGTACGTGAATCTTGCTTTCCTCATGGAAGTAACTATCAAACACCTTTATGGCAATACAAAGAAGGAGTCTGGTGTCACTTCTAAAGACTAACAAATTTATTTATCACCTGAGCTTTTGTAGGAAAGAATCCCACTCTGATTCTCTCCCATGGAAGTTCATGCAATAAATAAATGTGTTAGTCTTTAAAAGTGCCACCAGACTCCTTTATTTTGCTGGTCTAGACTAACACATCTAACCCTTTGGAACTCTGTGGCAATGTTTGTCTGTTTAGGCACAGGAGAAGATATGCCACATGTAGGAAGAAAGGAGGAACAAGTGATCTGGAGAGGTATATGGGACATGCATGTAAGGCATTACAGGTAACATCCAATAACACAACTGATGTGTGCATGCAGCTTTTACTTTTCCTTAATAAAGCTTTTGGGTTAGAGGATGGTGTGAAGAATGGTCACCAGTATTGACATAAACCAAAGTTATGTGATTCAGTCCATAAGAGAGAAGACAAGTTAAAGTTTAGAGTAGGTAAGACCCAATGTTAGCTAAGTTCTGTTGTGTGGGATTTTTTTTAATGGTAAAATCTAACACAAGCTGAAAACCTTGTAAATCAGGCAGCCAGGCAGCTGCAAGTTTCATTGGCAGAGATTTGCTTGATGTGCTTACAGTATCTTTCCAGTTAGTCTTAAATCTTCTGAAAAAAATGCACTATGAACTGTTCATTAAATTGCATGCTACATGTCACAGCTGGTGTTGACAGTTGTGGGGATTCAATAATATATACGCTGAACATGAACTTTCAAATAGCTGCAGGATGGGTACTTACCGACAAGCAAAAAAATATAAAGATCAGTCTTCTAGCCTAGAGGACAGAAAGCAGAAAAAGCTTTACCAATTTGTCATACTGTAGCTTTTCAACTTATTTAATGCAAGTGAACTGAAATATATTGCAAAGCTGTCTTGTTGAAATCAGGCATAAAATACTTTACAAATATAAAATCTTCTTAGTAAAAAATATTGCATGTCTATGCAGTAACTTGTGCCAGCAGTGAGTTGCACCCAATAGACTAACTAGAAAAATTAATCTGGAGTTTTTTGGTGGAAATCTTCTAAGATTTCATATGACTGTAAGACACCCTGCTATTATAAGGCATCCTATACTGGGCAGGATGAGCTATACATTTTGCCTCCCAGAGCCTCCCAGGTGGTTGAGAAAGATGAAGGGGGCTGCTCCTATCTTATTGAAACAATTTCTTTTCAGTCTGTGTTTGCATGATGTTGATAATTTAAAATTACATACATTTTGGCCAGCCTCCATAACATTTGTTGCTCCCTGTTACAGTACTACCTGTTAACTGTCAAATATCATCTGTTTAGTTGGTAGCCAAAATTATATCTATACCTTTTTTATATAAATATTGACTACAGATAATCAAAATAATTTTAAATTATACAAATATTGTGAAAATTTCAAGGCCTCTTTCATTCAACTAGGGTTCAAAATGACTAATGTTTTCTTCTTGAGATTTTCCATGAAATTTCAGGGAATTTTTTTTCCATTTTTGAAAATCATCTTTAAAAAAAAATTAAAACAAAAATTGTGGCCCATTTTTTTTCTTTTTTCTTTTCTGACAGGCTAACTGGAATATTTTTTCGGGGGAGAGGGAAATAGGACATGAAAATAATAAATGGAACATTTAATTAAAACTTTTAAAAATCAAAATGTCATCACAACTTTTTTAAACACTACTTTTTTATTTAAAAAAAATTAGGGCCATCCTCAGTACAACGTCACAAGAGAGTTGTTATTTTTGCAAAGCAAAGGGAAACTAACTTCAAGAAACATGTCTGATAGTCTTATGAATGTGCAGGTGCTTTTTAAAAACAAGATATTTCCTCTTGCTATTACATTTCCAAAAAGCAATAACTTTGGAAGAAGTATCTCTAGGATACATGTTTTTCATATGGAAGAAAAAATTAAGATACCTGCACCATGAAGGCCCCAATAGTCTTAGTGTAAACAGCTACATAAAAGAGGGGGGGTGGTACGACTGATGCATCTGTTATACTGTGTCTCAGAGTGAAGTGACCAAGTCTGAGCCATTGACTAGGTGGATGAAGGATGAACACCATGAGCCTGACTTTACCTTTTATATCTTTATGTGCAAGCAAAACAAAGAACAAAACCAAAGACATTGAGTTACTAATGATGGAAGCCTTTTAATGATTACTCTCTTCTAATTTATGTTATTATTGTGCCTAGGAGCCTTAATCATGGACTGTGACTCCTCTATTCTTAGTACTATAAAAAAAAAAAAAAAAAAAAAAAAAAGACCACAAAGACAGTCCCTGTCCCACAGGGCTTACAATCTAAGTGTAAGACAGGGGACAACCAATGGATACAGGCAGACAGGGAATACCAGGAAGCAGTGAGATCATACTGTCAAAATAGTGAATACAAACAGAATAGAGGAAGCATACAAGCAGAATCAGAGTAAACAGGATTACAACAAATACTATGGCTGTGTTCTCACACAGCCAGTTATTTCAATACGGTTGTTTCGCAACAACCTTATATCGAAATAACGCTTATTTCGAAACAACTTATTTCGAATTAACAAAATGTTAATTCGAAATAAGAAAAAAACCGGGAATCGAAATAACATGTCCACACAGTGGGCATGCTATTTCGCCCCAGGGGCAGGGCACCATGGGAGGTGTGGCAACATGGCCGCCCCACTGGGCCATGTCGGCGGCCATGTTGCTAGCCAATCCCATAAAAGTCGGCCCTGACCTCACTTCCCTGTCCACCCCGGCGAGCAGCACACTGCAAGCCATGGACAGTGCCCGGCAGCCCAAACGGCGCCGTGCCACCCACGGACCCCCTGCCCGCCCGCCCGCAGAGTGTCCTGCACATGCAGGGCACCCTGTTTGTGGACGCAGAGGGCTCCCAGCCCCCACACCAGGCCCTCATCTACCTCATACTCAGGGCAGACCTCATGCACCTGCCCACCCCTGTGCCCCGCCAGCTCTGGGTTCGGGAAACCAGCCCAGACTGGTGGGAGTGGGTCGCTGCGCACCTGGGGCGAAGAGGACTGGCGACGCAACCTCCGCATGACCAGGGCCAGCTTCACTGCCCTGGTCACGGAGCTCGCCCCGTACCTGCACCGCAGGGACACCCTGATGAGGTGTGCCATCCCAGTGGACAAAAGAGTGGCCATCACCCTATGGAAGATGGCCACTCCGGAGTCCCACCAGGCAGTGGCACACCTCTTCGGAGTCGGGCGATCCACCATCTGTGCCATCCTGCGTGAGGTCACCAGGGCGATCAACCAGGTCCTGATGCGGCGCCTGGTGGGAGCAGGGCAGCTCCAGGACATCATCCCCGGGATGGCTGCCCTCGGCTTCCCCAACTGCGCGGGGGTCCTTGATGCCACCCACATCCCTGTGAGGGCCCCGGAGCACAGGGCAGCGGAGTACCACAACCGGCGAGGGTACCACTCCATGCTCCTGCAGGCCCTCGTCGACCACCGGGGCCACTTTCAGAACATCTACGTCGGATGGCCAGGGAGGGCCCACGACGCCCGGGTGCTCCGGAACTCTTCCCTCCACCGGGACATGGAGGCAGGCACCTTCTTCCCTCGGCACGACATCCACCTCAGGGGCGTTGTGGTGCCTGTCCTCGTCGTGGCCGACGCAGCCTACCCCTTACGGCCCTGGCTCATGCGGCCATACGCGGGGCCCCTGGACCCGAGCCGGCGGCTTTTCAACCAACGCCTGACCGGCTGCCGCCAGGTTGTGGAGAGGGCATTCGGCCACCTGAAGGCCCGCTGGCGGTGCCTGCTCACCCAGCTCCACCTTGCGGAGAGGGCCCTGCTTCACATCATCGGGGCATGTGTGGTCCTCAACAATTACTGTGACCTGCGGGGGGAGCCCATCCAGCCAGCGTGGGAGGCCGAGGCCGAACACCTCGCCGCGGACCTCAGGGAGCCTGGACCCGTGCCCACAAGGGAACAGCCCTCCCAACGGGCCCTCACCGTGCGCGATGCCCTTCGGGTCGCATTCACGGAGGGGGACCTGTGAGGGTCAGGCCCACCCTGCCCTGCACCACCCGCTCCCCCAACCACCCATGGCCAGCCCCCACCCGTCCACCCGCACTGTTCACCAACCCCAATTAAAAGACTGACACGCAAAAAGACAGTGCAACAGGGGTTTATTTACAATGGGTGTCAGGGCGGGGGGAAGGGGGTTCTGGGGGTGTCAGGGAGGGGGCAGCAACTTGGGA
>ML681998.1:24870771-24904155 GCA_007922195.1 Podocnemis expansa | reverse complement strand
GTTCTGGGGGTGTCAGGGAGGGGGCAGCAACTTGGGAGGGGAAGGGGATGTGAAAGTCCAGGGGAAAGGGGGAAGTCAGGCAAGACCCGGGGGGGTGGGCTCGGGGGGGGGTGGCGCACCCCGGCCACACCCACGGCCGCCGTCCCTCCGGCGTCGCCTCTGGGGACGTCCGGGCGGTGGGCTCCCTGTGGGCTGTGGTGGTGGCAGCCGCTGGGCAAGGTGACCTAGGGCGGTGGCCAGATCGGACTCCACCGCAAGCAGCTGGTCCAGGCGCTGGGGCTGCTCCAGTCGCCAGGCCTGGGTGGAGGCCTCCATCCTTTCACCCAGGTCCTCCAGGGCTTCGAGGAGCTCCAGGCGGGTCTGTGGGGCCCTCTTCCGCCGCTGGCGAGCCCGGGGGCTTGGGTGTCCGGCTGCCGGTGGTGGTGGCATCTGGCGATGGGCGGACCTGTGACCTGCCGGAGGGAAGCACAAGACACAGTCAGCCCCTGCCGCCTGTTGGCCCTGTCTGTTCGCGCCTGTCCGCTGCACACACCCCTGCCCTGACTGCCAGAGGGCCCTGGGATCCCATGGGGGAGTGCCCAGAGGTGGGGTTCCCAGTCCCCAAGGCCCGGGGATGAGGCCAGGGCAGTACCCGGCGGGGGACATTGGGGGACACCGGGCGGCGATGCTGTCCGGCTGGGGTAGTCGTCGGGGCCCGGGGGCCCTGGACCACCTGCCTGTACAGATGAGTAGTCTATGGCAGTGCAGGCCCCTTCCACCCCTCCGGTCCGATGCCTGGCAAACCCCTGTAGCTTACACAGCCTGCCGGACCGGGACTCAGGGTCTGGACAGGGGCACAGGATGGCACGAAGGGGACCGTGTCCTCCTCCTGCCTGCCACCTGGGGACCATTCCCTGGGGGGCACACATGCCGGTCATGCCCACAGGGGTGGGCTGGGCTGGGTCACACCTTGTCCTAGGGGGGCCTCCCACAGCTACCTGCCAGAGGTGTGGCCTGCATGCTGCCCACCCCACCCGTGATGCGGTCACATCTCCGCCAGCCAGGCCCTGTCCACTGCTTCCAGGCGCACAGGCCCCTGTGCGCCCGGTGCCACCCATCCCCATGGGCCCTGTGACCACGGGGGTGCCTTTGCACCCACCAATCCTGTGCCCTACCTGCCCTGGTACCCAGCCCTGGCCCCCTCGCTGCCTGGGGCCTGCTGGACAGGCCCAGCCCTGTGTGCCTCGGTGGGGGGGAGGAGCTCGGATGCCCTCCTGAGTCCAGAGACTCAGCGGGGTGACCGCTGGGCTCTGGACCCAGGAAGGCGTGGAGCTCATCGAAGTAGGGGTAGGTGATGTTGATCCCTGCCCCCTGGAGCTCCCGGGCCTCCCGGGTCCGAGAGTGGTCTTGCCAGAGACTTTTTATTTTGCTCCGGACCTGCTCGAGGGTCCTGGGGTGGCCGGCAGCGGACATCTCCGCGGCGATGTCCGCGTATATGTCCCGGTTCCGGTGTGATGCCCGGAACCGGGACATGATGTCTGGCCGCTGCCAGACCCCCAGGAGGCACAGGGTGTCCTCCCTTGTCCACACTGGGGCCCTGCGATGCCCCCCAGCAGAGGAGCCTGCCTGGGTCGCCATGTGCCTCTCAGGCAGTGGGCATGCTGGCTGACAGGCACGCCCAGACCGGAACTTCCTGTTCCCCAGGGTGCTGGGCACCCTGGGAGGAAGGTCCGATGGTTGTTTCGAAACAACCATTGTTTCGAAACAACTTGTTCGCACAGCGTTGTTTCGAAACAAGTCGTTTCGAAACAACATTGTTTCATCCCCGCATGGGGTTTAGGTTGTTTCGGAACAAAGGGAACCGTTGTTCCGAAACAACCGTGCGTCGTGTGAGCAGCTGAATCCTTATTTCGAAACAACCTCCGTTGTTTCGAAATAAGGGGGCTGTGTGAACACAGCCTATGTTAGTTCCATGGTTTTATTTAAGTTATTTGGGGGGGGAGGGTGAATTACTTAAGAGGGGATCAGCTGAAGGAAAGTAAAGGGGGGGGTGCAGCCCAAAGGGGGAGTTATAACAGGATCTGGATTGAGCAGTGACAACGTGACCACAAGTGATAGAATAAAAGATGATTTTATTAAAAGAGGTAGAATGCTTACATCCCTTTCAGCTACCGGGGACCTCTGGAAATGGCAGCAGGCAGGCTCCTGGGCTTTATTTACGAGGCACCTGCTGCAGCTTCCCAGTCCGTCGGTGAAGTCCAACACGCATTAGACTTTCCTACTGTTATATAGCATCATAGGGGAAGAAAACTACTAACTATAAAATATACATGGCAGCATACAGGCTCTGCTAACAGGCATTCCTTATAAGGATTACAGGATGGTCACGCAGATAAACAAATACTGTATACACTCGGGTATAAGCCAATCCAGGCATAAGCTGACCCCCCCCCATTCTGAGCCCAAAAAGAAGCTAAAATTGGTGACCCGGGTACAAGCCAAGGTCCCCTTTTGGCCTTGGCCACTAACCCCCCAACCCACTGCTGCTGGCTTCCTCTGGAGTTTCTGACAGCTTCCCTAGCCCCAAAATCTCTCCTGCTGCTACTTTTCCCTTGCCCCCCCTGCTGGCCATTCCTCACTCCTGCCCTCCTGCTCTGCCCTTTATTCTCTGCCGTCACCCCTGCTGCCCCCCTGCTCTGCCCTTTCCTCACTTCTCAGTTTCCTGCTGCAGCCCCCTGCGCCGCCCTTTCCTCACTGCTCCCTCCCTGCTCACTTCTCAGTTTCCTGCTGTTGCCACCCTGTTCCTCCTGCTGCCCCCTACTCTGCCCCTTTCTCACCACTGCTCTCTGCTCCTCCTACTGCCCCCTCCTCACTGCCACCCCCTATTCCACCCTTCCCTCACTGCTACCTGCTGCCCCCTGCTCTGTCCCTTCCTCACTGCTGCCCCCCTGGCTCCTCAATACTGGTCCCCTTCGTGCCTCTTTCTCCCTGCTGCCCCCTTCTCTGCGCCTTCCCCACTGCTCACCCCCGCTCTGCCCTTTCCTCACTGATGCTCCCTTGGCTCTTCACTGCTGCCTCCCTGCTCCCTTCTCATTTCCCTGCTGTTGCTCCCCTGTTCCCCAACACCCTTTCTACCCCTTTCCCCATCACCTCCCCATCCCTGCTGCTGCTCTTCCCAGCCTGCCAGGCACCCCCCCCCAAAATCCCTGCTCCCTGTTGCTGCTTCCCTGGGGGCCCCAAAAACCCTGGGTCTTCCTGCTGCCCCTTCCCTGGCCTCCCTGAACCCCCCCAAACTCTCCTAGCTGTCCTATCACTTTCCCCAACTCGCCAACCCCCTCCCCAACCCACAGGCCCTGCCGCTGCTTCCCTGGCCTCCCTGAATCCCCCCCTCAATGTCCAAGCCAACCCCCCCCAAAACCCTCATACTTGGCCACTCCAGATGCCGGGGTCCCTTCCTTCCTCCAGCCCCAGCCCCACCCGACTGCCCAACATGGCCGCCCAGCAACACTGGGGTTCTGCCCTGCCACATGGTCAGGGAAGGGGCTGGCTGGGGCTGTCTACCATATTCTCCTGAGTATAAGCTGAGTGCCTGTTTTGAAGCCAATTTTCAGGCACTAAATTCTTGGCTTATACACGATGATATACGGTAAATATATGCATGTCTTCTGGTCATCAGTACCTACATACACAGCAGTGAATTGTGCTGGTGTCTGGTTCAGGGAGGTGCCTGGTTCAGGAAAAGGTCACTCCCTGGCCTGAGTGAGGCCATTAACAAGGCAGTAAATTGCGCATGTTTACAGATACCTGATGCCTTGGTCTAAGTAGAACCACAGGCAAGGCAAGGTAATAAATTGTTCATATTCTGGGCCCATGATTTTGTCTGAGTGGGGGTGCCACTATCTTTTGTGTACAATTTTTTTCCACTTATGTTTCCCCTACAGGGTGGAAGTAGACAGGAAAGGTAGGAGAAGGGCAGGTGAGGACCGAAGATTAGGTGCAGAGAGTTGGAGCTGGGAGAAAACAGCCAACCAGCATGGGGCAGAGAAAGGCAGACCATTCTTCAGTTTTGCTGGACACCCAGAGATTCCTGCTCTGGTTGCTGCTGCCCCTATGGGCTGGACTCTCTGGCTAGTTGCTTTCTGAAATTGTCCCTCAATGTCATGGGAGGTTAGAGAAGGGAATTGGCCCAAGTACCCCTGAGTAAGGGAGGAGGAGGCCTGCCCTTCATACTTCTGGGTCAAAAGGCTACTTGGTTGAGAAAAAAAACATGGCTGGGCTCCATTTTATCCTCTTTGTCAAACTCTTCTCAGGTGTTCCCCAGGTTGTGAGGCATCTCACTATCCCCTACCCTGCTGGGAGGACATCTTGTCTTCACCTTCTGTGGATCAGCTCCCTGACTCTAGCAGTCTCTGGCAACACAAAGGCTACCTTCCAAGTTTCTGCAGAGCTTTCTCTTTCCATATATGTTAATGATAGGCACACACTGACCCCTGCCTGCATCCTCAAAGCATCCTTCTGGAGTGCTCAGCCTCTGTTTCAGTTAACTGATTTTTATTTCCTACTCCCTTTAGATACCATGGTACAAGATATAAACTTAATCTGCTTAATGCACAAAACTTAGATATATTTACATGGAAACCAAAAATCCACTTATTACCGATTCAAATGATAGTAAGTAAGAATATTGGAAATGAATGGTTACATATAAAATAATAACATGCTCATTAGGGAATTTCTAAAATGGTAAGTTTAGGTTCTGTCTCCTAGCTTGCCTCAAGTCCTTTTCCCAGTGTTGCCAAGCAGAATAGCCTGAGATTCCCCCTTTGTGAAATCATGCTTACTGGCAGTTTGTCTCCTATAGACTGAAGGATGCCAGAGCATCCCTTTGCAATCCCAGATATACCAGATATACCAATTTAGACTTTTGAACAGGAGCATGGCCCTGCTGGGGCCACCAGAGCATGGGCCCTGCATCTCCTGGCCAGCAGCACAGCTGAAAAGGCTGAATGCGGCTCTAGGCCACTTCCTGCAAGTGGCAGGATCTGTCTTCGAGTCTCTGCCACTTGTGGGAAGCAGCAGGAACTGGCTCTGGCTTTGAGCCTCCTGCAAGCAGCTTGAAGCGGGATCTGGCCCCTGCTGCTGCTGCTAGTAAGCGGCAGCAGCTGGGGCCAGATTGGGCCCTGGAGCAGGATAGGGGATGCGGGGGGGCAGGCCCTGGTTTGTGACCCTAGCCAATAACACTCCTGCCTTTGAACTAATCTGAAAACTGTTTTTTTTTCTGTGATGTTTATTCTTCTTATTAATGTTCTTCTGAAGTGTCTGCATTCTCTTCATTAGAATTTGACTGAGTATGCTAATATTCTATTGTAAATCACATAATGGTCCATGAAGTGTTATGTGTCTCCCACTTCTTATCTGGAGACCTTTGTCTCAGGGCATGCCTCCTTTAAGTAGACTGCCTTTATTTACAAAACAATGAGAAATCCTCCCTGATGGTGGCAAATTCACTGCTGTCAGCTTCATCTTCCCTATCAATAGACTGAATCTGTGAAGACCCATTCTACTGATCAGGAAATCAACACTGAAGACCAGCCCAGTAAGTAGAGTACTGCTGAGCTGAAGGAAAGGCATTTCGTTTTGACTCAGCACACTGAAGACACTGCAGTAAATAGTCAGAGGGAGATACACAAGGTATTTTAGTACTTTGTGTAGCTCCCTTTGACTGCTTCCAAAATCTCACTATGGTGTACATATGCTGCTAGAGAACATAATTTTCGGCATATACACATAACTATTCATAGCTTGTCCATCCCTACGTCTTGCAATAATTATGATGACCAATGTGATGCAGACTTTCCTTAGACATATTAATTGGTATCCTTTTGCTGAATCCAAGTAATTGTGTCACTTTGTCCTCTGCCAGTTGACATCAAGAAGCTCTTGGATCATACTCCTTCTATTTTATAAAAACTTTGGGCATACAAAAAAGAAGAGCTAATGGTTAGCAATGTTGGACTGATTGATTAATTGATATTTTGTAGCAGCACTTTGAATTACAGAAAAAAAATATTTGAGAAACCTTATACTTCATATTTTAATCAGATGATATAAATATATCTGGGTAAGAAATTTTATATATCATATATTTATTTTATAAATCTTTTATAATTATTTTATATATATTTTTACCCAGCTATATTTCTTTTCTTTTCCTGCCCCCAGGAGTATCCTATACAGGTATTTCCTCTGCTTACATGTCTACCCAATTCCTTATTTGTTCAGTGTATCATTTTACCCAGTTATTGTGTCTCTGTTCCCCTTGAACAATGTGGCTTCCACTCCATAACCCCTAATGGACTTATGCCTTTCCTCGGCTGATATCCGCATCCAACCCTGACCCTAAACCTAACCCCCCCAGTGGCAGGTGAAAAAGGAGCCCTGTTGGTCCCTTCTTTTTCTACCTTCCATATGCTGCCAGTCGGGCGGCTTCTCAGACCTCCTTGATCCTGGCAGGAGAAGGGAGGGAGGCACTCAGGTAGCCTATTGCCTACCCCATACTCCTTGTTCTTTTCACTACCCTGTACCTTGGCCCCTAGTGCCCAAGAATTCATTTCCACCCTCCCAGTGGAAAGGAGAGATTCTTGGGGAAGAAGCACTTCTTCCCCTGCTGCTGGGGTATTTTCACATAGGCCATCCTTCGCAGTGGGTACCTCACCTGCCAGTTCGGGGTCATTCCCAGCCCATGGGATGGGTTGACTCAAAGTAATTAAATAGAGTCCACAGTAATATTATTCCTCGAAGTTGCTGACCTTGTCAGCACCTTGGGCAGTGTGGCTTGCAAGTGCAGCAGCTTGTGGAGGGAAACAAGAGATAATATCTACCTTCTGGGTTCTAGGTTGGTGTCCCTATTGGTTTCTCACTTATCTTCCTATGTTCTCATGGGGGTGACTCCCACTCCGTTTGGGAGCACCCCATTAGAAAAGTTCTGCTCAGCAGTCTCATTCTGCTTCTCCTAGCATTTACAGGCCGTAGTGCTATGACCCATCTCGCCCAGGGGGGGCAGGGGCGTAGGTTTTAGCCCCTTACCTCCAAGATAGTATAAACCATCCATCTCTCAGTGGATAGCCCAAGTCTGAAGTTTTCCCCTCTTCCCTGATGATCTCCACTATACTTAGGATCGAGGGACACAAAGCAAATAATTGCATCCTACCTCCAGAATAGGTGAAACACTTCTTCCACTGGTCTCCTCAGGCAGGACCCTGCCATCTCTCAGCAAGGCCTTGCCACATTCAATTTTGAGGATCTCCAGAATAATCAGTGCGGTCCAATAATTAGGCCCAATTTGTAGTACACTATGGCATTTTTTCTCAGAGAATTGAGAAGCCTCCTTACCCCTCCTGACACCTCTGCCACCACTGGGATTATGGGCATTCAAAGTCTTAGAACAGCCAAACATGGTTACTTCTATTCTTCAAGACTGAGTGGCATGCAAACACTCACTGGTCCCCTTTATCCCTTTCCTACATGATTTTCAAGAATTATGGTGCATCCCCTTAAATAGGCCATAAGGCCTATTATTCAGGCATCCCACCACACCCTTGGATCACCTATTTGGGGACAGCCATGCTGAAGGTGGAAAACCCCAATTCCGCCCACTGTCCATGGTATGGCTAGTAGTCACCTAACACTGAATGTATCTGAACAGTGCTCAAAGAAGAATGGCGGGTTACTTACCAGTAAGCCTCCTTCTTCAAGATGGGCTGCTCACATACATTCAGAACCCTCCCACCATCCCCTCTATTTGGAGTTGGCAACTAGAAGGAACCGGGGATGATCAGGGTCGGGGTCATATATATAGCCATGGGAGTGGTCAGAGGGGGCATTGTTCGCTGATCCTGCTCTGAAGAGTTAGGGCTAAAACTTACTGACCCATCATGTGCTGTGGCACATCAACACCTAACACTGAATGTATGCGAGCAGCTCATCTCAAAGTAGGATGGTTACTGGAAAGTAACCTGCCATTTTTGTGTATGCGGGAAGCAGCTTCAGATGTGCCCTCCCCTGACTCGGCCTCAGTCTGGCCCAGGGCCGGATCTGTTCCCAGCCACAGCTGACAGGCGGCAGGAAGCCAGATCCAACCCCAGCCACCACCAGCAGGATGTGGGGAGCTGGACCTTAACCCAGCCACTGCCAGGAGTTAGTGGGGAGCCCCAGCCACCACTAGGAGGTGGCTTGGGATGGATCCAGCTCCCCACGGCCTGCTGGCAGCAGCTGGGGCTCCCTTACCTATATGCAACTGTGGCACAGTCCCTGGGCCAGAGCTGCACTGGATGTGTGGTCACAGGTTTCTCCATGACACCCCTCCCCCCTGAGCATGCTTAGGGGAGGGGCAGGAGATTTTAAACTCCCCCACCCACAGCCTCAGCCTGCCTGGAGAGGAATGTGCCTCCAGGACTAGGGCTACCAGATACCAAAGCATGGAAAGGAAGACAGGGAAGTATGAAAAGGAGGATATTGGAGGACACATGGAGCAAATGCAGTTTCTAGGGGGCCCTGGAATGCTTTCCCATAAAATGACTGGCTATGTGGATGCAGGAATTATCAGTCAATGTGATATACCTTGAATTTAGCAAAGCTTTTGATACAGTTTCCCACAGCATTCTTTTCAGCAAGTCAAGGAAGTATTGTTTTGATGAATGGACCATAAGGTGGATAGAAAGCTGGCTAGATTATCAGGCTCAATGGATAGGGACCAATGACTCAATGTCTATTTGGTTACCAATAACAAGTAGAGTTGCTCAGGGATCAGTTCTGGGGCCAGATCTGTTCAACATATTCATTAATGTTCTGAATGATGAGATAGATTGCACACTCAGTAAACTTGCAGGTGACACTGAGCTGGGGGGGGGGATGGTAAACATGCTGGAGATCAGGGATGGGATTCAGGGAGACCTAGACAAATTGAAGCATTGGGCCAAATGAAATCTTATGAGGTTCAACAAGGAAAAGTTCAAAGTCCTGCACTTAGGATGGAAAAATCCTATGTACTGCTATAGGCTGGGGAGCGATTGGTTAAGTAGCTGCACTTTAGAAAAGGACCAGGGAGTTATGGTGGGTGGGAAGCTGGATATCAGTTAACAGTGTGCTCTTCTTGCCAAAAAAGCCAAAGGCATAATTGGCTGCATCAGTAGGAGTATTGCCAGCAGACTGAGGGATGTGATTATTCCCCTTTATTTGGCACTGGTGAGGCCACATCTGGAATGTTATGGGTTCTTTACTACAGAAAGAATGTTGACACATTAGGAAAATCTTTCTCAGTAGAAGGGTGGTGAAGCATTGGAATGAGTTGTCTTGGGAAGTGGTGGAATCTCCATCTTTAGAGACATTCAAGGCCTGGTTAAACAAAATCCTGGCTGGGATGATTTAGTAGGAATGGTCCCACTTTTAGCAGGGGGTTGAACTAGATGACCTCCTGAGGTCCCTTCCAACCATTTAATTCTATGATTATGAAAAGTTTTTTTTTTCTTTCATTGAAGATCTTATACAAAGAGTAATGCTGTAGTTTGAGTTAATTAAAGGCACAGAGAAAAAAAATTAATCCCCCATGCAACCCAACTCCTTCAGGGATATTTCTCTACTATTGGTATCTCAAGACTAATTTGTCATAATTTTGCTCTTACAGATAAAAAATACTGATCCAAAGTCAGATCACAGGCCCCAATTTGCAAAGCGATGTGTTCAAGCACCCCCCACCCCCGATGCCCATTGAATCTCTTTGTAGGATCATGGTCTTATTTCCTTCATTGTGAATCCGAAGTATCAACTCCATTGCAAATCCAAAGTAGCAAGACAATGGAATTACTTCAAATGTGCTTAAGTATAAACAGGATGAGAATCTAGCCATGTGATCAGTCTTATTTGATGGTTGGTTCTAAGCATATAAATGTTTCAGTAGATTTCTCTAGTTAAACCCAGCACTTGCTGAGTTGTGCCCACTTATGCCAAGGTTTTGCCTCCCTGAGTTAAAGGACTAGTAAATCTCTTGATTTTTTGTTTTTGTTTTTTTTTTCCAGAATTCCTTGAAGTAAAAGGCCCATCTAACTTATACTGAATGACCATGCCTACGCTAGCACTTACGTCAGCAGAAACTTTTGTCACTCTGGGATGTGAAAAACACACTGAGTGGCATAAATTTTGCCACATAAGCACTCATGTACATAGCACTGTCAGTGGAAGATGCTGTCTCACCAAAATGGCTACAGCTGCTCTTTGACTTGGTTTTATAACATTAATGGGAGAGTTCTGTTTGCTTGCCTCTCTGAGCTTGGAAATATGAAAAGCCAGTGAGACAGATTCTAGCCAGTTACATAGGTGCAAATTCAGAGTAACTCCAATGAATTAAAAATGGATTTTTGACAAACTCTGTAACATTTTAGTTATTTTCTCCAGAAGGTCTTTATTACCAAAAAATTACCTGTTCTTTGAAGAAATGGCTATTATCTGTATTTTGTATTTGGATATCTGACCTTCTATTATTCATCTTCTCTCCCCTTTACTTCAACTGAATTTTAAAGAGAAAATGTGCATCTTGAAAAGCTTCAGGGGATATATTTGCACACTAAAATATTAAACTCAACTTAATTAGATACATTAATGATCAGACACTTGGCAAAAGCAATAGGGCTTATTTTGCTAATTTTTGTCATGCAAACAAAAGGTAAAGTTCCTGGAAACAATTCAGAAAAGAATTTATTAGAGGAAAATGTAAAACATTGAAGGAGAATGGGGGGGGAGGGTAAAATAAAAACAAAACATTATTTAGGCTTCCTGGCAGCCTTATTAATTTCTGTTTTGAGCCTTATAAATTTAATTAATGTAATCCCATTTGAAGTGTAGAATTTTATGAGGAAGAGAAGTATCCTAATGTTTCGTATTAAGAAGGAGGGGGGTAAGAATTAAATTAAACTGAATTCTTAAAAGGTTAAGTAGTATGTGTTCACTGGCTTTTCAGGGAGCTAAATAATAAGATTAATATTTAATTATAGAACATTAAAGAATAACTAGTTTGCTGATACAGTGGCTCTTTTGTGTTAAATAAAAATGATGAAGGGGAGTTTAGTGAAAATACTGGGTAAAAATCTTAAGCTTTTCTTAAAATGAAATTTTCAGCAGGACTCTATATTGGTACATTCTCTTGTTCCCATTGTTGCTCAGAGTCTTGGACTATGCTTGCTGAATGTTTTTATCGTTTCTCACCTTTCCATACACACAACATGCTGATACACTGATATTTCACTGACTGGTCCCAAAAGGCATCGACAGTTGTTTGGATTCAAAGAATTTTTGCTCTTGTTGCTTTTTTCTTTTAGGTCTAGTCTATATTAAAAAAATGAGTCAAACAAAAAATATATCAACTTTTAGCTTTCACTATAATTACAGCAGCAGCTGATGTACACTGTTCTCCTTAGGCTGATGAAATTTGCCCTTGCTAGGAGCACTTCCAGTGACCTAAAGTTGCAGAGGGGCAGCTGTGTTACTCTGGTTCAGCAAAACAAGCAAGGCATCTTGTGGCACATAAAGACTAACCAATTTGTTTATCTCATGAGCTTTTGTGGGAGAAAATCCCGCTTTGTCACAGCATCTGATAAAGTGTGATTTTCTTCCACAAAATCTCATGAGATAAATACATTGGTTAGTCTTTAAGTACCACAGGACTCTTTGCTTGTTTTACTGACCTGAAGAGTGGTGTGTGGAGTTGAGAGACTCACAGGCTCCCTGTGGACTCTCTTCTACCCCCCCAACACCCACACTCCCTGGCCCTAGTCACATCACAGCAAGTCCAGTGTACAGCTGGGAACCAGGCAGCAGTCATCTTTGTCTCAGCCAGTCCCAGCTTCCATCTGGGAGGTAGGCTATTACTTTCCATGGCATCTGGTAGCCTGGCAGCAGCCCCTCACCTCTCAGGAAGCTGAGTGGCAGCTGCTCATTTCCTCACCTTATCCCCTCCAGTCATAGTGAGAAATAGGCTCCAGCTACCTTAGGCTTGCAGCAGCTAGGTATGGGAACAAACCTACCAGTGGCTCCAGCAGACAGCTGACAAATGACAGCTCCTCTACCACTGTGGTGGTATTCACTGCCTACACTGACAGTGTTGCCCTAGCTCTGCAACAAAAGACCTACACGTTTTGTCAAGGTAGTTTTACTTTGTCAATAAAAACAGGGCAGTTTTCTTGCTGGGGTGTGTGTGTGTGTGTGTGTGTGTGTGTGTGTGTGTGTGTGTGTGTGTGTGTGTGTGTGTGTGACATTGCATGGTGTACACCAGCACTGTTTTGTCAAGAGAAACTGACTTTTGTAGACAAAACTCTCTAGGATAGACCAGGCCTTAATGTGTGTGGTGGTGCAGGGGACAGCATCCATTAGGTATAGGCAATGTATATGCTTAAGCAGGCTTCTTGAGAAGAAAGTCGCTTCCATGGACCTTGTAAAGCAAAGTGCTTATTGCCATTAACTGTATATAAAATGAGAAAAGTCAGGAATTCATTGTATTGCCAGTTCCAAGCATTCAAAAATCATAAGTCATGACTCCCCAAAAAATGGTTCCTCCGAACTTCAATTTTTGTGTGTGTTATGGATCACATTTTCAGCCTGTTCCCTATAATTATTGAGGCTAGAAGTCCTTTTAAGGAAAGATCACATAATCACATGGCTTATGGATCTGGAGTTTTGAGAAAAATACCAAAATGACTAGTGACAAAATTGGAATAGTTGGCAGCAATAGGGCCCCCTTGAGGAAAATTCTTTGGATGTTCTGTGGAAGTAGGATTTGTCAATGTTATTTCTGGTACGGTACAAGCCATCACACCCCATTTCCATTCAGTGTTGTATGAAAAACACTCTGATTAATTATTCAGACAGCTCTAGATAGTCTTTGAGAAGACAGAGATGGAATAACCTTACAGTGTTAAGTCTAATGTCTGAATGTTGAATTTTTATCAAAGATATTTTTGTGCATTGGTGGTTGTTCTTATCCATCAGGTTCAGTGGGAGGCCATTCTGCCCCAGTACAGTACAACAGTAAAAAGTCAATGAGCAGGGGGAGTTAGCAACTGCTAGCTACAATCACTAGTCTGTAGCCCTGGCTCTTTGAGCGGGACCAAGCAACACTTAGTATTTAGCCTAGTCTGCTAGCTACAGCAGAAAACAAATATAGTCTAGTTCTTTAACCAGAGCCGTAACATTGGTTTTTGCCACCCGGGGCACAATCCAATCAGAATGCGCCCCTTGCCATTAGTGGCGCTTGGAGACGGCGCCACGAAAGCCACCCTTTAATAAAGTGGCTCCATTGAGCCACTCCGCGCCGCCCAAGGCTTTACCCTATTGGCACCACCGTAGTTACAGCTCTGGCTCTAACCCCTCTGGGTGAGGAAGAGCAAGGACAAAACCTGCCAACTAGGCAGACAGCAATTACAGTGCAATGCTTTGGCTATCTGAGTGGGGCAAAGCAAAGAACAATTTTAAGCAGCAGACTTCAAGTCCAGCTAAACACAGACCATCCAGATTAAGGTAAGCAAGCCATCACCCCAGTGATGGGGTTGATGGCAGGAAGTAGGAGAACCTAGGCCTGCCATACTCCATCACACCCCAATGCATGGGCATAAAGTAGTGAACAATCCCATCACATGGTCAGCAAGATTTCGCAGAAACATAGACATAGCTTCCACCAACCCCACTGAACTAAAATCTAGTTATCCTGGGTCACTTCCTACCATTGTTTCCTTGCGGACCTCCATAGCTTATGAGTCCAGTCACCTTGGGGTACACAGAATTTGAAATTCCCAGTAGTGCCTTTCCACAGTCAATCCCCAGTAGGTGAAAAATGAACAACAATCCTAGAAACTTTCCCTTTTAGGCAGTCACCTCTGGAGACAGGGTGGTACATCGCTCAGGGTCTGGTCCAGAGTGTCACAGTAGGCTAAATCAGTAGCTCCCAGCCTTTTCAGTAACACAGCGCAATTCGATAACACAAACAATTCCACAACAAACTCACTTTTTTCAGCAGATTTGAAGGCTAATAAATGTCTCATTTACTATGGTTATGGTCTTACTAGAAAGGTTTGCAACATAGAGCGCACAACAAGCTAAAGAAGAATCAAATGCATTGATGTTTAAAATCCACCAGGAAAAAAATGCATGTCATCTCAATTTTGCACTTTGGCCACCTGCACTTAGAATATTCATGTTTTAGAATTGAAAGACTGATTTTAATTTGATGATTAATTCTCGTGAGTTTTATGAGTTGTGATTTTGATTCACTAGAATATTATTTAAGATGAAACAATGTTTACTATACAATGATTTTCATTACTGTTGTACAAAATTTCACAGCACATTTGAAAATCACCAAGCTAGATGCATATGACTCTTTCCTGGCTCTGGCTCAGCTGAACTGGAGGCATTACTTCTTATCCTTTGGGTCCCACCCTTCTGCTTCCAGCATAGTGGGTGGGGCAGGGCCTGGCTCTGCCCACCAGAGGAAGTTGAGTGATCCCACCCCATTAAGTCTGGGGGTGTAACTGTGGCTTACTACAGGTGTACTTTGTAGTACCATGTACATTTGAGGTGACCTTATAAGTTCAGGTTTCAGGGTAAAAGTTTGGCTCAGAAATACAAAAGGAAATTAAATAATGAATGGGTGTTTTCATCAGTAACATATTTTCCTCACTGTAAATGGATTAAAAAATTCTTTTGACAAATTAATACCATATGAATATCAGTTGAGAGACATGAAAAACACAACTCTTCTTAGCATTGTAACGTATGTTTTAAAATATGAATATGTGAATATGTGAATTCATTCTCCCCTTTCCAAAACTGCCTTTCCTTCCTCAAACTCTCTCAGTTTTTAAAAACATTCCCGAAGGATTCTTAACTTGCAATCTGGCCATATATATATGGAAATTGATTCTGTACCATTCAGTATAGAATAGTTATTACAGAAACCAACACATAAGGTAATAAGCTGAAATTAAATATCCAGTAAGTGTATCCTTTGATAAAATAGTAACTGGTAGTGTGGAAAACCAGTGTGAAGCCTTTCACTCTATGCGACCCCATTTTTAACATGATGGGAGTGAATGGAATAACAACACAGGGTTGCCTGCAGGTATCTATGACTGCACTGTACAGGCTAACACCAAAGACTATGATATGAGACGGTTAGGTACTTGCCACAGTGAAGGCAGCATGAATGGTATAAGTGTTTATCCTGATTCAATTATCCCAATGCCCATATAAAGTGGTATGGGAGGCAGGTGGTTTCAATTCCTGGAATAGCAGGGGCACAAAAAGTGGGAAGCACTGCATTCACTGGTGTTGGTTTGAGAGATGGCTTTTACTCTCCAGTCCCTCCATATTCCATTCACATAAAACCCAGTTATTCAGGTCTTGTCCAGGGAAAATGGATTTCATCCTGCAATCCATATAATTCACTTCTATTCATGTTGCAGGCACACGTTGTAGATGTTGAAAAACATTAGCAATGAATTTAGCAAAGCTTTATTTTGAGTCCACATGCTCATCAATTGGAACAAAAAGGGCTCACCATTCACATGAGAAGGAATTCTGAATTATATTAACTAATTTATCACAATAAATTATTAGAAACAAACACTGGAATAATTAAGTAATTAAGCACTGGAATAAATTGCCTATGGAAGTTGTGGAATCTCCATCTTGGAGATTTTTAAGAGCAGGTTAGACAAGCACCTCTCAGAAGAGTTCAGGGGATTGGACTCAATGACCTCACAAGGTCCCTTCTAGTCCTACATTACTATAATTTTATGATTTTGTTAGCTGCAGCTAATCAGATACTAAACAGTGAAGCTTTAAAAATACAAACTTGGTTGTTCTGTCTTTGCTCTATGCAGTAGAAATAAGTCACATTATAGATAACACAGCATACCAAATGTGAGAATTGCATTTGCCCATTACAAGCTATATGCATAAAATCTTGCATGCATGTGCATGCGCGCACGCACACACGCACACGCATGTGCACAAAGCCACTCATTTAAAATGTGAGAGAAATTATATGTGACCTTCATTTTCAGATCCCTCTAGCTTCATTTTGTCACTTAGCACTACCTAAAAGCCAGTCCTATGTTCGTTATGCATTCCACACTTTAACTGGCTTAGACAGGAGTACTGGATGCACAAGAAATACAGAGCTGGAGCTAAACTCTGTTATATTAGAATCCTAAAGGAGAAAGTTCTTTCCCCACTATCTCACTGTGCATATATCAATGTGTTTAAATATTTTTGGTTTAATATTTGCACAAATGGGCAAATAGTATAGACACAAAGCTAGACAGAAAACATATCCACAAATGTGCAGCTGGAAAAGCAAGCACAAGACAGACATATTTAATACTTTTATAAAGGGAGGCATAATATTTCTGTATTAACTGAGTCCCCTCATCCATTAATATGGGTGAAATGAACATAAACTGGCCTGAACTTTCTTTTGAACATTCCAACAGGGTGTCAGTTCAAGTTCAGAGTCCCAGCAATGCTCAGAAGTGATATATCATCATGCCCAACACCTCTGATTGTTCCAGGTGTTTTCGTTCAGCAAGTAGACATGATGTGGGCATCATGAAGTGGGTTGGTATTTTCAATTTTTGAAAATGAGTTCAGAGGCCCTGAGTTGTTCAGATAGTTGTTGCTGTCTCATGCCAGAGGCATAACTATGCCAGGAAGTGCAAGAAAGCAACAGCCATTCACTAGTTGCTCTGCACCTCAGGACCTCCCACCAAATTTAAGTTACAGTCACATACAAGAATTTTGGTGTGAGACAAAAATGAAAGAAGAGTTGGGAAGACTAAGAAATAAATAAGGCTTTAATGAGACACAATGCAAGTTCATATCCCTGTAGTTAGTTACAGCAATATCGTTAAAACCAGCTGTGTTCACTCCATTTCAGCTGGCTGGTGCATATTTTGAGTCTTCAGTGGACTGATATGATTTATGTGCAGTGCAGTGCTACATGAGTAGGTATCCCAATGTCCCTTACAACTTCCTAGAACTCTGGTCAGTTTTGACAGTGGATTGTGAAATACCTCCAAATAGCCAAAGCAAGTCTACAAGTAGGTCAAACACACATTTGCCCTATAGCTATATTCCCAAATGGCTTTGCCATTTCTGAATTAGCAGCATGAATGAGAACTAGAAGAACACTAGGCTCCTGTTTATTATTGGGCCAGGAGAGCATATTGTCTTATATTGGAAAATGTGCAGCACAAAGTGCATGGAGGCTACAAGAAGATAGTGAAAGTAGTGGGAGTTGCTAGCAGTGGAATTTGCTAGAGGAGAGATTAGCATTGAATTGCATCCAGACATTTCTATACGATCTTGCCATGGGATGCATATCCATGTACTTTTCTGTTCACTTTTGCAATGTAATTGTGTGGTTTTATGCCAGATGTGCCATGCAAGGGGCTGTTATGAATGCTGATAACATACACTACATAATTACTATGGTACCATATTTTCTGCAGCATCATGTGTGAAGTATGTTACATGGTTTAGACTATTGGGGCCATCTCAGCATAGAGGCTGGAGAGGTGCATGACAAAGACAATGCAAATTGAGCTTCCTCTGCTAAGGTGAAACAAAGAAAATCCCCTTGGATCACAAAAGGAGAGGTGGAAGGAGGTTTGGAAAACAAATATAGACACTGGAAATGGCTAGGGGATTTTTGCCGGACAAATATCATCTTGAAAACAACTCCAAGAGACTGAACCTATCCATATGGCCAGGAGGACCAAGACTAACGTAACACTACCAGCAGCCAGTCTTGTGGGTAAGAATGAGGAGAATAAACTAAAGATCAATACTGGAATAGAGTTATTAGATTAGTACACATTTTATATCTTTTATTTGCTTGTGGTAATGCCTGACTCCCTTATTAAATGATTGTGTATTGATTTGCTATATACTCACTTAAAATCATGTTCTAATCAATAAGTTAGTATTTGTTTTACCGAAAGACGTGTGAACTTTAGAGGGTGTGAATGAGCAGAATAGGGTATCTCATTTCTTTGCCAAATGAGCAAACCAGAGTCCATGGCTGTGTTCACACACACAAGGTTATTTCGAAACACATTGTGTCGAAACAACTTGTTTTGAAATAACGTCTTATTTCGAAATGACTTAATTCGAATTAGCAAAAAGTCATTTCGAAATAGGCTAAAAAGCGGGAAACGAAATAGCAAGTTCACAATGTGAACATGCTATTTCGTTAGGTGCTCCAGGGGGCTGCAGCCACCTGGGGGTGAGCCGCTGCTGGCTCACCCTGCAGCCCCAGAAAGGGGGCTGCAGGCACTGGTGGTGGGTGAGCCGCTGCAGGGTGGCTCAGCCCCCCGCCAGAACTGCACCCCGGACCCCGCCGGCGGGTCAGGGGAGCCGGGCTCAGCCCGCAGCTGAGGGTTCCCTGGCCAGGGTGCTGACGATCCAATGTTGTTTCGGAATACTTGGTTCCGAAACAACATGTTCACACTTGTTGTTTTGAAACAACGGTTCCGAAACAACCTTGTTTCGTCCAGAAACTAGGTTTAAGTTGTTTCGAAACAACACAGTTGTTTCGAAACAAGGGCTTCCCCTTGTTTTGAAACAACTGTGCGTCGTGTGAACATGTTTTTTTTTGTTTCGAAACAACGAGGTTGTTTCGAAACAAAAGTGCTGTGTGAACACAGCCCATGAGCCTAACAGTGATTGGGGGAAGGTCCGGATCCCTGTAGGATGGTAGTTTTGCCTGACTTCTAAGGCTTTACATCAAGATATCTTACTTTTACTTATATTTTCCCCCGATTTTCAATGGTATCTTTCCTATGAAAGCTCATGCGATAAATAAATTTGTTAGTCTTTAAAGTGCCACAAGACTCCTTGTTTGTTTTGCTGAACTAAACTAATGTAGCTGCCCCCTAGAACTTGCTTTTGTGCTGTTAACACTGCCTCAAATATCACAGGGTTCTCAGTGATGCAACTGCATAGATGTTGTAGATGCCTTCTAATGTGACTGCCTGGTTTGCTATTCCTTACTGATGTCTAATAATCACAGTTTGTATCTAGTATGTTGCTAAGTGAGAATCTAAGTTTTTAATGCTACTGAGAAACTTTAGTCTGATAAAAGCTATAATCCTGAAGGGTTTCTATACAATGGCAGAAACATGTGACTTATATGTTATGACCATGGGAAAGTTTTCTGTTTGCCTCTAGATATTAGCTGGCATCCATTCTTGTTGTAGTTGTAATATTTCTTTATAATCTTCTCTTGTTGTTCATTTATTATCTTTACTACTTTGAAATGGTGTCATTGTTGTAGTGACCATAAGCACAGTGGAGAGAACAGAGAATGAACAGGCAATTCTTGAGTACTGCTGTTTGAACTCACTTTAGAAGTGTGTGTGTGTGTGTGTGTGTGTATCTATATCTATATCTATATCTATATCTATAGATTCTGACTTTAAAAAAATGGATATTAAAGAAACCCTGGGTTTGATGTGAGAGAGAGAGGACAGGTCAGTGAAGGCAAAAATCTCATGTCCTTCAACTTTCATGTTGCAGGCAGATACAGATTACACATGAGTACTAAACCTCACTTCCTATGCCTATGAGCATCACCTCTACAAAACCTCCAGTTCCTCATGGCTTAATATTGTTTGTTTAACTGTGTGCCATATGACATGGCATTCTCTCTACCAAGCCACCCTGTAAAATCTGAATTTGTACATAACTCATGAAATAGGGTCCAACATTCATGGTAACAAAGATGTTGATTTTTTTTTTTTGTTGGGGTTAAAATGTATGTCACCAGAAGGCAAAATGTGTTATTCTTTGATTTACTAACACTTTTATAATAACTTTATAATAACTTTATAATAACTGTCATTTCAATTTTCTTGTGTGAAGCCCAGTGATGTGTAAGTTAGTCAATAAGATAATGCACAGTAATACAAAGCATTCTGTGTTTAGAGTTCAGATGCATAAGAAGAGGTGAGTCTCTTATTCTCCATCAGGTTTTTGTCTCTGGAGTTTCCTCCCTCCATGTACTTAGTACACAGATGAGTTATGCTCAGGTTTTTTTTTTTCTTCTTTCATATCAGTCACACAGTCAATACCCTGAGTGCATAAACATACTCTCTCTGAATGGACCTAAGGGATGTGAAGTTGAGAGCATTGGGTCTGATGATTTCAATGCCAAGATATATTTTGGGAGCAGTTAGCAGTCCATAAAATGTGGGAGATAAAATATAGATGAAACATCCAGCTTTTATTATCTCTGTGTTCATAAAAATATGGGGCTGTATCCTATGGCATGGCTGACTTGCACAGAGCTCTTAGGATAGTGTGTGTGAAATGGTGGCTTAGAGCCCATCCTATGCACTCCCTTAATTTTGTGCTAAATCTATGTCTGACTGTCTTTCCTGCTCCAGATTAAATCAGTCTGGGGACTACTCTAAACTATGCTTGTTCCAAGTGGTCATAAGTGGCCAAGTGCAGATGGGGATCAGTATGATATAGGGGTATCCCAGCCACACACAGCGTCTTTGAATCATGCCTCCTTTTGCTGGCATAAAGTCTCTTAGTAAAAGTTATGCCACCCATTGTCAGCTGTTTCTATTAGTGATACTCACTTACCCAGTTAGGCTTGCTGTAGATCCAATTAACAATGAGATGCAGTGTAAACTGGCCTCATCACATTAGAGAACCTGACATGTGAAGACATTTCCTGTAAACCCCAGGAGAGAGACCAAAATAACAACAGACATAAAGCTAGAATTATAAAGGACTAAAAACTTCCAGAAAACAATTGAATACAAAGCCAACATGTAAATACAGTATGCTGTACAGTTTCTAACAGATGCAAAACATTGCAATAATTAAGACTTTTAGGCAAGAGGTGTTTCGGTAGTATAGATAAAAACAGAAATGAATGCTGTGACAAAGAATGCAGAGCCATCTGCCTGCTTACTGGAGTGAAAGAGTTTGGGAGAATTAAAGGATGACAAAGAGTAAACATTTTTCATGAGCCTTTAATCTTCTTAACAATGGATTCTTTGAGGTCCAGTAGAATATGGTATTCCTCTTCACTTCCTGCTTTAAACTGTTATCTTGTTTTCGTGTCACTCACATTTCAGTTTGTTCGCACTGAAACATAAAAAGGCAGAAAACAGGAAATTGGTTCTCCGCCAAATGAACTCATGTCGGCAGCGTGAAAAGACTTGTGCCTCAATTCTGGTTCCTACAAAAAAAGTGAACTGATCAGTCTGCATGATTTACATAAGTTCTAGCAAACAAGTTGAGAAAGGGGAATGATAAAGGTATTTGTCACCTCTTTATTATGCAGCTATAAGTATCTCTTGAAACAGTGCTTGTGTCCAGAATATGCTGAACTTACTCCACCTAAGACCAAGAAAATACAATGGAGGCTCTTTAGTTTCATAGAGAAGGAGAAAATCTGCAATTAACCACCTTTAAGCACATGTAAATACCAATGCTGCTTTAGCTATATGTGTTGCACCCAAATTTGACTCAAAATTCAACTCAGGAACTGCTCCCAGTTTCATCAATATAAATCTGGAGAAATATGTCAAGCCCTGGAATTCTAGACTGTCAGTGGTGTAAAGAAAGGGCTTGGTTCTGCCACTCATTCATTTCCCATTGAAATCTGTTGTATAGAATTGTTTGACTTGCAGAACTCACTCTTTTAGAATTGGCAGGTGCTTTAAAATCTTTAAATAGGTCTATCAACCCGGCCCCCAGTGGATATTGAATCCACTTGAATCAGCAGGAGAAAATCTGCAGACAAAAAAAATGCAAGCAAGAATTTGTTTAGGGAATTGGATTGCCATCCCTGGTCTTATGAAAATTGCCTGAGGAGCTTCCATATCCATAAGTGCTCTGGATCTTGCTTTTGCATCTCATTTGAAAAGTAGCCCCTCCAGCAGTGCAGCATCCCTCAATACCACAATGAAGCCATTAGTTCAGCACTGACTCAGACAGCAAAGTGCCACCTGCAGCTCTTTGGCTGTCTCCTGTCAAAGTTCTAACTCAGCCTGACCCAGGTTACGCAGGCCTTCATCCCCATTTATCAGGGGCATGACTTAGCCAGTTGATTGCACAAAGTGCTTAGCCAAAGGTTTCACAGGATCTTTACAGACAATGGTTTGCTTTCAGTGTCAATATACCCACAGTCTTTACACTAACTTTCCTCTGCCAAATAATAAAGAAATTCGTTTATTGTCACCTGCTATTTTCACAGCCTTTCAAGTTACACAGAAGTGCTAAAATACAGCTCATTAGATTCACTTTCTTCTAGGATATCAGGTGCTTCTGAAAAAAATAGAATCAATGTACTTCTAATAATCTCTTCATAATCTTTTTTATTCAGTAAAAATCTGTCCTTCTGTTTCTTAAGGAACATTAAAATGTTTAAAAATCAGTTAAATTACATGTGGTAGGTGTGATAGTCTAGGTACCAGAATAATGTCTGAATGAAGCTAATACAGATCTCTGAAGCTCTCAGCATTTTATTACATTCCTAGTCACACTCCACATCAATTCACACAAGAGGCTCCCAAGCACAGAAAGTTCCAGCTATCTAGATATACAGATTTTAATATTGCACACCTCAGTCTGGTACCTGAGCACCTTTAACTAGCTCTGGTACCAGACACACTGTACTCTGCGTATAGCTCAGCAGTTCCCAGGCTGTAGTGGAGCCTTTTCTGGTACACCACAGAATGAAAAACGTGAACAGGGGAGAGGTCCATGAGGTGATCTCTCTGACATGCACATGGTCTGCAGAGTGAAATGGCTGACAAACCACTGACATAGCATATATGATTGTTCCTGAGCCTATACCATAGTGTTTTATAGGTACAATATTTATAGTCTTTTATACATGGTTATGCACAATGTTATGCAGCAGGAGTACATTATGAGACAAAAGGTTAGGTTTTTTTCTGTTTTTTGTTTTTTTTTTTAATCAGACAGGCAGTTTCAAATGCTTTTATGGTATAGGTATAAAACAGCCACTGATAAGTATTCGCTATTGTGTCTATCTAGTTGAAAATGGGTTTGCTTCACATCCAAATGGTTATAGAACATATAGTTCTCAAAGTATTCTTCAGCTTCACACAGAATAAGGGATACCCTATACCTTAATATGAGGACGAAGAGTAATTTTACACAGATATCACAATGGACAATTGTACACAGCTGTATAGTGACTGGTTCAAGCTATTGTAATTCAGTACAAAACAAGTGTATTCCCCTAGGTTGTAATGTATGTTTTTACTCCCCATTCTTTTTTTTTTTTTAAGGAAAAAAGACAGAAGTGAAGACAAGGTAAGGAGAAAAATAACTTCAATAAGTGTCACCATTTCCTGCCTCTTTCTTTATGGGGACAATACTATTACATCAATGGGAAAATCAGCAAGGAGTGATTAATCTTATTTCCAGTTTTCATTATGGTCCTATGCTTGTTCTGGAGTTTTTGTGTTCTACCTTCAGAGTTCATTAATTGCCTTTTTTTCTTGACACGAGAACTCTATGCTTTGGTTTCCACTGAAATCCTTATAATGGAATTTACTGAAATACAGCTACTGGAATCTTAGTTTTATGGACCAAGACTGGCATCTTCTGGTGGAGCACATTCAAGTCACTACAGGAATAAAATATACTCAGTCATGCACTAGTTATATGTTCAGCTCACAGGATGTTTCCGAGAAATGATTGTACAACTTCTTAAATTTGTTTTCTCCATTAATTCTAGATTAATATCACAATATTCCATGGTCTAGCTAACACTTAAGAGTAGATGGGATCTTAAATTTAAAAAGTCTGTTTTCAAAGTGGGACTAGTAAAGTTGATTGCAACCTACATGTACTGTCTATACCTTACTGTGGTTAAATGAAAGAAACTCCAGTACTCTAGAGATTCAGAAGAATAACTAGGGCAATCAATGTATTATTTGGCAACAATCAGTCTGAAGAAATGAGCAGGCACATAATGGATGCTTGTTTATAAATTTTCTTGAAAGCTAGTTAAAGTATTTCATTTGCAAGGGGAAAATAAAGATGTCAGGTTCTGGAAAAATAGAAATAAAATTTTATATTGAATAATAGAACCCTTATAAAAACCAGGATTTTATTTCTAGTATTCTTACCATTGTTCCATTGAAAATATATATACTCTGAATAATATCCATACTGTAGTCATTGATAAGCCTTCACCTTGCTGAAGCTAGATTCTCTGTTGCACTTGGTGACACCCCCACGTCTGAGCACACCACCATATGCATCAATGGCATGTAATTAGGCTCTGTTTTGTACAGTGTGCACCTTTTTAGGTATTATTTTAAAAGTCTTGATCTGCTGAACAATAGTACCCTATTGGATTGTTTCTGCTGCCAGAGTATATGAAGTTATAAAATACTATTGTAAATGCAAGTAGCACATGTTGCAAGGTGGGAAACTGCCACAAACATCCTTTCAGGCACAACAGTGGAATGGCCAGACAAGCATTAAAGGATTTCTCTCACCCATTCAAGAACAGATTCCACTCACACTGATGAAGTGGGATTTTTTTTTCTCACGAAAGCTCATGCAATAAATAAATTTGTTAGCCTTTAGAAGTGCCACAAGACTCCTTGTTTGTTTTGCTGAACTAGACTAACATAACTACCCCTTTGGAACAGAGTGAGAAACAACCCAGGTTAACACCCAGGAGATCTAGCCAAGTGATGACATCTCCTGGAGGGGCTTGCTGCTTTCCAACAGCAAGGCATTGTGAGATACAGCCCAGGCTGGAGAATGAAGAGGGCATGGCATTCTCACAATTTTCAATTTCATCCTGGGGGACGTTGCCACAATCTCACAGTCAGGGAATCATATAGGTGAACAGAGACTTTTCATGCACAGTTGTTGGTTTGTTTAGTCTGGGTTTTTTTGTTGGTTGGCAGGGAAGAATTATTTAAATTGGTGCTACAGTTGGGATGCTCATAGTCTATCTCCCAAGCTTCAGGTGCAACAAATCCCGTGGCTTAGAAATAGAGAAGGTAAAACCCTGATATTTTCCTGTCCTCTGCAGAATAATCCATTAAATGGTCAGTAGAGCGAAAAGTAACAGTCCAGTGGAATTATCCAAATGAATATTTTGTTTTAATAAATTGCAAATGTCACAGGAAAGGAGAGAGCAAACTTTTCCTGTTTCTGGGTCAGTCTTAAACTGGTCTTTTGTATTCAGCAGCCATTAGAAATACCAGCAAAGCACAAATTTATTCTCCTGGAAATTTGTTCATGTTGTTTTTCAGTCTAACAGAAGCCTTTTTCTAACACTGCTTGCAGAGACTGTATAATGGCCTTCAATCCAGCCTACTATTAGAGTTTAGAGGGTGTTTGCTGTTTGAATTAAAAAATGGAAAGTTCATAGGGAATGCTTAAGTCATGCAACTACCTCCCCCAGCCAGTTATCATATGGTTGTCTGTCTTTTTCCTACTACACACACATGAATGGATAGGATGAGTCAGTCACTAATCCTACTCCCTTTTGCTTCTTAGCTTTTGGCAGTGCTAAATCCATGCCAACATGCTACCAACAATGGATACTGAAGTTTTCTGTGTAGCTTCTGTGACTGCTGTGGATCACATCTCCGCAGCTTCTGCTAGAGTACCTCAAAACTGATCTGGATGAGCCACGCCTGACTAGTGTTTAGTACTAACCAAGTCAAAATAGAGTGCCATCTATATGATTAAGACTGGAAATCAATCTACTTATGTGTCTAGTTTTTCAATCACATTAGGAGAACTTCTGGCAAAATGCCAGTCACATCAAGGGTAAGGTAGCTCATTCCCTGTGAATGAATATACTGAAAGCTGCTAGCCAGGTGCTGTTGATGAGGTACTGTCAGTGGGTAACTCACTGTTCTACATTAGTTCTATTCACTTTAGGATTTACTGTGGATTATGATAATGTGAAAGGTCTGATGGTTACAAGGAAGAAGACGGCAATATTTCTAATTTGTAGATATCTACATTTCCTTTATTGTAAATCTGACATTGCAACAATGTTTGTTCTTCTTGCTACAACAGATTATTCCTGGTGTGTATGCAAAAAAGTATTTCAAGGCCAAGAAGTCTAATAGAATCAAATTATGCTGCTAGAGGTGATTAGCTGGAAGGTACATTTTGTCTACTTTTTTCCCCCTATCTTTGTCCACATCTATTATTTTTCTCTTGAAAATTTACAAGCTACAACATTTATGCTATGGAATAGCTCTAAAAAATCATAGGATATTGTCATGACAACAGTCATTACTCCTGTTTCCTTTTCAGTGATGTTTGATCTGTCATGCTAAAAAAGAATTTACTGTTTCATTCTAGAAATTACTTTGGTAAATCTTGGTTTATATCAGAGAGCCTGGGGCTGAAAAATGAAGATCTCTAGATATGTTTTTATGTTGTTAGAAGGTGAAATAATGTGATATCAGCTTAATTGTCAGCAGCAAGTAAAGCAGGGTTGTCTCTATCATGCCAGGCAACCATCAAGTGTCAGACAAGTTGCTGGCTATTTTTAATAACAAATTAACATCTGGCTTCCTAAATAACAAAGGTTTTACTATTCATTACAGCAGAAAAATAGGCTGTTTCCAGAAAAGATATCTACTTTGAATGTCAAACAGTGCCAATTAGTATGAGTGCCCCTACCATTCAGGCTGCTGTGAAGCTCCACAATTATTTCTGAAGGTAGTAAATGGTTTCCAAATGTTTTCTTTCCTGCTCCCACAGTTAGTTGCAAAAGGCATCCATATCAGCAGCACAGTGCAATGTTCCCTCTAAGCTGCTGATGTAGCTGAGCAACTTATGGTGCTTGCTGCACCGCAACATGGGAGCCTAACCCTGGCTCCCTCTTTCTTCCCCCCAGCTGGCCTGATCCCTTCCTCCCACCATAACCAGCCAGCCTGATCTTCCAATCATACCCCCAGCTGGCCTTACCATGTCTTTTCCCCAACCCCCTATGCCCTTTCCCCCCTGACTGATCCTGTCCCCATTTGCCCCCCAGGGCTCCCTTACCTGGCTTCCAGAGCAGCATGGCCAAGCCACAGACCCCCCTCCCCAACAGAGAGCATGCTCTGACTGAGCATGCTCAGAGGCTTTGAGCATGCTCAGTAAAAGCATGCTCCGGGAAAGCGTTTTAAAGCTCCTAGTCAGGGGAAGTTTTCTGCTGGCTAGAAGACTGTGTCTTCCAGCCAGGTAGGGGTTGTGGCTGTCAGCCGTGCATGGTCACCATTGTTCCCTGCAAGGAGGAGTGATGGGGGTGTACCCACGCTGCCTCACAACTTAGAGGGTATGTTGGCACTGTGCCTAATTCACTCCTGTAAATATTTCTGTAACAGTAAGCATATTGGAAAAGACAGAAGGAAATAAAATAATAATTTGTCCTTTATAGTTAAGAAATTTAGGAGGAATTCTTGTTGGAAAGTTCAGTGCTAGTGTGGGGTATTGGATTGATAGTTCTGGATACTAAGATTCTCTATCCATAGAACAAATAATGCACAGACAACAGCAATGTAAGGTTTTCCATGTTATCCTTGGCTATGTCTACACTTGAAAATTAGTTTAAATTATGGAGGCATAATTAGAACTAACTTAATATCTCTCTTCACTAAGTTTTCATTAGTTTGAATTAAGGAATTCCTTAATTCAATCTAATGAAAGCTTAGTTTGAATTAGTAAGACCTGTCAGTTAGTTCAAACTAAGCCCTTAGTTCGATCTTTAGTTTGAATTAAAGATGGTGTAGACTAGCATTAACCCTTAGTTTAAACTTAATAAGTTTTGAATTAAGGGCAGTTAGTTTTAATTAGCAAAGTGGACTAATTTGACTTAATGTTAAGTTGAATTAGTCCACTTTGTTAATTCGGACTAATAAGTTTGAATTGAGTTCAAACTAAACTTGAATTTATTAGTTCAAATTAACAAATTCGAACTAATTTTTCCGAGTGTGGACATAGCACTTGAGTCTGCATCCGGGGGTAGAGGTATGTACAAACGGACAGCAAGTGAGGCAGCATGATCTAGTGGATATGGGAGGTCCTTAGCTGGTGTAAATTTTCACAGCACCATTAACTTCAAAACGACTCTGGCAATTTACACCAAGTGAAGATCTGGCCTAAGAAGCCTAATGATATTCCTGGCTTGCTGTTTAATCATTTTGTGAACTTGGACAACTCAAATTTCCCTACCTCTAAAATGAAGACAGCAACACAACTTACCTTATTTTGTAAAGCACTTTGATATCTATGAATGAAAACCACTACAGGTGTTCCAAGAATTGAACATTTGTCAGCTGTTACCCCAAATATCTGTTAATCTTTATATCAGGGAAAATTCTAGTAATCTATGATATAGCAAATATTGGCAGACTCTGATCTTAATGCCAACCACTAATTTGGTCTTCAAACCTTTCAACCCTTGGTCTTTATGCTAATTGAGATCAAAGTATAGTTTAGTGTAAATGATACCATGATTTTCATGTGGACACTAGGCCAGTGGGATCTGGATTGATCTAATGTAACATAGGCCACCCCAGAAGAAATGCTTATAAGTTAAGGCTTACACAACTTGTTTTTCCTTAGCAAAGTGCTTTTTTATGTTGCATGGGATTCATATGCACTATATATATAGCATCACTGTGTCCATTGGGGGGAAAAAGAGTAGGAGGAAACAACATTTAATTAAATCTAAATAAATGGAGAGAAGCCACTTCAAAAGACATGACAAATCAGGGCACTGGTATTCTAAAGTATTCATAGATTGGAAACTCTATTTCTACTAACTCTGTGCAAGACTTCAATATAAATATTTACTTCAGGGAAAAGCTAGATATATCCAATATGCAGAGAAGCAGTTCTTTTTAGTTTTTAAATATATATGCTACAGTAGGATGAAGACATTTACTTTATGGTGTTACAAAAACAATGTTAAAAATATTTAGAAGTTCACTTTGCTTCAAATCATAAGCACATAGAATGTCATTCTGATCTAATATTTTTATGTAACTTAGATGATTTTTAACAGAATAGCTGTGTAACTCAGATCAGAATCTAAACATGAATCATGTGCCTAACAGGATATTTAATCCACTGCTACAAGATTGTGGGGTTTCTTTGGGAGGATATTAGAAGTTAGTCAAATTTCATTTAAAATTGCCCAGATTATCATTTTTATCACCTCCCTTGTAAGATTATTCTCCAGGATAATATATCTTGCTATCAGGAAATTCTTCATGTTTGTACAACCTAAATTTTCCATGTACTAGTTTCACCACCCTACTCCTTTTATGCCTTCTTTTATTATGCAACAATTCCCTTCTTCCTGAATGACTATATTCTTCAGAGACTGAAGACTGTCATAGTCTGCATTAGTGGTTTGTTAAAGCAATACGTACCAAACTCTATAGATCAAACCAACCAATCCCTTGTGCACCACTTTTGTCTTTTTTTCATTGAACTCTCATTGGTCACTCTTTTACCATTAATGAAGTAACCAGCATGAAATAAAACATTCTAGCTGTAATTAAACCAAAGCAATAGAGAAAGAAACTATTTTCTTCTTGTCTCTTAACTGATTGTCGCTGTCCGTGCAGCCCAGTGTTGCACTGGCCTCATATCTGTTGACAACCATTATCATTCTTATGCTTTTTTATGACATTATCTGTTTCCAGTTTTCCCATCTCCCACTAAGTATCTGTGGCTTGGAATATTTCTTCCCAAATGCCATTCGCCACTACCAAGTGGGTTTCAGGTTTGGGATTCTAGCAGCAACAACCACCAACATGCACATAGCAGGACATAGAATGTTTTATTAACTAACAGATTATTTAACTAAATACCCAGACAAAATGATATACCAAGAGTTAAACACAAAGTAATATAGACAGGCTTACAACCCAATCAGCAGTTGGGAACCCCACTTCATGGCCGTGGGCTTCAGCAGAAGAGTGATGTCCTCTGAGGCACCCTTCAAGGTCCTACAGCGAAGCCCAGTGAAGTCAGGGAAACAAGCTATTGTTATAGCCCATTACTTACAAGAAGGGGTGATCAGGTTCCTTCCTGGTCATGTAGACTGTCTGCTGGGGTATTGATTCCCACCACCTTTATCCTACAAATTAAAACTTAGATAACTACTTGTTTACTACATAGTCTGGCAGAGTGGAAATGTGTTTAGGGGAGGGGGCCTCCACTGCCCACTATTGTTATACCATCACAAAGTCTTCCTTTGGCCCTACAAATGCATTGGCCTGCATTTTAAAAAGGTAATCACATTTGTACCCTGTTTCTAATATCAGCATTTGATTCCTTAATGTTTCTTTATTTCCCCTGTTATTCAGACGTGTTATTCAGACGTCTTTCCGTCTGTCTATTTTCATTTTCTCTCTTCTGTCATTAACAAAGATATTACTATAGGGTGCTAACATAGATTCATGCAACTACCCACTACTCATTGGGCCTCCCCTTGGTAATTTGAGATCATCCTAAAATGGTCTGTATGATCATTGAATCAGTATTTACTCCACAATAACAGCATGTATATTCAACCCAACCAGAATTAATCTGAATAAAATTATATGAGCCATTTTAACAAATGCTATATTACAACTCAAGTGTATTACATCTATTATTTTCTCTTAATTCACTAATTTTGTAATTCTTTATTTTAGAACTCTCTTTACTTCCTAAAATGCTGGCAGGCTGTTTTTCCACTTTGTCACTGTTAAACATGGATCCATTATTTAGAATCTAGAGCAGGGGTATCAAACATGACCTGCAGGCCAAATGCAGCCTGTGAAACTATGCCATCCAGCCTGTGACTGCACTTCATGGGACCACACCTTCTCCCTAACAGAGAGAGAGTGGCAGGAGCGTCACTGCCCTGGCAAAAGACCTGGGGCACAGGCCCCAACCCCCGGCCGCAGGGCCTACCCTCCATGGCCCCAATTCTCCGCCGGGAGCTGATCCAGCCTCGAGCTCCTGCTACGGCTTTTCTGGCCCTGGCTCCCTGGATGGGCCCAGGAGACTTGGGCACCACTGCAGGTCACCTGGCCTGAATTCCTGGCCAAGGACTTGGCTGGGAGCGGCAGGTGCCACCGCAGCTGGGAGAGGCAGGTGCCACTCCTGGTGGCTGGGCCCCAGGTCTCCAGCCTGGGATGGGGCTAGGAGAGGCAGGGGCTGCCCCAGACATTTGGGGCACTGGGATTCCAGGCACATGCCCTGTGTGCCAGGCACCAGCGATGACCCTGGAGAGTGGTATTATGGAGCTCAGTTTTGCGTACACAGCACTCTGCAATACTGCAAGACTGCCACAGTATTTCTATTTGTGGCATGTATGGCCCAACTGATGTACATTAAAGTCAAATCTGGCCCACCATAGCAAATTAGTTTGATACCCCGATCTAAAGGCTAGAAAGTACCCGACTACTTCAGGATGTACCTGCGATCAGTGAAACTCCCCCCCATACATAGCACCTCACTTCAGCAGGTAGATGGAGCTGCAGTCCATGGATTTCTCTGGCACAGGGACTTTGCTTTGTACCCCAAACTTCCAAACAACCCAAAGGGGGCAGAAAAGAAACAGATTTCACAACTCTGCCCCATATACCAACCAGTTGCACTGTGTGGCAGTGGGAGTAGGAGGAAATGTACTTCCACTCCTAAAGGTTTGGAAAGAGGAAGTCCTCCCCTTGCACACTGGGTGCTTGCAGGGAGAACTGGACCTCCCTAAAGATAGAATTCCTTTCCAGGGCTCCAAGAGGGCATTGTGAAATGTGACTTATAAACACATTTGAGTCCATTGTTAGAACTTCTCTCAGAACACTGCTGTATCATGTTAGCTACTTGCTATTTTTCCTCTTCACTTTTCTGGTTCTTCAAAACAAAAAAAGTGATGAATGCTTTTGCTCGGTCCTTTGAAATATTCCAGGGACTTATAATTCAAAACTTCTGATTTGTATATGTTCACATTTCCCAAGTAATCTCTTCTGTGTTTATTACAAGTAGTCATTTAAACAGTCTTTCTCATTTTCTAATTGTCTAAATTGCTTTTCTTTCCTATATTCATCAAAACTCCAGAGGCATCATTCCCTGCTGCTCTACATCTTGAATAGTTTTTTCTTATGCCTTGACAAAGTGGGAGGAAAATGCTATAGAGATTTAAATGTTGCTGATCTGACAGAATTTTACTCTTTGCACAGATATATACTGTAAATACAAAGACTGCACAATGTACAAGGGTGTGGAGAATCATAAATGAAAAGTCTATCCAGCTTTCCAGTTGATACAGGTACTTCTCCAAATTGATCCTGACCTCCTAGGCCTGGGAATTAGACTGGAAATTGTCTAATCTAGTGAGATTTCCTGTACTGCCCGCAGTCATGCAGGACAAAAATACAGCAAGCCACATTTCTTGGAGTGCTTAGGTAATTTATGAATGTAGTTTTGAATGAAGCTAGGATGTGCAGCAATAGTTGAAATGTTATTTTGAAAAGTGTGTGCAGTATTTTTAGAGTCATGTTGGTTTGAGGATATCAGAGAGAGTTAGTTTCCCGGACCTTGAGAAGAGCTCTGTGTGAGTTTGAAACCTTGTCTCTCTCACCCACAGAAGTTGGTTCTCTGTCATCTTGTCTAGTTAAAAATATGAATGGCTAATATTTAAAATTTCACGCTGAAAACTGAAGTTTGAAATGAGTTCTTGCTTCAGCTTTCTAAAATGTTCAAAGCTTAGGTCAGATCAATCCTTCATCTTTTCTTCACCACTCATCCTTAGTAGGAATCAAGAGCAAGGTAAACCATAATAGCTAAAAAGCATTAGGTTATAGTGAGACTTATGTAAATATGACCTGAGCATTGTTGATTCACTAAGATTTTTTTTTTAAATATATATGATACTGCATGGCATAAAGAAGGCCTAATTTGTAACCAATTAGTATATTGCTGGCAGGGGAGGAGAGTCCTGTGGCACTTAAAGGCTAATAAATTTATTTATTGAATGAGTTTTTGTGGAAGAAAATCCCGTGAAAGCTCATGAAATAAATATATTTGTTAGTCTTTAAGTGCCATGGGACTCCTTGTTTGTTTTGTTGAACTACACTAACATAGCTATCCCTTTGGAACTTATATATTGCTGGAGAAAGTGCTTCAAAGAAATGAATTGTACCTCATTTGTCAGGTAACTCAGTTTTTTTTACCTTTTACATGGTACTGTATACCTTTAGGTAATCTAGCTTTACAGGATTCTTTCTTTCTTTCTTTCTTTCTTTCTTTCTTTCTTTCTTTCTTTCTTTCTTT
>ML681998.1:24837252-24870761 GCA_007922195.1 Podocnemis expansa | reverse complement strand
TTTCTTTCTTTCTTTCTTTCTTTCTTTCTTTCTTTCTTTCTTTCTTTTCTGTGAAGACACAAGGGGGAGGAATGTCTTTACTCTTTGAGAACGCCACAAATTGAGCTGGCGTTTAAGATAGTATTTCAAATCAGTGAGTACTTAACTGTTGATCCCAGAATTAACATTACCTATGTGGAACCTCAGTGAATTCCATCTGTGTACTACTGATTGTGGAATCACACTCTAATCTGAAGCCATGGAAGTCAATGGGGGCAAACTCTTGGTTGGGGTAAACTTAAACTGTTATGACTTCATTAAAGTCAATGGAGCTTTCACAATTTACACAAACTGAAGATCTGCTCCAATGAGAACATTGCCTTTTGGCTTCAATAGGTTTTGGACCAAGACTCAAGCTCACCCTAAAGTAGTACATTATATATGAGCCAAAGCAGCCAGAAATCGACAGTCTTCTTGTTAAAACTATATATTTGATCATAAATGAATTAACATTCATACTTACCTGTCTAATACATACTTTACTCCATTTAGATCATACAGGTAATAGAGATTTTGTTCATTAGCTATCACTTGTTGAACTGGTGACTATTTGGTCTCCAGCTGACAAAATATATTGGAAGAACAGAGTGACCATACTAGCAAATGTTAAAAAGGTCTAAAAGTTTCAATCATTCTGGGAATTCCTGTCAGATGCATTGTAGTGTACTGAGGTTAAATACTGAGTCTCCTTAAGACCCTTCAGCTACTAAAGAATGGTCCATGTGAAAATGAAGGTCTGGCAGCTAATCAATCCTCCACCTTGTTCTAGAAATGCTCTGCTTCTCACTCTTGAAAATATTAGGATGTGGAAATGCAGCCTGCAGCCAAACGCAAGGCAGTCAGTCACTTCAGCTTAATTTTAAAAAAATCTTCCTGGCAGACCGGGAGCTGGTCTGCACAATGGTGATTTTAGAACAAAACACAAGTGTCAGGTAAAATTATATCTGGTGACTACATTTCTGCTACCCTATTCATTCAGCAAGTCAGATAGAAATATAAAAACACTGGCTTCAGAAGAGGTTACTCAACTGTTACACAGAGAGGTTATCCAACTGAAATCCATTTTACAGCATTCTGTCATCATAAAACAGTGTTGGGAGAGTCATTTTCATATTTAAAACTTTTAAAATTAATATTTCAAAATGTCTATCACATGTACTTTTTATTTGTTTAAAGTGTATCTAAAGATTATTGCAAATATCCTTATTTATGCAGTTCCCAACTGCCAGAACTGAGATCCTTGACCACTTGACCCCTATCTTAAAAAAGTCTAAGCCTTCTGAAATATTTTCACACACTCTTATTTCTACAGTGTGGTTTATTCATGCTGTCTGACTGGTCAACTGAGTCACTTGGTTTGTTTTCACTATCAGTCTTGATGATTTGGAATTTTATATAAAAGAAGAATTATTTGTTGGACACCATTAGGTATCAAGCAAATATGTGCATGCAGGTGCACGCACGCACGCACGCACGCACGCACGCACACACGCTGTAATAGTAGGTTCAGAGCTTCCTAAACTTTTATATTTACCAAAGTTCAAGAAATCATCAGCCAGCTTCCTGGGAACCCTCCTTCCAATTCTAGGTATTGGGAAATTTTTTTAGCCAGAGCCATGTCCAATGAAAAGCTTCCTCAAACTACTCCAAAGCACACTTTCTAAATAATTTTTTACAGATTTTCTTTTGACAAAGGACATAACTTGCAATAGCTACTAATAAGTGAACAATTTCCTTAGCAAGAGCCAATAACAATCCATTATTTGCTTTATCAGCAATGCAACATCAGAAAAACAATCCAACAAACAAACAAAAACAAACATAGACAACCAAAACCAAGGTCAATTTTCCACATTTTCCCCTCCTCCACTTCTCATGAATCTGGCTTTTCATTTTATCTCTCCCAGTCACTAAAACTGTGGCTTGCAGCTGTTTTTGTCCACCTAAGCAAGGCTGTACTTTCCTACGTGGTGTCCTCACTCCCAGCTTGGAGGCTCAGTTCACAAGATGACTGGCAGTTATGTCCAGCGCAGCTCTCTTGCAGCATGAATGACCTTTGACTAACTTCTTAGATGGAATTCAACATTGTACTTGAGCACCTCTCAATATTCTAAAGTAAGCACATAACATTCTCTCTTTCTCCTTCCGCTGTAGTCAAAAGGGACCAAGGTTTATTTTTATGGGTTTTTTTAATTCTTTTAATTTCTTTATTGTCTACTGCTCGAGGAACGTGAAAAAACTAGGGCCAAAACAGTGGGTTTTTCATTTTGTTCTGATGGCTGTGTGGTTTGTAGCAATCTATATGTCTTCTGGAAGAGAGTTATTCAAAAATATTCCAGATTTGTAGGCCAGGCACCAAGAAAGAAGTATCTACTGAGGCTGACAATTCTATTTTTATGGTGAAACATAGCTGTCAAAGGAGCTAACAAGTAACTCAGAACAGTCCCATGTGAGACTTTGAAGACTGCTAAAACCTTGACTTTAACCAAAAATTTAAAAAGGAGCCAGTGAAGAGAAAGACATACTGAAGTGATAGAGAACATATGATCTTGAGCAGATGCAGATAGATGTGTATGTTCTGAATCAGTTGTAGGTTCTTTCTTTTTTTAATGTCAAAGGATTTATATGTATATTCAGAAAATTTAAATAGTTAGACCTGCGGGCTCACGAATGTGTGAGTCATCATTGTGGTAACATTCACATCTGCCAGAAGTGGGATTTGCTCCTATGAAAGCTCATGAGATAAATAAATCTGTTAGTCTTCAAATGCCACAAGACTCCTTGCTTTTTTTGCTTTACTAGACTAACACGGCTGCCCCTTTGGAACTTGGCTAGATGCAAGGCTTTATGGTTTCTTTGATAAAAAGAGAACATTCTTCTGGCTGTTGCTACCTGAATAATCAATCAATCTTTAAGGACTTTGAGTGAATGCCAGGACTATAGACTGTTTTACTGATCTGTGGTCTATGGCCTTCAATGCAGCAGAGTACAAATGTGAATAGTTCTTTGAAGTGTTTCCATCTCCCAACCATGTTATGTCAGGATTTATTTTCAGCCAGCTGCTCTTCAAGTACATGGCTTAGATACCCCTCAATAGCTTGGGGATGATTTGCATCTCACATGAAGATCAAATCGCAAACTAGACAGAGCAAAAGTATGGTGGATCACATAAATATAATGCTTCTCTGTAGAATTTCATTAATTCTAAGAACTAACGATGGTGTTTTACATAAACAAATCCAACCATATTCTGAATCTGAAACACAGATACAGTGTACAACCAGCCTGCCCCACCCGAACAAAAACCCGATGTCTTAAAACAGGTATTGACTTGTTCTTTATCCCATATATATGTAATATGGATTAAATTAATCACCTTGTCACAAGCAGCTACTAAGAAAATGTCCTACCACATTTCCCTTATATCTTCTTTATGTGGTACTCAGTTGTCTGATTGTAAAAGCAAACATCATTACCTACTAGTAAATATTGATCCTTTTAATCATAGAATCATAGAATCATAGAATCCTTTACTTTCAATATATGAGATTAATACCTTAACATTTCTTTAGAATCTTCAGGATATTAACAAAGAATATTTTAAATTCTAAGGCCCAGAACATTGGTCCTTGACCAACCAGTGACCCTATTCAGGAATTTTACATGTTAGACTTATTTAAAAATCTTGTGCATTTCTATGTCCACAGAAATCCAAGTCATCTGAGAAACCTTCACTTAGAGAGAGAGAGAGAGAGAGAGAGAGAGTTGATTGATTGTGCAAGCATATGTAAATCTGGGAAATTGATAAGGAATAGTAAAGAATAGTAGGAAAGATCCAGTAAAGTATATTATCTTTTTAGTCCTCTCAGCTGTTATTAATCTGCTTTCTCATGTAAACTGAAAATGTATAGAAGATATAATTCTTTTGGCAAAGAGGTTTTATTTATTTGGAAGTCTTGTATAATGACACTGATACAGGAGCTTTGTTGGGGAATCAGTCTTCTTCATCCCTCCAGGTACAATTGAAAGACATATCTCTTGCTCTTCATCATCATCACCACCACATCAAAGGGTGGTAATGTATCTATGCTTTCTGCAGAATGCTGTACTTTTCTCTGCTTGATAATGTTAGAGTAAATAATTCCAGTTGAGCCAGTCATTCAACAGATTTGAGTCATAATTATCTCAGAAACACAACAGGATAATCTGACATAGTACAAAATAAGATAGAGTCTGCTGATGTAACCCAGCATAATGCAACACCATGATTAAGAAATTAACTATACATACCTTTTTGGCTTTGCACATCATGGAAACAAGCCATGTTCCAAAGAAAAGTGAGTTATATTTCAGTTTAATACCTTTCCCAAGTTACAAAGTTTCTCAAGACAATGTGATGCCATTGCCAAGTGTCAAGACTTGTCTGATGGAACAAGTTTCCATAGGAAAATGTGTAATTAATGAAGTCAAAATAGTTCATTAAATTTTTCTATAAGAAACTATCAAAGCATGTCATTTTGATAAGGACAAAATGTTTTGGTTTTGCTTTGTAACTTCAAATTTTATGGTATCATATGATATATAAAAATAAAGTTGTAAAAATGTTTTGCTAAGATTAATACAAAATGTTTTGGAATGTTACATTTTTTTGCAATAAAATTAAAGATTTTGACTTCTCATCCTGATTCAAGACAAAGGGTATGTTTACACTATGTGTTTAAGTCGACTTAAGGGCCCTTAAGTCGACTTAAACAGAGCCCTGTCTACACTGCAGGGCAATAAAGTCAAATTTAGGGTCCAGTAAAGTCGACTTTATAAGGTTCACTTTATAAAATTGACTTAATGTAGTGTGTACTCACTAAATTGACTTAATAAGGTCGACTTTAAGTAGACTTTATTAAGTCAACTTAATAAAGTTGAATTTGCTTTTATAGTGTAGACATACCCAAAGATACAAAGAAATAAGTCAGAGATGGAAGCAAGGTAAAAATACTTTGGTTCAGGACTTGGTTGTTAAAGCAGAAGCAGCAGTGGAAGAGTGATTTCAAGGACTATGTCTACACTAGCCAATTAGTCTTGACTAAGCAAGCATAGTCCAGACTAATTTAGTCTGTATCTACCCTAGGCGTTGCCTAGTTTGAACTAAGAAATGTCTTAGGTCAAACTAAGCAAAGCTTAGTCCAAACGAATAAGTTTGACTGGTTAGTCCGAGCTAAGCGCATAGTTTGAACTTTACTTTGAAGTAAGGGCAATGTAGACATGAACTAATGGCTAGTTTGAATGAAAAAAGTATGAACTAAGCCATTAGTTTGAACTAAAAAGTTAGTTTGAACTAGACCCTCAAACTATAAAGCCACGGTTAGTCCGAACTAACCCATGGTTAGTTCGAACTAACTGGGAACCACTTATCTCAGACTCAGGAAGTCCGAACTAAGCTTCGCAATGTAGACATAACCAAGTGGAATAGCAAGTGGACTATCACAGGTGGTGTTCATCAGGGACTTTCAAGGACAATGTCAAAAATGCAGGAAGAACAAATCAGACAATGGAAAGAATATTTCTGTTCCATGTTAAACAGTCCAGAGCCAACAGTTATTCAGATTTCATTAAGAAATGTCAATGCTAAACTAAAAAATGGAAAAGGGACCAATAACACTCAATAAAATTAAAGCAGTCATGAAAAGTTTAAAACTGGGGAAAACTCCTGAGACTATAAGAATTCAAACAGAGGTAATAAAAGTGGGAAGAGAAATTATGACTGAAAGCTAACAAAGCTGAGAAAATCTGGATGATAGAACAACCACCACAGAACTGGAAAGATGGGAGCATTGTGGCTTTTCCCCAACAAGGCAATCTTGCTCAGTGTAAGAACAGGAGAGATACTGTACTGCTATCAATCCTGGATGAACCACTGGTAGTAGATAACAAAAAGATTTTTTTTTCCATCAAGGTAACTCATGTTGTAGACATACACAGCCATTTTACAGCACTTAGGAATCAAAATTTCAATGAAATGCAAACACATTAATAAGCTATTTCAAATACCTAATTCTACCATACAAAATCTCATTATTATTATTTTATTTATTATACTACCTACCAAATTCAGCGAAATTCCTTTTCGCTCTGCAGTGAATCTGTTGTACTTAAGTCCTCCCTAACCATGGATGCCTTTCCCATTTACTTTAGCTATGGTGCTCCTCTTCCAGGCATCACTGCATGGGTTTGTTCTTTATCATGCTTTGTCCAAAACAAGACTGATTATACAATTAAGAGGACAACCTTTAACTCTACTATGACAATGTGTCCTCCTTCATGAATCCTTCTTTCTTCAAATCACTTCAGACACAATGGGGTGAGCTTCTCTTAATGCAAGAAAGCATTAACCTATTCTGATGAAGTCTTCTAGCAACTCATATAGGTCTATCCCAAAAGTGACACTAACAGCAAACATTTTCCCTCTTTGCTCATCTTCAGCAACTTTTGTTCTTTTCAAGGTGCCAATACTCTAAAAAGAGCCCATGTAAAAGAATTCTCATACATGTACTCAGCAAAATTTCTCTCACCACAGGTCACATCTCTTTTACCTATCCACAAATTATCTCCAAACTTTGCATTGAATAGAAAAGGAAAGACATTAGTAAGTCAAACTGGCCCACCTGTGACAATTATTGTGGTTAGCACTGTATATATTTAAAACTCAACTTGAACCAAAAGAATCTCAAACATACAGTATCTGAAAACACTTGGTCCAGCTTGGTATAATTTCTTTTTCACTTGTTCTTCCTTTCCTGAAAATAAGGCTGATCTTTATGTACATAGACAATTAAAGGATTTTAAAAGCTCTTCTAAAACTGCACAGAAAATACACTTTTTTTTGGTAATAACTTGGTTTCAAATGGTCAGTGGTGAAGAAGAAATATTCTGTTTAGAGTCTGTGGAAATGTACAGTGCCAGACAATGATTAATAAATTTCATGAAATTCCAAAAAGCACTTTGGACAGTTAACAGATGAAAAAAGGAGAAGAACTCAAAGTGCCATATAACACATAAATAATCCTTTCTTGATACTTGTGCTTAGTTTTTCAAAACAATAACCTAGATAAAATTATGCTTCTATATTACTTATCTTAATGGACTTACTATTGATATACCTTCTTTGTGTACCTTTTCCTCTTATTCAGGATTTCTTACAGATCATCTATTATAGTTTTTCCAATGCTATTTTAAAAGGAAAACAGAGCCAGAACTTTGTCTCAGCTGAAGTATGTAAGCCATGTTTGACAGCAGTGAAAGATATATATTTAGAAATCAGCGGTAATACAGACACAATTACAGAGTGCACGATACAATGCTTTTAACAGTGAAGGTAAATAGTTTACTAGGGGATGCAGCAAAACTATCAGCGCTTGGAGACCTTAAATCAAAATTGAATGTCTCTTTGAAAGATAGGCTTTAGTTACTCATCTCAATAGCATCTTTTTATGTAATAAGGAAAACTAATTCCTTCAGTTGCAGAAAATGCTGGGTGAAAATCTGTGGCCTGAATAATACAGGAGCTCAGAGTGGGTGATCCCTCATAGAATTAACATAATTAATTAATGTACTCAGTTCTATGCATTTTAAAGGATGTGTAGCTTTGGAAGAATACGGAGTTAGGTATTAAGAAACTTGGGCATTATTAATGTTTGAAACTATGTCAAAATGCAACCCAGAAATATTGCCTAATGACCTTAGATCTCATTTTTAGAGTAGAAATCATATTTGTACATGCAATTAAAAAAAAAAAGGAAAACGTCTCTTCATATAAAAAAGAAAATCATCTTCCATAACCACTGTACCTATTGGGACAGGTTGCATTATATTTTACAAGGAGAAATATAAATTAACCCCCACTCACTAAATTTCAAAACATGTACTACAGAACTGTAGTGATTCTGTGGACTGACATTTTGTTCTCAGTGGCCTCTCACAGAAGCTATTAAAAAGGTTTAAATTCAGTTTGGGGCAAAAAAGAGTATAAACATAAGCATTAATAATAATGTAATGTCAGTCTTGGCTAAGGGCTTGCATTAATTAATGAATTTAACAGTAAGATTTAGCCACTGAGACTTCCAGAAGGATTTGAATGCCAAAACAATGTAATATCATGGATGACTAACTGCTCCTACAAGTGCTTAAGCAGATTAGAGTTGAAGTAACTGGCCAGGAACACGGGTCTCTGCTGAAGCCAAAATACAAAACTATTCCCATCATGAGAAGCTGTGCTGCAAGAAACGCCTGATTGTGTCTATAGAGAGAATAACTATATAGGGTCAGATTCTACACAGCACTGAGGCTGTTTAGGTGGAGCTAAGTGGCCCTAATAGTAGTTTAGGTGGCCACTGGATAATTCCTCAGCAAGGGAGGATTTCTCAGGCTGGCCAGAGCTGCCATAGTGGTTCCTGTGCTAACTCCTTGGCTAGTGGTCCTACACACTTACCACCCCCCACGGCCCTCCCTACACACCGCTTTAACTGCTAAAATAGCCTCAGTGATTCACTGAGGGCTGGCACAAATTCCAGTAGCCCTCACAGTGTCCGGATCCAACAAAGATCCAACAAAGTAGGATCATATGGGAAGCAAGCATCTTCTATTTATTTATTTATTTATTTATTTATTATACTCAACTACACTGAGCTTTAAGTCTTAAATGAGGAACTGGTCAAAAACAAGGTTTTAAAAGAAATCATTAAAACTAATGCCACGAGAACAATTCCTCATGAATATTCAGGTTTCACCTCTAGTTCCATCAATGAACTGTCTGTGAATCTATTGCAGTTTCTTTGAATTTATTCATTGCCTGATATAATTTGCCAAATGATTCATGTTGACATAGATCGGTCTGAATTGCTCTTGAATTTTTTTCTCTGCTTGCATCTGTTGTTTACTATTGTCATTCTCTGATTATATACCCTGGTTCTTGTTGGTTGGTTTCATAAGAGCAGCATGCAGAGTCCCCAGTCAGTGCTGTGCTGAGGGGGGAAAGCAGGCCCCGAGGTGCCACCCCATCCTACAAGGCCACAGGTGGGAGTGAAGCACCTGGCCAGGCTGGAGCCACAGCCAGGAGCAACGAAGGAACAGTGTAGTACGCCTGGCTGCATTGGCCTGCCCTTCACAATGAGTGGTGGATGAGGAATGTAGGCCCAGTCCCTGTCCTCAGGCTGGTAGAGAGAGGCCACATGTGGCATCTGAGAAGCTGGGCTGCAGGGCTGGAGTGGCAGGTAAGTATGGAGTGGGGCACCACCTGGGCTGGCTCAGTTCTTCTTGGAAGGGAGACAAGGGGCCCAGGAGTTTTGAGGGGTGCCCCACATCACCTCCCCATTCATCATGAAAGGTCAATCTGCCCCCTCCCCACCTGACTGTGGGTGAGCTGCCCCATCAAAGCCATTGCTGAGCTGCATGGGGAGAGGTAGGCGCTGGGTACTGGGTAAGTCTGAAGAGGGGATAGTGGAGCCAGGCCACATTTGCACCCAGCCCAAGCCTTTGCACTCCCCCCAAAGATACAGACCGCCCCTCCAGGGGCAGCTGGTGGCAGTGCCAAGACACCTCCTGCTCTGCATAGGGGTGTGAGGTGGGGGTGTGCAAATGTAGGCTTGTCCCTGAAAGCAGGAGACCCTCAGTATGCCACTGCCAGACACCATTGTGCTGATTACTGTACCATCTTACTTGACATGGTTGTTTCCTCTTAAAGCTAATAGTTTAAGGCCACATCTATAAAAATAGTGCTGCAGAAGTACAGCTGTACTTGATATAGCTGCCCTTCTAGTGAAGATGCTGATGTGAAAGAGCTCTCCTTTGGGTATAAATAAACTACCCCCATGAGTGGCATAAGCTGCGGTGGAGGGAGAGATTCACCCACTAACATCATTCTGTGCACGTGTCAGTGCAAATTGTGTCATTTAGGGAATGGCATATTCACATGCTGGACTGATGTAAGTGTTCCCAACACAGGTGGTAGTGTAGACATAGCCTAAATCAGTGGTTCCCAAACTTTTTGGCTCGAGGGCTACAAATATCATGTTTACAACTGTGAAGGGCCACCAGTTTCTGCCAGCAGGCCCTCCACCCTTGCAACCGGATGGAAGGGAGTTCAGCAAGAAGGCTTCTTCCTTGCTGATCTCCCATTTTCCTGGTCACAGCACATCCTGCAGACCTATGTGCTCCATCTAGGTCCCTAGATGGTGGTTCCTTACTTCTGGAGCCTGGGGGTCATAAGATCAATGTTCTTCTTCTGGCTCCAGGAGGGACACCAGTGCCTCTGAACCTAGGCAGGGCACTTTGCTGTGTTCCATGCTACAGACAGCGGGAAAGGAGTGCTGATCTCCCAAGCCCTTGGCTGCAGCTAGGAACCTGCAGTGGTCTTTTAGCCCCGTGAAAACATCCTCTGGCTGGGTATTTAGGCAATGGTTCCCTCTACAGCCAGCAGGAGGGTAGCTGTGAGCAACTTTTCTGTGGGCCACTTTTGTCCTCTAGGCCACACATTGAGAATCACTGGCCTAAATTCAGAGAAGATGCAAAAACTGTAACAGAAGAGAATGAGTTTGCATGAAAAAATGAAGAAAAAAGAATCATGACTTCATAAACTGACTAAGGTTTGGTCTCCATTGCCAGTGAAATTTAATGGCAGTTAATGGCTATGTCCACACAAGGCATTTATTTCGAAACAACAATCGTTGTTTCAAAATAAAAGTTGTCATGTCCAAACAACATTTCTTTATTTTGAAATGATGGGACCCCATCATTTCGAAATAACCTCTGTCATTTCAGAACAATAAAACCTTACCTGAAAGCGAAATAGCCATTGTTTCGAAATGGTTGTTTCAAAATAAAACCGTTCGGACATGTTATTTCAAAATAATGGTTCTTTTGAAATAACACTTTTGCCCTTCTCCTTCCTAGGGTGCCTTCCTTTTTCTATATATGGGGTGGAGGCATGGCCCAGGGAAGGGGCCATGATGCCACACCTCCCATGCTGCCCCTCTCCTGAAGCAAAATAGCAAATCCTGTGTCTGGATGTGCTATTTCACTTTGAGAGTTTCGATTTAACATTTGTTTATTTCAATTTAAATTATTTTGAAATAAGGATTTTATTTCAAAATAACTTATTTCAAAATAAGAGTTTATGTGTGAACATGGCCAATGGGAGATATGCAAGCTAGAGTTGCTTGCATATCTCCTCTCAACTTCCTAATTTATATTTACTACAGTGTCCCCAATATACTTTACCAGCAGGAAATGCCCTCCCATTGATGTAACATTAATCCTTTTTCCAAGGGTGGATTAATGGCATTGACTTGTGTCTCTGCTGCCCATCTATCAATACTGAAAAATCAGTCTGGCAGTGTGACTGGTATTTCTGTCAATATAGACATACACGGATATACACAATTTCCTAAATTAGAGATAATTTTTAATATAAAGACAAATGTATATTATCCATCCCTGTCAGCCACCTTAATCACAGAGTACAAACATTCTGCTTCCTGACAGCAATAGTGTAACTATAATAAACTGAGGTAATGTTATAATCAAGCCACTGGGCCACTGATTTTTTTTTTTTTTTCACAAAAGGAAGTACATAGAGTTATGAGATGCTGTGGGAGACTGATTAGGAAATGTATTGAACATTTTAAGACTTTCCATTTCCAAGTCTCTCACACTGGCCCTGGCCTGAAGAATGTCTGTTTCAATAATAATAATAATAATAATAATAATAATAATAATAATAATAATAAATTAGTGGGTATGATATGACAGTCTGAGGGATTAGGTTTAAAATTAATTTAAAATATAGACATTTCTTTATTCCTGTGTTAGTGCCAAGGAACAAAAGTTCAGTGACACTGTTCTCAAATTCAGATGACTTAAACCCTATCCCATCCAATATATATCATGATTTCATATAGCTATCAAGCACATAGAATGCATATTTGAGTCACCAGTTTTCTGCTATTTCTTACCATGCTAGTTGTAGACAAGGTAATAATTGTGGTGAGGTATATGGGTACAATCCTGGGGGAGGGTTTGATCTGATTCCCCTTGAAATCTCCATGGGTATGTCTACGCTGGAGCCTTAGGTTGAATTAAGGAAGGTTAAGTTGAACTACAGACTACTGCGGCCACACTGGCCTTTTAAGTCAGCTTAAGCACTGCCTTAAGTCAGCTCAATAACACCACCTCTAAAGGTTGACTTAACACTTAAGTCAACCTTATTAAATCAACTTAAGTTGACCTCACTGGCCTCCAGACCACCTCTCAGAGTTCCTGGCCAGCAGGAAGGGTTGACCTAACACTTGCCAGTGTGGGTGCAGGCAGTCAACAGGGGCATGTCTACACACAAAGATTTATTTCGAAATTGGTCCTTTCGAAAGGACCGACTTCGAAATAAAACCCTTATTTTGAAACGGCTCCTTTCAAAATAAGGAAAACTGCTGAATTGAAATGACCGTTATTCCGAAATGGATGTTTCGAAATAACGCCAGTGGGTCCGCTGTTTTGAACTATTGTTTCGAAACAATGGGTCTAAAGGCTTTATTTCAAAACATCCGTTTTGAAATAACGGTCATTTCAGGGGGTAGGTTTTACTTTTTTGAAATAACGATCGTTATTTCGAAATGACAAGTCCCATCGTTTCAAAATATCGATACGTCATGTAGACCAAATGTTTTTATTTTGAAATAATGAGTGTTATTTCGAAATAAAAGAGCCGTGTAGACATGCCCCAGGAGTTTTCAGTGTGGACTCCCTAAGTCTACTTAACAAGGTTGACTTTAAGTCAACTTAAAGTCAACCTTGTTAGGTCGGCTTAACAGAGTGTCCAGTGTAAACATACCCCATAAGAGTGCTAACTAGGATTTTGAGTTGTCTTCTTATCCTCTAACACACTTCTGCCTTCCTTGGGTTTTTTTCCCATGTTATAAGGTAACTTTGATTTCCATCCCCCATGCCCCGCACCTTCCTGCTGATTATCGTACTCCACTGTTTGAAGGTAAACAACTACTTTGATTTGCTGTAACTGTCTGACCTGATCCTATGACTTACACTCCCCTGAATTTGGCTCCCATTTGATAAGTTTCTCATCTTCAAGTGTCTGATGAAGTCAGATTTTTCTCCAATGAAAACCCATAAAATAAATAAATTTGTTTGTCTTTTAAGTGCCACCAAACTCCTAATTTGTTTTTTGCCTTTCTGGATCCTACAGGAAGGATCCTACCAGCATGGTCTTCTTTTCCTTCTTCATAGAATCACAGAATCATAGAATCCTGGAATCCTAGGGTTGGAAGGGACCTCATAGGTCATGTAGTCCAACCCCCTGCCAGAGGCAGGACCACTCCCACTAAACCATCCCAGGCATGGTTTTGTCCAGCCGGGCCTTAAACACCTCCAAAGATGGAGACTCCACCACCTCCCTCGGCAGCTCATTCCAAGGCTTCACCACCCGCCTAATAAAAAAGTTTTATCTAATATCCAGCCTCGACCTCCCTAACTGCAACTTGAGACCATTGCTCCTTGTTCTGTCCTCTGTTACCACCGAGAACAGTCGAGCTCCATCTTCCTTAGAGCATCCCTTCAAGTAGTTGAAGGTTGCTATCAAATCACCCCTCAATCTTCTCTTCTGCAGACTAAATAAGCCTAATGCTTTCAGTCTTTCCTCATAGGGCTTGTGCTCCAGGCCTTTAATCATTTTGGTTGCCCTCCTCTGAACTCTCTCTAGCATGTCCCTGTCCTTTTTGTAGTGGGGAGCCCAAAACTGAACACAGTATTCTAGATGTGGCCTTACCAGTGCAGAATAGAGGGGAATGATCACATTCCTTGATCTGCTGGTAATACTTCTTTTGATGCAGCCCAGTATGCCATTGGCCTTTTTGCAAGCAAGAGCACACTGCTGACTCATATCCAGCTTCCCATCCACCATGACCCCCAGGTGCTTTTCTACACTGCTGCTACTTAGCTGAATGTTCCCCAGCCTGTAGCAGTGCATGGGGTTTTTCCGTCCCACATGCAGGATTTTACACTTGTCCTTACTGAACTTCATAAGATTTTTATTGGCCCACTGTTCCAATTTATCTAGGTCTCCCTGAATCCTGTCCTTGCCCTCCAACGTGTCTACTGGTCCCCCCAGCTTGGTGTCATCCGCAAACTTACTGAGAGTGCAGTCTATTCCATCATCCAGATCATTGATGAAAATGTTGAACAGAACTAGCCCAGGACCAATCCCTGGGGCACACCACTCGTGACTGGTTGCCAGCTAGACGTTGAACCATTGATTCCTACACGCTGAAACCGTTGATCTAGCCAGTGTTCTATCCACCTTATTGTCCACCTATCCAACCCATACTTCCTTAATTTGCCAATTAAGCTAGACACTTCAGTCAGTGTCTAGCTGATTTCTCCTTCAGTTTCCCTTACATTAGCATTGTATATTGGATTCAAGCGCTTTGGGGAAATACTTATATGTTTAAATAAATAAATAAATAAATAAATAAATAAATAATAAATCGTACGTACACACACATATATTTTGGGCTGAATTTGGTCTGATAACAGCCCTTTAAGGTTTTTGTGTAATTGTTTACAGAAAGAGATTATTATCACCTCAATTACACCAGTGAAGACATTAGTTTTACCATGTATTGTCTTTCTTTGCTGTGGTATGGTATATTTATACAATACATCAGCATAACACTGCTATTCGGCAAAGTGTCATCATTGACCTCAGTGGTGATCTTGTTCATTTCAATGGAATGCAGCATAATTTTACATAATTTTCCTATCAGTTTTATTTCACAACTTTCAAAACTGCTCAGAGAATGATGCTCTTATCACATAAAAGATAGCAGCAGCTATTTAGTTGCTCTCTTCCTGAAAAATATTATGCAGTATTGCTCCATATAGTATTCTTACTACCCAAAGTGACATTGAAATCAATGTTGCAAGAATCCTATTAATTTTGATGGTGCTTTTCTACTTAATAAAAACATGAAAAGTAAATACTTCACATTAAAAGGTTTATTAAACAGGGGGAAAGGTTTAACAAAACTTAATGAGTTGCACTTTTGTTTTTTTATATAATGAGAATGTTTAATAATAGTTAGGGACAATTAAAGACCAATGCAAGTAATTAGGAACCCATTTGCAGTAGAAGCAAACAATTTTGATATCAGACTCAATCTCATAGGCCAGATTCTGCCTCACTCTAGCCGAGGGGCACAATATAGTTCTCCTGGAACTTCTATATAGATAAAATCCACAACTTTTTTCATTACTGCTGCTCACTCCTTCACTTTACAGTGGGGATCAACCAAGTGGGGAGGACACAAGGAGCTTCTTCCAACATGCTTTTGCATCCTGTTGCAAAGCACTGGTAGAATTTCAGCTCTTGGTATCAGGAGAGAGCAAGGATTGCACTCTTCCTCTTTTCTGGGATGATTGTAGTTCCCCAAAAGGGAGAAAAAAAGATGGAGCTGTCCATCAACACCAGCATCACAATAGTGTGAGCCACAGAGGTGTACTAGTAGGGGAACAGAAGAAAACAGGTCCTAAGCCAATGTAGTTTTCCCTCATTTCCCCATTTCTCCTGAGCCTAATGAACCCCATCTAGCCCAGAATTAAGAGGTTTGTGGTAATCAAGTAGATTGTGGTAATCAAGTAAATTGACTGAGATCTTTTTCATCAAAATGCCCCCCTCCCCCAGTGGGGGGAAAAATAACTTTTGTGGAAATTTTTCATTTTGGTCCAAATCTACCAGTCTTTTGACTAAAGAATGGAAAATCAAAACTGAATTGAGAGGAAGGGTATCTCCTCCATACAATTCATGATTTTGTAGACCTCTGTTACTGAACCCTTCACTCGTCTCTTTTCTAAACTAAATAGTCCTAGTCTTTATCTCTCCTTAAATGAAAGCTGTTCTGTACTGCTCATCATTTTGGTTGCCCTTTGCTGTGTTTCTTCAAGTTCCAATATATATCTTTTTGAGATGGGTGAGTGGAACTGCATGCAATCTTAAAGAAGTAGGCATACAGTTGATTTATAAAGTGGCATTATGATATTTTCTGTTTAATTATCTATCCATTTCCTAATGCTTCCTGATATTCCATTAGGTTTTTTGACTGCCACTACACATTAATAAGATGTTTTCATAAAACTATCCACAATGACCCCAAGAGCTCTTTCTTGAGTGGTAACAGCTAATTTAGATCCCCTTGGGTACGTCCACGCTTAGTCTTTAAATTGAAATAATGCTGATTATTCAATTTAAAAGATTGCATGTCCACACTATGTTTCCTTATTTTGAAATAAGGAGTTCCCTCATTTCAAAATAAGGAAAGTAATTTCAATGTAATAAAACCTAGTATTATATTGAAGTGACAGTTAAATCAAAATTGTTATTTCGAAATACTGTTGTGTGGCCGTGTTATATTGATTTAACTGTTATTTCAGTTTAACACTCTTTGCCCTTCTCTTTCGCAGGGTGCTTTCCTTTTTCTATATCTTGGGTGGGGGCATAGCCATTCTAGGGGCCATGTTGGAGCACCTCTGGAAGTGCTAGTTCAATTTGAATTTCTACTGGGGACATGTTACATCGATTTAACTTAAATCACTTTAATGATTTTTATGTAAATTTTATTAAATCACTTTAACTTACATTGATCTAACTGCATAAGTGTGGACATAGCCATTGTTGTATACATACAGTTGGGATTATATTTACTTCACATTCATGAACACTGAATTTCATCTGCCATTTTGTTGCCCAGTCTAGCTGCTTAGAAAGACATTTTTATAACTCTTTTCAGTTTGCTTTGGACTTAAACTATCTTGAGCATCTTGATCGTCGAGTGGCTCTTTGGATTATTTGGTAGGCTTTCTGGTTCTTATTTACTGTTTTTTAAATTGCTTTTCATTTTTGTTTCTTTTGCTAGTTACTCTTTAAATGCCTTTTTTTGGGGGGGGGGGGGGGCTAATTATACTTTTGCACTTGACTTGCCAGAATTTATGCTCCTTTCAATTTTCCTCAGTAGGATTTGTCTCCAATTTTTCAAAGATAGCTCTTCATCTTTAATTGGCTCTTTCACTACGTTATTTAGTCATAGCAGCATTTTTTGGCCCTTTTATTGTTTGTTTGTTTTATACATTTATGTTGTGCCTTTATTATGGTGTCCTAAAAATGTATTCATGCAGACTGTAGGCATTTCACTCTTGTGACTGTTCCTTTTAATTTTAATTTAACTAGCCTCTTCATTTATGTGTAGTTCCTTTGTTGAAGTTAAATGGTACTGTGATATTTTTCTTTGGTATTTCCTCTTCAGCTTCAGTGGTAAAGAATTTTCACAAATTGAACAGCCCCAGAAAGCTCTCCTGGAGCCCCATTATACCACAGGACACAGCTTCACTGATCAAACAATTTCATTAAAATAGTCTGTTTTCTCTATCATGCACTGTATGTGATGGTGGGTCACTGACCCTACCTCTGTACTATTGAATTTCAGCATAATGCCTCATACATGCACTCAGAATGCCAATATTGGTCTATTTTATAACACTATCTTTTGTTCACCAAGCTTTTATCTAAAAAAGCAAACTGTTACCTACCAATTTAAATTTCTCTTCTCATGTTTTCTACTGAGGTGGAATATTTTAGGATGGAACAATATCTAATGGCAACTACCAGAGACTCCCCAGGGGGAACTATTGCATATGAGCAATAAAAATTTGCCAGTATTTTGTTAACAAGAAGTCTGCTTTATTCTATAATCGTATATTTTTCTTCAAAACATAGTCGTTTACAGACATAATAAACTTCAGACCTGATGGAAAACATGCTTACTTTAGTTTGGAAGGAATAATATTTCTACTCCAGCCTTTTCTTTTTCAAATATAAACCTTCCAGCTACTGGTAGCTCTATGCTATAAAATGTGGGGCCCACTGAAGATAATTTACCTTTTTTTCATTGACTTCAGTGGGCCTGAATTTCACCCTAAATATATAAATCTAAATCTAAATCTAAATCTAAATATAAAATCATGGGGATATCATAAATACATCTCTTCTAACAATTCAGAAAAGAGGGATATAGGCAGGGAGAGATGACAAAAAAACCACTTCAAATATGTACACATTAATTAGTACTGTGCAAGGTAAATGATATGTAATATATTTTCAATGTTTGACTATAATGCCATAAAAGATTACAAAGAAACATCAATATCATAACATAAGAAATGAAGTATCTATACTGTTCAGTTGTTTAAAGGATAATTTAAAAACATATTTTAGTTAACTCTAAATATGCATTCCAAGTTACTGTATGACTGACATTTTCAGGCAGCTACTTATTCTAGAAATAATAGGTAAAACTTCTTTCTCTCTTACATTCTTCTCTGTCTTTGATAATGTTCTGTAAAAAAAAAAAAAGTCTATGAGTCCCCCCCCCATTTTCAAATGGGTAAAATGACAGCTCTTAGTCTTTATAAGTCAGTAAAATGCTAACCCTAGGCAGTGCTCTTTGAGACTACTTACAATTCCTGATCTATCTTCTCTTTCCATTTGGCTTCTTGGATGGAACTTGTAGCTAGAAATCTTTGGGTAGGGGGGAGTTAATAAAATGTTTATTAAACACTTCCCTTAAGTCTTTGCACTACTCCATCTCTTTTGGTTTCTGTAAAGAACGTGTCTTTAAGTGGTGACAAGTTCCAGAGGTATAGCCATGTTAGTCAAGTCCAGAAAAATAAACAAGGAGCCCTGTGGCACTTCTAAAGACTAACAAATTTATTTATCACATGAACTTTTGTGGTTTTAATCTCACTTCATCAGATGCATGAAATGGAAGCTGTAGCATGTCAGTTGAATAAATGAGTACAAAGAAAGGTAAGTCACAAGGTCCGTTCTGTCTTTTTCAGCAAACGAAAGAAGGGGGGTTTTTTTGTTTTTTTTTTTAATCCAAACCATGTGGAACAACAGATAAGAAGGTGAGATGGTAAAAATAAGGGAATATTTCCTTTTGCAATGACTGAGCTAACCCAAATCTCTATTCAGACCTAATCTCATGGTGTCAAATTAGCATATTAATTCCAACTCTGCAGTTTCACATCGGATTCTTCAGTGTTTTTGTAGAAGCACTGTAGCTTTCAAGTCATTCACAAAATATGCAGGGAAGGTAAAATGTTCTCCTATTGGCTTTTTAATGTTACTGTTCTTGATATCTGATTTGTGTCCATTTGGCCACCTCTTTTCTGGACCATTCATGACAAGTATTTGTCTGCTCTTAAGAATTTCCAGTGGTGGAGAGTCCACAGCTTCCCTCAGCAATTTATTCCAGTGCTTAACTACCCTGACAGTGTTGTTTTTCCTAATGCCTAACCCAACTGTGCTTGCTGCAGTTTAAGCCCATTGCTTTCTTGCCTATCTTCAGAAGTTATGGAGAACAATTTTTCTCCCTCCTATTTTAATAACCTTTTACTACTTGAAAACTGTTATTATATCCCCTCTCAGGCCATGTCTACACCACAGAGTTAAGTCAATTGAATTTTTGTCTATGATCACAATTCACTTTAATATCATCAGTTGAGCACATCCACCCACCACTCCTTTTGTTGGCTGAGTGCACCCACAGTTGTTGCTCTTGCATCATGGGCAGCTATGCCAGATTGCAGCTTGCTACTCTCTGCCACTGAGAGCTCTGGCCACAGATAGCAGTGCATCACAGGGGCATGCAATTCACTCCATGAGGCAGTTCTTTCCTTCCCATCATTCTGTGGGCTTCAGATTTCATTTCACACCATTTTTAACAGCCCTTGTAAATTGTGTGCCTGCTGTCTCTGCCTGACAGCTGCTGACTACTGTGGTTATGAGTACTATGAACACAACGCAATGTACCCTGCAGTATTTCAAGAGCTGCGAGACAGAGAGTGAATCAGTGATGCCTGTTCTTCTGTCTACCATGGAAACAAATAATTGCTGTGATGCAAGTATGCAGGGCTATTAGTCGCCTCCTGCCACTAAAGTCTTTGACTTCCGGCAATGTATAGGAAATAATTGATGGCTTTGAGACAGTGGGATTCCCTAATTGCAGCAGGGTGATAGATAAAATGCATATTCCAAATGTGGTCTCCAATCATCTTGTGATGGAGTACATCAATTGAAAGACATACTTCTCTGGGGTCTTGCAAGTGCTAATAGATCATCAGGGCCATTTTACTGACATCAATGTGGGGTGGTCAGGGAAGGTACATGATGCACACATCTTTAGAAAACTAGATTGCATAGAAGGCTGAATGGTGGGAATTTTCTCCCCAACCAGGAGAATCCAGTAAAACATGTAAAAATGCTCACAGTAATCTTTCAAGATCCCTTGCTCTCATAGCTCATGAAGCTTTATACCATGAAGTTGGACATCACCAAGGAGTACTTCAACAATAGGCTAAGCAGGTGCCAAATGACTATGTCTTTGGTTGATTAAAAGGGTGCTGGCATTGTCTCTTTGGTTGATTAGACCTCAGGGTAAAAAATATTCCCATGGTTACTGTGGCCTTCTGCACTCTCCATAATATTCACAAATCAAAGGAAGAAAAGTTTCCCAGGGGTCGACTGCTGAAGCTAATCAGCTGACTGCTGCTTTTGAGCAGCCAGATACAAGGGCAATCAAAAAGGCACAGCAGGAGACTATTCAAATCAGGGAGGCTCTAAAGCAGAATTTTGACAATGATTGCCAGGAATGAGTCTCTATCTGATATGTTTGGCCAGGGAATGTTTACTTGCTTCCTTGAATTATTGGTGTAGTGCTTGCTTCTTGAGTATTAATTGCAAGGATCAAATATTCCTACCTACAGCTATTGTATTTCACAAATAAAATCACAAATAAAAATAATAAAATTATCTAATTTAATTTCAAAAGGCTCAAGTTTAATAACAGGATCAAAACCAAACTTTGGATCAAACGGGAAATAACAAAGAAGAACAGTCTTGCAGTTAGGGCTCTCACAGCAGGATGTAACTCCCGCTTTCTTGGAAAACCAGCCTCAACTTCTAGGCATGAAGTAAATGGGGTACTGTTAGGGACCAAGAACATGTAAGAAATGTTGTGGGGAGGGAGAGTATTGGGAAGAATATAGACCAGATTTCTGTAATGGCTAGACATCCAGTCTGAAATGAATGTGCCAGCCTGAAGTTTAATGAACATCTCTATCTATGCTGTGCTCAGGCAAATGAATATCAGGTCAAGGCTTCAAAGAGAAACTGCAGAACTCAAATTTATTTGCAAATTTGACTATACTGCTTCAGGGCTAAATAGGGATTTGGGATTTTTTTTCTCATTACAACAGGTGATTTGACTTTGTCTTCCTCTATATACTGTTCCCCAGTTTGATGCTTAACAACTGCTTTGATTTGCTCTTACAGTGTGACCTGATCCCATGACTTACATTTCCCTGTATTTATTTCTTCTCATTCTGTAAGTCCCCTGAAGTGAGATTTTCTCCCATGAAAGCTCATGAAATAAATAAATTTGTCAGTCTTAAGTGACACAGGACTCCTTCTTTCTTTTACTGAACTAGACTAACATGTCTTCCCCTTTAAATCTATCCATACCTCTGTGTCTAGGAGCCTTTATCCTTTGCTCCTGTCCACATCCTTTCCTGGCTACCCAGCCTGAGTGTCTCATTGATTGTCACCCTGCATGGTCTTGTTTTGCTATGTGCTACATCGGTTGACCTCAGCACTCATGAAACATGTCTTCCTTATTGCTCCTGGGTCTGTACTTTATCAGACAGATTTGATTGCTTATGTAGAGGAGTGGGTCCTCAAGGACACAACTAGAGAAAGCAAAGCCAAACAATGAACAGAGACAGCATTGTGACTGCTTTCACAGCTATGAATCACCACAGTTGCACACCTATTTCTCACTGTCTCTTTCCTAGCACACAGGTCAGAGCAAGTCACAGATATGATGAGTTTATAGGCAAAAGGGAGTGGGCAAGCAGGGAATGTGAGTGGTTTGTGAAGCATTTACTATAAGCAGCTAGAGAATCTAGTCTGAATGTTGGTACTTGTTTCCACAGGCTGCAGCAAGTAAACCTGAGATCTCGCTCCTAAGTGTAAACCAGGATGCAAGGGTGGCTTCACATTGGTTCCATATGTCTCTTCTGTGTGTTGCTTTTGTCTTTACACATATAATAGCCAAGTGACATGGCAAAGATTCCCTCAGTGGGGGGGAGAAGCAAAGCAGCTCTCCCAAAGAACCTTTAGCAGTAGCTTGTACAATACCTATAGGAATTTTTTTGAGAGATTTCTATGGAACATTCCCAGAGCATCCCCATGTACTTTAATGAACTTTTCTGCCATGGCCCCACTGTGTAGCCAGGCAAGCTCTGTTCTCAATTTCTGTCCCTCATCCCTCCTGTACCATGCAACAAAGTACATGAGAGCTCAATCTACTCTCATTATTCAGTATCTAAGCTGAATGGGCACTTACTGGACCTTCCCTCTTCTGCATCCTGTGAACTAGAGCTCAAGTGTCAGGGCAGGCTAAACCCACAGAGAACAGAAAAGCACTCCTGACTAACTTTGCCACCAGACAAACCTAGCCTTGTGCTCCACATCTTTCTCCAGATCCACTTCCTTGCCTAGTTTCAGCCTGCAGGCCACTGCCTCTAGTCCCCCCCTGAAGAATCCATAGGGCTCTTGGCAGCGAAGGTGAGATTGCCACCAAGAAAGGAATGCAACTCCTTACAAAAGCAGCATGCCTTCAGTGCTGCACCATAGTAACAGTTGGCCTATCTTGCCCTCTGGTATGCCTGCCTGAGCCTCAGGTCCTTGATTTCAGTACAACATTGCTAAGTGTCACTCTCATGGCCCTTCTCATGCATACCACATGCAGTCAGAGAATCACAGAAACTGGAATGGACCATGAGAGGTCATCGAGTCCAGTCCCCTGCACTCATGGCAGAACCAAGAACCCTCTTAAACAAATCCCTGATAGTTGTTTATCTAACCTGCTCTTAAAAATTTCCAGTGATGGAGATTTCAAAACCTTCCTATGCAACTTATTTCAGTGTTTAATCATCTTTACAGTTAAGAACATTTTCCTAATGTCCAATCCAAACCTCTCTTGCTGTAATTTAATCCCATTCCTTCTTGTCCTCTCATCACTGGTTAAGGAAAATAATTTTTCTCCATCCTCCTTGTGACAATCTTTTAGGCTCTTGCAAACTGTTATTGTAACTCCTCTTAGTCTCTTCTTTTCCAGACTAAAAACCCCAGGTCTTTTAATCTTCCCCTCATAAGTCAAGTGCTCCACACTTTTAATGATTTTTGCTGCTCTTCTCTGGACTTTCTCCACATCTTTCCTGAAATGAGGCACCCAGAATTGGACACAATACTCTAGTTGAGGCCTGATCAGCATGTAGTAGAGGGGAAGAATTACTTCTTGTGCTCATCAATATCAAAATTCCTACAGCTGGTGTAAAGCTGCAACCTCATAACCTCCTCCCTCCATAGACTCAGAAGCTCCAACTGGTCCAATGGCTCCATGTGGGAAAATGTCTGGTGAATGAAGCCAGAATGGTTAGCTGGGAAGATGTTGTGTGAAATGTGCATGCTGAAGAAAGAAGAGAAACGTTAAAAATTCCTGGGACTTTGAATGAGGAAGGGGAATACACTATGTACTTTCAGTGGAGCAAAGTTAACCAGAGTGGTCATGTTGGGCATTGTGGGACACCTCTGGAGGCCTACTACTGTTGTGCCTACATAACCAGTCATGGTGTCTACATTGACTATGTCACATAAACTGTCACAAAAGGATCTATGATGCTCATCAAGGTGGTGTTATTTTGTTGGCTTAGCAGAGGAGTGATTTCAGTGGCAGGAACAATTCAGTATGTACAGTTCTATAATCTTGTCAATGAAAGCTGACTTTCATTGGCAAAACTGTGTAGTATAAACAAGGCCTCGATCTTTTCTTCTCCAGCCTAAACAAACCAAGTTTTTTTTTCAGTTTTCCCTCTGTAGTCCGATTCTATAATTAGTTTGGAATTTAGTGGATTTTAGTGAACTGATTTGATGGATAAGGGTCCTGGTCCAGAATCCGACCACAGATAAATCAAAACTTAAACTAATTTCTATATGGAAGACAAGAAGAAGTATACAGAGTTTAGACATTTATAACAATTTTTCTTGCTAACAGCAGAAAGCATATAATTGATAACAATAGTAATTGATAAATGTATAATGAAATAACAGAGCAAACACTAATGCATTCAGCAAATCCTATACAGTTGAGAACAAGCAAAAATCAGTTATGCTTCCTATTAAAACTACAGATAGCTTACAGATTACAAGGTTACAATTTGCTTATACTCACACCTGAAATGACAATGTTCAACTGAAGAGTAGAGCTAACAATTATGGCATTACTTAGCTAAAATAAAACAAGTAAACCTGTCTAAAGAAGGTAAAATAGAGTAGAGTCATGAGTTTGTGAAGATCTTCTTTTGAAAAAGCTGAGCTGAGGTTCAGGGAAGTGGAAGCTTCAATTTCTCTCCCAATTTCAGGGCCTTAAATACCTTTTTTGCACAGTGCAGGGGGTTTACCTTTTATACCCTTCCAAAAATAGATTGAATTATCTCATTTTTCCTGGTCCAAATATGGGTCTTGACTTAAAAAAAAAACAAACTGTTGGGGTGCTCTCAACTTACCAATTCAGGGGTTTATTGAAGCAATTTTCTAGAATATTCCTCTTTTCCTTTCTCCTATTTTCCATTTACCACCTTGTGGATTTTGTAGTGAGTCTACAGAGATGTTTCATCTATTTGTCTGCAAAACATGATCAAAATAACCCATTTGGTGCTTTCCCTTAAAATCTGCAAGGCCCATGCTCACATGTTACCTAGTTAGCCTTCTTCTGTTGCATAGCAGATAGATGCAAACCTTGGTTTTACAAAATTTGCAGGATCTCATCCTATTGCACAGCACTTACATGCAGATGTTGTCCCTTCCTTTGCAAAGATCTCCAGGATACATGCATTTCCAGGTTCCAGAAAGTACTAGTACTAACCTCCTTACTTATAATAAGTAAAATACTATAAAACCATGGTTTCTTAGACTTATATAAAGAAAGATATATCTGAATAAAATAGATAGAGAGTAATATCTGCATGCAAGCTCAATATGGGTATAGCCAAAGGCTATACCTCAGAGGTCATGATTTCCAAAACTTTCATCATGTTTGCTGCCATTCTTTGAACTTTCTCCAGTTTGTCAACATCTTCCCTGAAATGCGGCAATCAGCATCAAGTAGAGTGGAAAAAGGACTTTTTTTGTCTTGCTTACAATGTGCCTGCTACTCTGGGAAATACACTTGTTTAAAGCATTGTACTGTATTACAAAACTAACACCTAGCCTCACAAAAAAAAAATCTGTTTATTTATTTAAAAGGTAGAATCTTGTAACTTTACCTTAAATTGTCTGCCTTTTTCATTAAAATAAAATGGAAGCTGATTTCAGTAATATAAGAACTAACTAAGCAGGCTCACAAAATGCTGGAAATAACTTCCTAACATTAAGATAGAGAAGAAAATACATTAGGTGGTTTACATTTTAATGTGAATTCTATATATAAAATCATCTTCAGCCAGGAGCTCCAAAGAGAAACAAATTTGCATTTCCATTACTGTTTGCCTTTTGTGTGTTTGTTTATAATTAATTAAAATATAAAATTTTCTATCTGCAAGGTAAAAGCATCAAGAACAGAATTATCACATTAAAGTATATTGGGGAAATAGTCTAGTTTTAAATATGCTTGTAGGCAGCCAGAGCTTTTAAAAGGACTCAATTCTTGTTTGCATTTAAGCAGAAAAGAAATTTTGACTAATTTTTTTAATTGCTAAAGATAAGAGTCTGATGTTAATTGTGTCACTGTAAATCTAGAGAAACTGTATTAAGTTCAATGCATTTAGTACAGATTGGCATTAGCAATTGTGAGAGAGATCAGAATTTGACTCTAGATAAGATTACTTTCAAAACATTTGGAAGTTTGTGATATTGGTGGCTTTGAAGTTTTTAATCTTACAAAAAGCTGTCATATTTTACTAGAGAGATCTGATACTGTGCTGTCTAAGAATTCTCCATTTACTGTGTTCTTCTGGAGAACGAGTTAAAATTAATAGGGCAAAGATGGTTGTGATGGGGTATACAAACTCTGCACTGAGATTGACAAGATTAAAGGACTATACGATACCCAGTTAGCCCAGCTCCTCCAACCCTGTAAGAGCATGCCCCAATTGGAGACAAGGTTGAAAAGGGAATAACCCAGCTTAGAAGGGGGAGATTGGGAAGGAGTATAGACCTACTCTGAAGGTTCCTGGAAAAAATTATTGGAAAAGCTCCCCTGAAGGAGCAGGAACATTAAAGCCCAGCTAGGGCTAGCAGTTTGGTTTCTTTTTTTCATTTTTCTCTTCTTCCTATTTGGGACCAGAAGCTACAGAAGGAAGCAATGTTGGGGAAACCCAGGGAAGGCAGTTCAGGGGCCCCCTCTCAGAGATCAAACAGTGCTGACCTTCCTACATCACTGGGTTGAATCCCAGTGGAAAGGATGGTGCCAGGATCTCCTAGTGCTGCCCCTCAACCTACTGGGAACTCCAGTACAATGAGGAAAAGAATTACTTCTAAGGGATAAAGTAAGCCCTAAAATGGTCTGAGTGTGTATATCTACACGGGAGCCTTAGGTCAGCTTAACTTCCCTTAAGTCAGCCTAAGGAACTCCGCGGCCAAATTGGGCATGTATTAAGTCGACTTAAGAACCTGCCTAAGTTGACTTAATAACAGAACCTCCAAAGAGTGACTTAAGAGTTAAATCAACCTAGGACCCCACTCCCTGACCCTCCGTGAGGCATGATACAGCTCCAGGGACCCAATTCAGCCTGGGGGTCCACTCCAGCTCCTGCTGCCACTGGCAGGCAGCTCAGAGCCTGATCTGGCCCTGAGTTATCTGCCACAGGCAGCCAGGGGCTCCAAGCCGGCTCAGAGCCAGCTCCTGCTGCCTCCAGCAAGCAGCTCAGAGTCCAATCCGGCCCCAGGCAAAAGGGACATGTGGTTCAGGGCTGGAAAGGCAGGAGCCAATCTGTGTCCCTAGTGTATGCATATATAGTATATACATCCGCTGTCTCCAGTGTATACCTTCCCTGAAGTTGCCTTAACAAGGGCAACTTTAAGAGACATTATATGTGTGTCTGTAACTAATGTTGTTTACTAAATTCAGGTTCTGCATTACTGAAGAACTTAATCCAAGTTTCCTGTACTAGGATGCTTTATATCTATACCCATAATAAGGCCTTCCTATACAGTTGCTTTCACTTCCACCAACATTTTTTCAATCCCTTTTCTTCAGAAATAGGCTTTCTGCAAGTGATTAAGTCAATTCCCATTGAAGCCAATAAGACTCTTCCCATTGACTTTATGGAAGTGACATAAGTTGCAATTTCTATAAGAGAATCTAGTTCCAGCAGCCAGCAGCAAATGGCTTGACCATAACTGACCAATCCTCATGTAAAATAATATGAACATCATCATTTATAGCAGTTGTACATGATCAGCTTGTACTTAAATAATATACACACAACTGCACATAACAACTTCTCACCTTCCAGTTAACACCCTTATTGTCAGTGGATCAGTCACCTTGGTTGCTTCCTTCCAAAACAGTCCAAAGCACTTTTAAGAACACTACAGCTAGTTCAGGGAGAAGTCATTTTATAGGAGGTTGGCCTTTCTAAAGTCTGCTAAACAAACCATTATTAAGTGCCCTTCAAGTCTCAAGAGACCACAGGTATGCATACATGAGAGGTTAAAAAAAAATCTCAGTTGATTTCATGGCAGCTGTAGCTGCTGCTGAGGAGACCCACTCAAGATAGGTAACCTACCACTTGTGTCACATATAAAGAGCATTTGGACTCTTTGGAGCATGCCATCTGTGAAATCTTTTCTCCTTTGTTAAGCTAGACTGCTTCCTCTCTTAACTTTGGAAACCTTTATTAAACTCTTGTCTCCAAAGGCTGCAGTCCTCAGTGATATCTTCCTAGAAATCCATATCCATGCCCATTTCTTTAAGGTCTCACTTGCACACATCCTTTAGGTCTTTTTCAAGATGCCAATTTGTCATAAAAAATTTCCTACATGAAGTACATCCATCATTTATTCGGCACACATGTCCATGCCAACAAAAACATCTCCAGGAATGTTTGCATGCTAGGTATGGCTTCAGCACCTCAGTGTTGGTTACACTGTCGTTCCAGGAGATTCCAAAAATTGAGTGAAGACAACATATATGAAAGCTCTTGATTTTTTTTTTCCTGATAAAAGTATCAGGTTCCATGTCTCATTCATTTAAAAATGTATACTGATAAGCCATGCATGATGCACACAAATCTTAGTTTGTTTTGGCAGTTTACTGTTTTGCCATACCCTCTTGCTCAATCTAGACCAGTGTTCGTCAAAGTTCGGGTCACGACCCAATACTGGGTCGTGGACCCTGAGGACTGGATCGCCAGCAGGGGAGATGTGGGGGAAGGTGAGGGAGGAAGGTAGCTACATCTGTGTTGTAACATAGTATCAGCCTTCAGCAGAGAGCACTGAGACAAACAGGAATGTGAGTCATTAGGGTTAACAATGCAGTGCTAATTCAGGGGCCTCAAACACATGGCCCATGGGCTACATGCAGTCCCTAAAGTTATGTCCTGCAGCCCACAACAACACTATTGTTAATGATACTTGCAATATTGTTGTATGAAGAAGTTTCAGTGGTGCAGCCCTTAGGCTAACATACTAGTCCTCATATTGCCTTTGTGGTGATTTGAATTTGAGACCCTTGTGCTAATTGCTGTTCAGACAATCTCTATGCCTCTTCTCCAAGTCAGTATCTCTTTGGGCTTATCTCATTCATATGAAAAGGACTGAGGTCACTAACAAACAAACTTTGTGTTTTTTATCAAAAGACTCCATGAAGAAAAGAGAAAACTTTGAACACCCTTTTATTCCACCATTTCTGGGATTGAGGGATTGCAGTTATTTTTGCAGATTAGAACTTGCCTCTTTTTTCAGTGGGTTGAGAATTCCCTTGCTTGCAACAAAAATTACAATTTTTAGATTTTAATAAAAACCTCTTTCAAGAGTTTTTTGACTGATAATTAAAAAGACACAAGAAAAGCAAACTGTTCTACTAGGAAAAAAAAAACCAAAGAGTTGTGTGGCACTTTAAGACCAACAGATTTATTTTTCACATGAGCTTTCATGGAAGAAAATCCCACTTCATCAGATGCTTTGAAGATGGGTGAACTTACAGAATGGAATGAAAATAAATGCAAGGGTAACGACCATCGTCAGAAATGTGACTGGGACACCAAGACTTCAAAGAGAAACAGCTGAACTTGAATTAATATGCAAACTAAATTCTGTGAAAGCAGGATTGAATCAAGACTATTGGTTCTTTTCCATTACAAAAGGTAATTTGACTTCAGGCTTCCCATGGTTTGAACCTAACAACTGCTCTGATTTGCTGTTACTGTATGACCTGATCCTATGTTTTACACCCCCTTGCATTTATTTTCATTCCATTCTGTAAGTTCACTCATCTTCAAAGCATCTGATGAAGTGGGATTTTCTCCCATGAAAGCTAATGCAAAATATAAATCTCTTAATCTGTTAATCTGTTAGTCTTAAAGTGCCACACTACTCCTTGTTATTTTTTTTTTCTTTGCTGGACTAGACTAACATGGTTATCCCTTTGGAAATTGTTCTACTAGGAGCCTGGGTTAGAAAGTGTGGCATTTTTCTACAATTAGAAAACCTAAGTAACAGAATAAAATCCAAGTCAGGGATGTATCTGTTGGAAGGAGAAGTTATAACAAGGTCCCAGTCTGAAGGGGAGTGGATAGCCCTGTTGTGTTGCTGCCTTGTGCACACTGACAACGACACAGGTCACCAGACCAAGAAGAGAGGCTTAGCACCCCTTCAATCACAATATTGTGGACAATTGTGTGTTCATGGAGACTCATGCGGACTCAGGGAGCAGATGAAGAGCAGAGGTGAAAGTGGAACCTAGAGGGGCTGCTTCAGTTCCTAGGACTGGCAGTGGAGAAGGGAGCAGGATCTGGAGGGACTTGGACAGGCTCAGCAACAGATAGGAACTTCCATGACCTTTCTTTCCAGCTTCTCATTGGTTCTTTTCTCCTTCCCCTGTCTCAGCACTTCCATCTCATTTCTCCACCCAGCCACCCCCCATTTCCAGGGAGTGCCCCACATACACTCCAGGCTACTACATGCAATTTTAGAGACTTGACATACTTCCTGATTTGAGACAGGAGCATGGCACGTGGGATCACCCTCTGCATGTTCCATGTAGGTGGTCTCAAATTAGATGTATAGACAGAAGAAATAGAAGCCTCAAGAGAAAGGATGAAAGCCATGAGGAATTCCCACCCCCACCCCACCCCTCACAGCCATGGTCATTGTTCAGTTTTCTGACAGCAGCCACTTTTTTTCAGTGGAGGGTCACCGCATGGCAGAGGGGTCCAGGACTAGGTCCCAAGGAAAAAAGTTTGACAACCACTGGTCTAGACAGTGTTGTAGTACCTATCGCCATGTGGGTGTTCAGTTTCATGCCATGGGAAAGGTTGACTGAACTGGTAGAGCACAGGTAAGTGAATTTATTCACTATTTCAGGTTCATAATTATTGATGTGGATAAAGTATGCTTCTTAAAGTCCTTGGCATATAATATTAATATTTTTAAATCTTACAGTAAGCCCAAAGTCTTGGCAAACTTTGGAAAAACCTGTTCATGAGATTTTGGAGATGGGTTTCTGTGTGGGTTGTCACTGCTGTGTTATCAGGAAAAAGAAAGTGTTAGATAAGGGCCTCCCAAATTTTGAGTTTAGTTCAATCTCCTGCAGAATTGAACAACTTTCCATTATATCTTGTGTGCAAGTAGATTTTCTCAGTTGAAGGAACAAAATCTCATTTCAGTAGCAAGGAGGAGAAGATCCAAAACTAAGCTGGAGCAAGTACACAGCCGTACTTGACCTTGCTGTGAATCTTGAAAGCTTTAAAGACTGAGTTGTCGTATTGGACTGTGCTATATGTTTTGGCATTCTCTTTAGTTCTTTTCAGGGTTAGTAAATTAGTTTAAAATATCTGGTTAAATATAATGGCAGCCACTGGATTTCTTTTGTTCTGTTTTTCCTTTATAATTATATAACAGTTGAATGTAGATAATATGAGAAAAATAGTAGGTAATATGATATATAGTAGATAATATAATATGTAGATAATGAGATATAGTAATATAGATATTACTATATTATAATAGAATTAATTAAATATAATATTATAATAGTATTTTGATAGATAGATAGATAGATAGATAGATAGATAGATAGATAGATAGATAGATTAGCAATTATATTATAATCAATATTCTAATATAGATATTATAAACACAGCAATACTGGCATGCTTGGGAGCAGAGAGGAGGCTTTGCACGCTCCAGACCCTCTTCCCATCTGCACACCTAGTGAGGTTACTTTCCACTTTGTTTTGTTACCTGTTGTCTGAGGGGTTGGCACCGGAGAATAAATGAGAAGCTGGCATATAGACTGGAACACCAAACAGTCAAAGTTTTTGACTGTGACAGCTTTATGCTAAATGATAGTATTAAGCTTTCTCAGAGACTAAATGCATACAGGTGTTAGATATCAATATTTCAAATGAAAAGCTCTTCTGTTTTGAATCTAATCTGTCCATATTTGGATGCATCACATTCATCAGTAATAAACCCCTACAAGGTTTCAGATACTAAATAACCCTTCTCCCAGGGCAGGCTGGCAGGACAAGGGCCGGGTTCTCTATCTAGGGGTTTCCCAATAGTGTAACACCACCAGCCAGCTTGAGCCCCCACCCAAATTTCTGGGGAATCCTTCACTGTTCCCTGGGCACTCCAAAATGGGTAAGTCTTCCCCACTCACAAGCATGAGTCTGAGTGTAGTAAACAGAACTTTTAATAGTAGTGAAACAAAAATGCAAAAGGCCAAATAACAGAGATCAACACTAATCTAGAAAAATTAGTATAGAGCAAAGCTCTCAACAACCCACACCACATAACAGAACATACAAACTTAATGGCAAAACTGGCTCTGATCTGGAAAATTGGTGATAACTAGGCTCCCAATGAACCCTAGGGTACATAGGGAATATCTTTCACTCCAGCTGTCTGCCGACACCATCTACTGGTCACTCTCTCCATCCTCTAGAACTCTTCCTTGGTTCCGCCTGCTGTCTGTCGGCTCCACCCTCCGGTCACTCACACCGCCCAGCTCGCCACTCTCACCATCCGCTGGCTCGACCCTCTGGTCACTCGTGTTGCCCAGCTCACTGCTGGCCTCTTCCTGTCCACTCACTCCCCCCATCTCAGCTCAGAGAAAGAAATTTCTCTTTAGTGATTTTTTTTTGGTCAGAGAGAGAGAGTTTGCTCTTCTGCCTGCTGATTCCAGATCTTAAGTAGGTGTGAACTGCTGTCTCTATCTAAATGGCAAAAGCCTCACAGGACGCTGATCCATAGCTATCAAAAGACAAGGGAAGCAAAAGGAGGAGGGGCCAGAATGGCCTCAAACCTCCACCTCTGTCTCTTTCAAATTCTTTCAGGCTGAAACATGCAGTTGCCCTTCCTACAAACCTCTTCATAACTAAGAGTAGTTTTTACCCTTTAATTAATTCAGACAGATTTGAAACATAGAGTAGCAATTCACAAAAAGACAGTATTATATATTTCCCCTTAGTAGAATTATGATATTAATAGATTTGTGAGCAGACTAACCCTAAATACCATTACCCACTATGCCCTGCACCCAGTATGATAATCATCTAATTGTGCTCTTTGTATCCATGCTATTACAGGACCCATGCAGATTAGTTGTCCCCCCTTCAGAAGCTGTTAAGCCCAGCTTCTAAGCCTGCCTTACACTGACATAACAGCAAAAATATCAATTCCTGAGAAACGTACAGGGCAAACATCTTTTTCTATGACAAATTAAGCACAAGGGATAGGCTATTTGCTGGCAGACTTGAGATAGGTCCTAAGAGATACAAAATTAGAAAAATTAACCAATAAATTCACCTTGTGGTTCCCTGTAGCATGGATCACTTTAGCAGACTAAAGCTGTGTTCACACACAGGGGGTTATTTCAATATAAGTCATTTAGAAACAACTTATATTGAAATAACACCTTATTTCGAAATAACTTAGTCTGAATTAACAAAAAGTTATTTTGAAATAAGGAAAAAGGTGGGAAATGAAATAGCATGTTCACAGTGTGAACATGCTATTTCGCTTGGGGAGGGGGCTGCAGGGACTGGCGGGGTTCAGCGCAGCCCAGCGCTACTCCCCG
>ML681998.1:24790787-24836852 GCA_007922195.1 Podocnemis expansa | reverse complement strand
GGCCAGGGGACACCCCTCAGCACCCTGGACAGGGTGCTGAGGGTTCCCTGGCCAGGGTGCTGAGGGGGCAGCCCTTCAAATGTTGTTTCGGAACACCTTGTTCCGAAACAACATGTTCACACGCATTGTTTCGAAACAAGGGTTTCGAAACAAGGTTGTTTTGCCCCCAAATGGGGTTTAACTTGTTTCGAAACAACACAGTTGTTTCGAAACAACGGGTTCCCCTTGTTTTGAAACAACTGTGCGTCGTGTGAACATGTTTTTTTTGTTTCAAAACAACCTCGTTGTTTCGAAATAAAAATGCTGTGTGAACACAGCCTAAAAGTAATTATATGCCAAATATGCCAAGAATCCATAAGAACTATAAAATCATTGGTGTTTCCTTGTCATTCCCAGAAGCTAATATTTGAAACATTACCACTCTGAAACAACATAATCATCAACAATTCTAAGCAAAGGTTTTTGTCTCCAAGAAAGTTTTTAATACCATGTAACACAGACATATACACAACTTATATTACTCAGTCATTAAGCCTGGTGCAAGAGACAATTTAAATGAATGTAGAACTATCTAAGTTAATGTACATTGAACTTAAATAACTTTATATTTTATGCCTATATTTGACCCATTGCCTCTGGGCAGTTAGCATGTGTCGTTCTCATTCATAAATAGTGATGAAAATAGAATCATCTATTTATACAATTCCAATATAAAACAAAAACCAGTAAGAGATGGTGGAACACTTTGTGCCAAAATAAACTTCCTGAAGATGGCTAATATGAATACAAAAAATCAAAACAAAGTCTCTTGATTTTGTTCTTGTGGAAAAATTCATGTATTCCCTCATCTGGTGTGTTTCTGACTCTTTTTGTTTTGTTTTGTTTTGTTTTGATAATACTAGGCTTTGTAATAAAGTAACATGTTTGGTTTTATTTTGCTCAAAATTGTATCTCTGGATGAGATTTTTAGAAGAGGAGAGCAGCTATTTAAAATACCTCTGCAATTTCATTAACAGAGAGGTTACATGGATGTCCCTGCAATTATGACAGCGATTCAATTTCTTTCTGTGTGCTTCAGTTCCTCATCTGTAAAATAGGGATATCATTGTTTCGTCTCTTTCTCACCTTTTTCTGTATGTCTTGTCTTTTTATGCTGTAGCTTTTTTTTGAACAGGACTATTCCTTATTACATGTATTACAAAGTAACCAACACAGTTGGCATCTGATTTCTAGGTTCTATTATAATACAAATAATAAAAAATAATAATTTCCAACCCAGTGACATGGTACTGTATATTATAATACTATTTCTGGCCAGGCTTTTTCCCTCTAAAAATGATGTAAGATTTTTCTTTTTATGTTTCCATTTTATTTTCCATCTGCATGTGGGTGTCCTTAAAAAGCAATCTGATCGCTTTCTGATAAATAGCATTGCCCTACATGGTAATTACCATTCTTATATACTTTTTATCAGATATGTTTTCTCCATCCTGACAGTAGGCAATTAGATAAAAGCACCTCAGTAAACGTTCATGTTTATCCTTCCTACACATACTACACTGAATGACAAGAAGAACTTTAAGAAATCTCATTTTTACTTTCTCCCCTCTGTTTTGATGTGGTTCTGTGAAGTCCATTGCATAGACAAACTGTGTGCGGTAGTATCTTATATTGGTCTAACTTTTTCTGGTAAAGGAGACAAGTTTTTGAGCTACACAGAAGTCTTATGCATGTCTGAGAAATGTACTCACTGTCACAGCTAAGGTGAGACAGATTGTTTAGCATAAGTAGTTAATACACATTGTAAGAGACCATTTAAAGTGAAGTGGCCTAAGGGTTACAAACTGTTGTAATAAGCCACACATTCAATGTCTTTATTAAGACCATGCTTATAGTGTCTTGAAAAGTTATGAATTTAAGCTCCATGAATTTCTTTTGAAGATGTCGTGCAGGTTTTCTTTGAGAACAAGAACTGAAAGGTCAGATACAGAGTGACTGTTCTGTGAAAAGTATTCACCCATGGATGATATGCTGTTTTTGTCTTTTATCCTTATTTTGTGCAAGTTCATTGAAAAAGAAGTGATTGTCTGGTTTCACTCATATGTTGTTGGGAGGTGTATAATGGACTGGATGAGGTACACCACATTGGCATGTGTAGATCCATAAAACTAGAAGTGGGGGGTTACTGAAAACAAGTCTGTTATAGCGAATTTTAAAAGAAAATCCAAATGTGCTTCAATTAAACTGTTTCACAGAGCTCTAGCTGTGTTAAGACAGCTGAGAGATTAAGCTATGCAAGATACAGAAAGCAAGTCTTGTAAAATCTTATTTATGATGAGGAATCTTTGGCTATGCCTACATTGCCAGATTAGTCTGGACCAAGCAAGCTTAGTCCAGACTAATTTGGCCATAGCCACACAAACTTTTGCCTCATCTGAGCTAAGAAATTTCTTAAAATGTGGATCCAGATTTGATCTGCATCCACTCTGTCATGGTATCTATCCAGTCCACAATCTGCATGCCATGTTTGATGTGTATCCGTAACCACATCCACAACACAGCTTGGACTCAGTCAGCATTTTAGCCTATTAATTGGCTCATAACTTACATGGGTCCCACCCACCTTTTCCTTTTCTTGTTTGCAGTTCACACGCTGCACTGTCAATTGAATTTCCCTGCCCACGAGTGAAATCTCTGATTGACAGCATGGCACATGAACCACACACAAGAAAAGGAAGACGTGAGTGGGGAAGGGATAGGGGGAATGAGCCCATCAAAGGCCAGCACGCTGACTGACTGCCAGTGAGCGATGGCTCTTCAAGCCCCAGCCTGCTGTGACTGAGACTCTGATTGGCTGGCAGACCACAATCAGAGCTGAGCTAGAATTGGCTCTTACACATCCTTGTTCCCCTATGTGCTGCTCACCCAGCATCGCAACAACTGCAGCGATCACACTGTGGACAGATAAATATAGAATCTGCATCCAAGAGCCAATCTGCAGCAATGGGTCTGTGGACATTTGCCCCCACATCCACAGATGCGGATAACCATGGATCTGAAATAGATACCCACTGATCTGTGGGGCTCTATGGATTAGTTTGTGTGTATGTTGTATGCATTACATTATAGAGTTGGTGCTCATAGCTCCAAAGTTAAGGCTGCATTCTGAATGATATTTAAAATAGGGCTTTTTCCATATTGTCGTTCTTTCAAAGTGACATTTCACAAAGTTAGTTTTGATGCCCTTTGCGGAACCATCCTTCATAGCAGAGCTGACAGCAGCAAAGGGCCAGGTTCTAGATCTAAAGGTTCCTGTTAATAATACAATATCAAACTGGCCCAAGCTCCCACCCTGGTTCCTGGGAAATCATGCACTATCCCCTGGGTGATGTAAGAGGCAATACTTCACTCCTCACAAGCACAGAGTCTGAGTGTAAAACATAAAACTTTTAATATAAGGAGGGAAATATAAAAACAGCACTGATTTGGGGAAATGGTGCAATGCAGAATTCATAAACACAAAAAGGAGAACCCAGCCCAACATAGAGTACAAGGGGCATACCGCTCACTTCTCCTTTTCTCTGTACTGAATGTTGTAATTCACTGTCCACCTCTCAGGAAGGAAGAGGAGGAAGGGGCTGTCTGTCCCCTCCTGCAAGCTCTTGGTAACATTTGCTTAACCAAGCCAGCTCTGCTGCTGCCTATAAATGTCACCGTGGGGCCTTGGCAAGTCTCCATCTGCAGGTACCTACCTACAGGCATATACCATGACTCCTGCCATCTGCTAGCTTCTACCATTGGTGTCTACTGACCACTTGTAGCTTCCACCATCTGCAGATGCCAAACACTTGTGACTTCCACTGTCTGCAGGAGCAGACCATTCACATGTCACCATCTGTAGGTGCCAACTGCTCATGGCTTCTCTCTAACATTTATCAGTCAAAATTTCCCAGTTTCTCGAGTGATTTCAAGTCATGGAAAAACCTTTCTGCTGACAAAGAAGCAATTTCCCCACTCATATAGAAAACTCCAAAAGTAATCATTAACTCCATCTTTAAACAATGGGAGGAGGGATAAGCATTATGGGAGATTCAGAGCTACTGCAGCAGTGGCAACCACCACAGGCCCCTCCTTACGGTGCTGTGCATTGCTCTGCCACTCATTTGAGCTCTGCTTATGTGAGAGGGAATTTTTCATCAGAACAGTCAAAACACATTTAATTGAATCAAAGAACAACATACAATCCAAGGACAATATTTCATTGTGCCTACAGTTAAATAAAATAAATTTGTAACCCAAAATAAATCATACAAACCATTTCCCATCATGCCCAGGACCTGGGTAGGTTTATCCATATAAAGCGAACTTATGCTAACTACCTAATTGTTTTCATACAAATACAAAACCATGCAAATAAGGGCATGCTTTTCAGCTGACTGAGCAAGGGGAGTGCCCTTAGACATTCAGACCTTGCTTAATACTCCAACTTTGATTACATATGATTTTTTTTGTTTGCAATTTTTTTACAATAGACAGTAAGTAGTGACATTTGAAACTAGTCACTGGCTGAAATCTATAAAAGTTCCTAGCGTTTTACTCATGGTATATATCTTGAAAACAACACTACATGTCTATATAAAAAATTAGTAGAGAAGTGAACCTTGAGTAGATGTGTTCTAAGGGACAATAAAACAAGAGTTATTTAGCTCTATGGGTCATTTATACCATTTTCTTCACAATAGAGTAGTGGATAGGCTCAGGTTCTCCCACTAGCCACTGGAAAAATGATGTACATGCTGAGAAGGGGACAAGACTCATCTGGAAGCCCAAGCAAAGGGCTGAGTTTTAAGGGCTCAAAGCCAGGGTTGAAGATGCTAGTGAAGACAGATAGATGACCTTGCTAACCCAGAAAGGTTCCTTTTGTTTGTGTGATCTGGGTGGGGGAGGCAAGCCATTGGAGACATGCTAAGTAAGGTTGATAACCTACAAGTTGGCACTAGGAGTAGGAAGTTCTCTGATACTGTGGGCAGCAGCCAGAGGCACACAAGAGGTCAGCAATCCCCATCGCAAGCCTGGAATGCACTGTTCTCCTATCAGGCTGTTGCAACTGCAGTCATCAAGTGGGTTTGAGCTGGAGAAATATCACACAGAAAAGAGGGGTGGAGAGTGGCAGGATGTTCTCCATGAAGGCTCCTTCTTCAGGAACTTACTTTTCCCCCTTGATCTGTGTAAAGATATACTTGTAGAAAGTTGTGAATTTAGAGACACTCCCTAGCATGGTCCAGTGTTGTGTGAAGTGGGAGACTGGCCCTATGGGAGATCTAACATGGCTGCTTCCAGCCAAACAGCTGGATACCTGTCTGTATGATTAAAGTTCTGTTCCTCATTCATTCAGGCCCCACCCCCTGGCCAGGGATAGGGCCGGGGGGGGGGGCTGCGCCGCCACAGGCAGCTAGGCCAGAAGCAGCCGCTGGAGGCCGGGTCCGTGCAAGCAGGTGGCCAGTCCCCTGATCCCTGGCCGGGGATTGGGGGCCTGGCCACCTGCGGTGGCAGGCGCAGGCCCGGCCTCCATCAGCCACTTCTGGCCCAGCCCCGCCGCTGCCTAGCCACCCACAGCGGCGCGGCCTCTCCCTGGCCCTATCCCTGGCCATTGGTGGGGCCTGCCGAGTGGCCAGCTGGGCCCCGGATCCCCGGCTGGGGATGGGGCCACCACGGCCGCGGCCAGCCAGAGATCTGGCCCCGGATCCCCAGCCTGATTGGTAGACAGGTTGGTAAGTGGAGAATCAGAGAAGCAATGATACTACTTAGAAGTGGATTATATGCAATTCATGTTTAAGAAATGAATTAAAATGGAGGGAAATTGGACCAGTTGGTAAAGTGATTAAAAATTAGCTCAGTGATCAAACTGATAAGCAGACAAGACATTGCAGACTAGATCAATTAAGCAGACAGAAAATTAATTATAAGATTATCCAGACAGCAATTATTAATGAATTAATTAAACACGCAGTCATGTGATAAATATAGTTATAAAAAACAGCCAAGCAATGTGAGGTCACTCTCTTGCTAGCAGGGTACAAGGCTACTTACCAGCGGAGGAAACTAAAAGTAGCTTTTGAAAGAGAAGCAAAGCTGCCAACAGTCATTATGGCTGCATTGGTAATTCTTTCTCCCCAGTGCTACCAAGCGCTAGCCCACAGTCAATGGAACGGAAAGAAAGACTCCAAAGAAGTCTGGGGGTGTGAGGAAAAGAGGATAAGACAGACAGATAGGCCTTGAAATTGCTGAGCTGAAAATGTAGATACTTTTCAGGCATCTGACCTTTAAATTGATCATGTGTATGCTTGCTGCTTTCTACAAAAATCCATGTGTGAAAGTTCTAACGGGTAAACCACTGACACAATGCCTTTTGTCTCACTTATTCTTCCTATACATCTTTTATTTTATTTTCCCCTAGTCCTGAAAAGCTGGAGAAAACCAGAAGGAAGAGAGGGCCATCTGTTACTGCTCACTAAACAGATCCAAATCCTTCCTGGCTGGCAGCAACCAAGAAAAAACTCAGAAAAATAAGCTGGCAAGAGCCAGTCTTAGAAAAGTTTTTTTCTACAGTCAACTCCCCTTGGGGAAAGGGACGTGCAAGCACCCACACGGGAAAACCTGCTATGAGGTTAGAAAGCTGAGATTCTGAAAGAAAAGGAGTGTTATTTTTCATTCTCTTTTTCAGGTTTCTTTTGATTTTGTTTTTTGTGTGTTGGTCTAAAAAAGGAAAATTAGTGTTCATGAATAATTCATAGGCTATGATCTGAATACCATTTACTTGTACTGCAAGTAATTACGTAAAGATGTGAGTGACTTTATACAGCTGTTATCTGTGTGTTCAGTCTGGGTAACTTAATCCCTTCATCAGAAAGCAGTGAAATCAATGTGTAAAGTATGCTGAAAAAGAATAGGTTGTCAGTTGTATAACATGGATTGTCATGTTTGGAGTAACCATTATACCATCTAAAGAAATTGACTTGATCTGCAACCCTATATATTTTATATCCTATCTCTGGGGTTCCCCAGAAACAAGGAGAGGTGGATGTATGGTTTTAGCAAATATTTTGAGGTTTGTGTGCAGCTTGTAGCAAGTAGCTTGAAGGGATCATGAGAACAGATACAGCACTACGCAGCAGCATAGTAAGCCACTTTGGGTACATCTACACTGGAACCTTACGCTGACTTAAGGAAGGTTACATTGACCTACAGACTCCTGCAGCCACACTGGGCTTGTATTAAGATGACATAAGTGCTTTCTTAAGTTGACTTTATAACACTACCTCTTAAGGTTGACTTAATTTAACTTATTAAGTCAACTTAAGCTGATGTAGACAGTGAAAGTCCTTAGGTTAACAGAGCTTCCAGTATAGACATAGCCTATGAGTAGTAGCAAAGCAGAGCTTAGAATTGTTCTGTTACAAGGGACATTTGCTGGAACTGGGCCTGTTGTTCTAGCAGACCTCTGCTTTACCTGGATCCTGCCAAATACATCACTATTTACACTCTACCAGTGCCCCAACCTCAAGTCCAGGTTAGTCAGGCAAAGAGGAGACCCAGTCAGTTCTGGTCTAATCAGGAGCTATACTGCACCCAGCACAGTAGCCTGAGAAAGAGGAACAAAGATATCAGCTGCAATTATGGTTGCAGAGGTAGTTTCTTTCTCCCCTATGGTGCTATGCAATAACCCACAGTGAATGAAAGGGAAAAGGTGATGGGCAGAGACCTGGGGAGTTTGAGGAAAAGAGGATAAGACAGACTGACTGACTTTGAAATTGTTCAGCTTTTCTTTTCTCTGTCTTCTTCCAGGCTCTTTTCTTTTTTTTTAACTGTATGAAGACAAGAAATCAGTCATTTTTGTCAGGTGACTCATCTGGAGGGTGCATAACAACTCTTACCTCAGTTTATTTCCTTTGTAAACACAAGGCAAATTCTTGATAGTACTTTAATAGTTCATTTTGTTCAATGCCCTCCACATCTATAACTTCCAGGTATCCAGTGTACAGTATGTCACCTAACAAATTAAGAACTATAGGCTTGCAAATGTCTTTAAAGAATTGAATAGAGATAAATAATCTTATTTCAAAGTCCTTTTACTTTAAGGATATCCTTCTATACTGGTAGAAATACTTTAGAAATAAGGCTTCTCCTCCTATAGTTTACTCAAGCAGGCTTAAGGTGAATGGAAAATATATTTAAAATATTTTTTTAAACATTCTGTAAGTCAAATAAGATCATTGTAGATACTGGTGACATTTGTAAACTCCACTTAAACACAAATCATATAGATTTCTATATTACTAAATCAATTCTGTTTATACTGTTGTGATGATGCCTCTTGTCAATTTCCAAAGGGCTAACCATGTTAGTCTAGTCCAGCAAAAAAAAACAAGGAGTCGTGTGGCACTTTAAGACTAACAGATTTATTTTTCGCATGAGCTTTCGTGGGAGAAAATCCCACTACGTCAGATGCTTTGAAGATGGGTAAACTTACAGAATGGAATGAAAATAAATGCAAGGGGGTGTAAAACATAGAAAGAAAACAACAGAACACCACTAGTTACCACATACAACCCTCAAGTCAGACCTCTGCAACAGATCATTAAGGACCTACAACCTATTCTAAAACATGATCCCTCACTCTCTAAAGCCTTGGGAGACAGACTTCTCCTTGCCTACAGACAGCCACCCAATCTTAAACAGATACTCACCAACAGCTACAGATCTAACAACAGACACATTAAAGCAGGCACACACCCCTGCAACAAACCACGCTGCCAAGTCTGCCCACATATCTACACAACAGACACCATCATAGGTCCTAATCAAGCCTGCTATGCCATCAAAGGCTTATTTACCTGCTCATCTACTAATGTGATCTATGCCATCATGTGCCAGAAATGCCCCTTATACATTGGACAAACCTTATACACCTTATACATTGGACAAACAGGACGATCCCTGCGCAAAAGAATAAATGAACATAGAGCTGATATCAGAAATCACAGAACAAAAAGAACAGTTGCTGAACACTTTCATCTTTCTAATCACTCGATAAATGATTTGTTAACAACCGTCGTCAGAGATGTGGCTGGGACATCAAGACTTCAAAGAGAAACAGCTGAATTTGAATTAATGTGCAAATTAAATTCTGTGACCGCAGGCTTGAATCAAGGCTATGGGTTGTTTTTCCACTACAAAAGGTAATTTGACTTCAGCTTTCCCAGCTTAACAATTGCTCTGATTTGCTGTTACTGTATGACTTGATCCTATGTTTTACACCCCCTTGCATTTAATTTCATTCCATTCTGTAAATTCACCCATCTTCGAAGCATCTGACGAAGTGGTATTTTCTCCCACAAAAGCTCATGCGAAAAATAAATCTATTAGTCTTTAAGTGCCCCACAACTCCTTGCCTTTTTTTTATGCCTGCCACCTTTATGATTTTAAGGATATTTTATCAAAAACCTGTAAAGTTAAATATGGAACAGCATGTCTTACCAGGATTTATATTTGTTTTGTCTTCCCCACACGTTGCTGTAGGTTAAATAATTTTGAAATAATGGAAATATATAGATATCCAGATTTACTTGCATTCCAGTTCTGTGAGATTATCTCCTGGAAAAACACCTGATAAATATATGGTAGGTAGCAGGTCAAATACCCCTCTTCAGTCTTCATTTCTGTGCCTGTACATTAGGAGCCTACTCCTGCGTGCGCGCACACACACACACACACACACACACACACACACACACACACACACACACACACACACACACACACACACACACAGGAAATTAGTATGTTTGAATTGTTCTCTTGAAATGCATGTTTACAAGAATGGGGCCTTGATATTTGTGTGTGTGTGTATGTGTATTGTGAAAATTATATATCAATCTGCTAGAATTTATATAACATCATGTGGGAGTTGGGTATTTTGTTGTTTTGTTTTTTTAAAATGTAGCAGCATTTCTCTTTGCAGTGACTGTACCATACAAAATGACCAGAGTATGCACAAATGGCTTAATTCATAAGTCTTTGAGGTCAATGGCAAGTCTCCATCTTATTTCACTGGCTTTTGGCTTAGGCCCATAATCACTGTTAACTTATACATTTTTTGGATAATTAAACTATAAAGTGATAACAATCAAAGTTGCTCAAAGCATGGCATATTGTGTGGTTAATTCTGATCCAATATATCATGCCCTTTTATAACAAACATTATACATGTCAAAATCAGAATTAAAGTCATGCCACAAGGATATTTTTGATTATTTAATTCTTTAATTGTCTTTATTCAGATATTAAAATCAGATTCTCACTGTGACTGTTCTCAGTGTTCACAGGAGTTAAGTCACCTCCTCACCTCCCTGTCTCCAGCAAGAGGTAGATTTACTGGCACTTAATGCAACCTCAGACATCCCCACACTGTTAGTCACTCATCTCCTCTGGGCTATGCCAGCTCTTCATTGTGGAGTGCTGCATGATCATCCTAGGTCATGTTGCTCAGTAGAAGAAACACAGGGAGCTATAGAACTTGCTGCAGGTGCATGCAGAGAGTCAATATTAAGTATACATGAATCCCATGAGAGATGAAAATTTTTGTAACTCCAACAGTAGCCTTGCAAGTTAACAAAAAGTGTATCCAAGACCTTTTGAAATGTTCCTCTACCGTGTCCAGACTCTTATCTGCTGAGCACATAGAAATACCAGGTGTGCTGTCCCCAAGGAAGCAGTATACTCATCATTGTGTAAGTGTAACCTTTCCTCACTATCCCCTCGGCACTATAAAAAGCAATACTTCCCCTCATATGCATGGAGTCTTAGTGTAGAACATAAACCATTTAATAAAAGGAGGGAACTATTGGAAGAGTACAAAGCAAAATTCATAAACACAATGAGCAGAACCCATCCCACTCCAGAGTACAAGGGGCATGCTTCTCCCATCTTGCTTTCCCCTGTACTGCCCATTGTAGCTGCAGGTTCTGTATCTCAGTGGGGTGAGGGTGGAGAGGATCCCTCAGCCAGTCCCCTCCTGAAGGCTGTTGCTGACACAGGCTTGACCATGGCTGCTATGCTGCTGCTTCCTGCCACCTCTGAGCCTTAGCAAGTCCCTGTTGGTTGGCTCCTCTCTGCTGTCAGTTAAAATTTTCCAGCTTCTCTAGCTCTTAGAATGATTAGAGTTTATGGGAAAACCTTTCCTCTTGCACAGGATCAACTTCCCTGCTTCAAATGAAAAACTCTAAAAGTAATCATTAGCTCTATCTTTTGATAATGGCAGAAGAAAGGTTAATCCAGTCCTCAGGCTAAACCTTTGTCAGAACTAGTGCAACCTCAGCCAAAAAAATCCCCAAAAACAAAAACAAAAACAACCTAAAACCCAATCTGTTTGCTTTGCCATCAGAAGCAAACTGGCAATGCCATTCTTTTGAGTTCTGTTTAGCTGTCAGTGAATTTGCATCATACTAGGCTAAAGGCATTTCATTGCCCTTTCATTTAAAATAAAAGGGATTTGTAGCCCATATGAGCCACACTAACTATTCCCATCATGCCCAGCACGAGGCTGGGTTTATCCATATACAGTGAAATTATGCTAAGTATGCACTTGTGCAAATAAAGTGAGCCACTTCTAGCTGACTGAGCAGGAAAGTGCACTCAGACATTGCTTGAAATTCAGATCTTGCTTACATAAGATTTGGCTCAGGATCAGTACCTACCATAATATTGTATGACTTAGATATATTTGTAGTGAAATCAAGGATAAGTTTATTACTAAAGATTCAAAAGATCATGAATAAGGATAATCAAAATGAGATGCATTAGGTATCAGTTTTGTATGTAACCATTTTTAGAGATTAAATTTAAACTGGCTAAGCTAATGTCTAAAGGAGACTTACACAAAGTTTTTGCATGGTCTTCCACTAGCGCAGGCAGAAATCTCCTTTTCATGAATGTAAACATGCTGCTCATTTACTTCGTATGTGCATGGTAGAGATATCTTCTTGCCTTCTACTTATATCCCCAAAGTTCATTACTTTTTATTCTGAGTCAAGATCAACCCCATGTTTTGTTTAGTTTTTTTGTGCCGTTGAGGTGTTTATTTTACATTCCCTGTGTTGTGGAAATGTAGTTCCTGGGTAAAAATATAATCACTGTGTTAGCTTATAATAATTAATTTACCTGCCAAAAGAAACAAGTAAATAAGCACCTGTCATCTAATAGAAAACCAATTTTAAAGTGTGTCTCAATGCAGAGTTAATAAACACATTTTCAGTATCTAAACATCACCTCTTACATAGTATCTGTTTATATAGTTCACAATAACATCAATGACCACCATGACTTAGTCGTTCATTTAAGACTTCATGTGATACATTTTGATGAACCAGAATATACATATCAGAATCAGGATATTCTTGTAACCTCCTTCTCAAGTGGCATTGAAGGGTTCGTGGCTCATGAAGTTCAAATTTTTCTGAGGCAAATTCTGCAGGCTTTACTAAAGTTTTTAATTTAATTCAACTAATATCTGCTAACATATTTGGTTAAAGATGTATTTATAATTTCCTTTCCATCACAACTCCAACTCCCACCTGATACAAAAAAGAAATAACAAGTGAAAACCATTGTAAATCACACAGCAAAGGTCCAGTGATACAGTTCATTGCATGGCAGAATCCCAAAATGGTGTTCAGCATGACCATTTGAATTCATGACCAGCAGAAAGAAAGTATCTACAACAGTATCTTCCAAGGACAACAAAGATGTTCAAATCAAATCAAATCAAATCAAATGGCTGGATTCTCTGGTTATGGAGCCATTAAAAGATCCCCAGTTTAGGTTTGTAAAATGGGATCCATGATGAGCTCTTCTTCCCACACTGGTGCCTATGTGCCGGTCAGTGTGCATGTGGCACAAATATTTAGTACGAAAGGTCCTTGAGGGAAGGAGTGATCAGAAAAAAAGTCTGTCTTTAAGTATTTAAGATTCAAGCTCATATCTACATTTCCCATAATATTGCTCAATAATTGATAAACAAATTGTATAAGTAAAGTATAAGCCCTCTGCAGTCAATACTTTGAAGAACTCTTTTAATAGGTGATTGGTGCAAATGTTCCCCACCACCAGTAGTATGTAAATAAAAAGACTATATAGGCTTCCAGAGGTAGGGAAAAGTATGCCTGCCACAAGTATTATGAATGCATCTGCCCCACTGATTAATATTTGATGTGAGCAATTTCAGATTACTGATAAGATCTATTAATAATTAATGCAATGTTATTGTGGATGATTAAGGCTATTTCTTTTAATGGGATTCTCAAATAACTTCTAACACCTCAGCATAAATTCTTTATAATCTCTATCCATGCATGTATTTCAGCAAGACTGCTGAGGAAAGCTTTGTAATTACAATTCAACCAACCCTGCAATACCAACAAGAACAGAATTGTATTCCAACCAACATGTTAAAATCACTTGCAAGAGAATACTTCAGGGATCTGAATTTTTCTCTTTTTACTTGATGTTATTATCTCTATTTCATGAATTTTCTTTCCTCTCTACTGTCTACTTGACTGAATTTCTCATTAAAATTAATAACATCTCTGTTCATATTAGAAAGTGACAAAGAAAATAAAGCATTTTGTCAAAGTAAATTTACAATACAGCAGATATTTCAATAATGTGACAATAACAATGAAATTGGAAGTGTGAAGAAAGGCCCTCTGATATAACCTACAAAGAAGAAATAAAATTAAAAGAAATTGTATCTCAAGTTTCAGATCTCTGATGTCATTGCCACAGTAGCATCTACACCACACTGGGAGACAGCAGCCCAAGACAGGACTAACTGACAAAGACTTGTCAGAGGAGGAATGACTGTGTGAGGAAAATTGCATCTTGTTCGTCGCAGAAAACCACCAGAAAAGAAAGGATAGAGCTGTCATGCAGCACTTGTGATCCAACCTGGCCTTTTAACACCACTTGCAACATCTAGCCATGAATCTGCACCTCAAGGATAGGACTCCTCAGTTATAAAAAGTCCCAAATAAAATACAGATCATCTTTGACCCCATGGGCTTGTTGCCACCAACATATTATTACTTCTCCAAAAAAATATTTATCTTCCAGTTGATATCAGGAAGTTAAATTTTAGAAATGAATGTTGGCAACTTCCAAAGGGTACCTTACCTTCCTCTATATGCTTTTCCCCAATGTTTGAATCTAAACAACTGCTTTGATTTTCAGTAAATCTGACCTGATCCTATGACTTACACATCCCTGCATTTATTTTTCTTCCATTCTGTAAATTCTTCCATCTTCAGAGTGTCTGACAAAGTGAAATTTTTCTCCCATGAAAGCTCATGTGATAAATACATTTGTTAGTCTTTAAAAGTGCCATAGGATGCCTTGGCTTTTTTTTTTTTAAGTGAAGGAATTCTATTAGTTAACTTTATCCTTTGTAAATTCATAAACTTTTTGCAAATATAAACATATTTTGGTACATTTTTCCGCTAATTGACATAGATTAGGAATTTAGATCATAGTTTATGGTCTTTTTAAAAAAAAAAAAAAAAAGTATGTCTGTGGTAGTGCCTACCACAATGAGGTACTGATTCATGACTGAGGCTCCAAGGTGCTACCTTTGTTCTAATAATACTCATGGTAAGACATCGTATTTGTGGAGATTTCACATAATTTAAAAGAAATGCTAAATCTAATAATTTGCCAGACTATCTTCTAAACTAGGTTTCACAACAAAGCTTCTGATATATTTCTTTCACAAACAGGTTTCATGGACTCTTTTCTAAATAGGGTGATGAATGTGGCATAATGAACGCTTTCTTATTCAGTAAGGCTTCAGCACCAGTACATTTTCCAAAGAGAATCAATTAGATTCAGATAGGATTTTCTAGCATTCTTTGTCAGATAAAAGATTTGGTACATAGAATAGACAAGACCAACCATTACTATTCTGAAATACTCATTAAAAACTTGACTTTGCTGTGGATAAAAATAATTGATTTTGGGACAGACCATATAAATTTGATAGGGTCCATTGTTACCAGAAATAGAACTGGGCCTGAATTGCACAAACTGAAAAAAAAAACCCTGCTTTTTCCATGCCAGCCAATATATATGTTAGGTAACATAAAAACCACACTGAGTGTTCTGAATAAACAAGATCTTGGTGTCTGTGGACACTCCCTCTGTTTGGCAGCTGAAGGGGGAGGCACTTTATTAGCCTGAGCTTTGTATTTACATGAGCAAAAATAAGTACTCAGCATATTGCCCTCTATCTGTGTAAGCGTACTAGGTGCTGAGCATGATGGGAAAGAGTCAGTATCTCTGGTATTGTGTTAAAAACCACTTTTGTGTTAACTGCAGGGGTAATGAAATGTTGTCCTTTGATTGTATGAACAAATGGCAGCATCTAAACAGAACAATAAGGCTGGAGTACACATGCTCAAGCATTCAAGAGCAAGCAGGGAAGTGTTGAGAAATCTGCTGAGGCTACATGAGTTCTGGCAAAGGGCTACCCTAAGGCATGGATTGGTTGTCTTTTCCCACTCCTAAAAGGTAGTATTAATGATTCTTCTTGGACTCTTTTGCTTTGTTAAGAGCAGGAACATTGCTGTTATGTCACTAGAAGGTTGTCCCATAAGCTGAAAGCTTAAATTCGATAAGAGCTGGAGTCGCTAAGGCTATTTCTACACTAACCAATTAGTCCGGAGTAAACATGTGTAGGCTGGACTAATTTGGTCTGTATCTACACTGGGTTTAGCCTAGTTCAAACTCAGAAATTTCTTAGTCTGAACCAAGCAAAGCTTAGTCCGAACTAAATTTGACTGATTAGTCCAGACTAAGCACTTAGTTCAAACTTTAAGAGGAGCGAGTTGGGCCTGCAGATGGTGGGAGCCAGAGGCGAGGACTTGGTGAGACCTGGAGGTATCAAGAGACAGCAGTGAAGGGAGCTTGGTTATGCCCATGTCCAGCAGCAGCTTGCAGAAGGGGACTAGTTGAGCCCCAAGCAAGAGATGAACACTGTTACAATGACAGTCAGTACAGGTGAAAATAAAAAGGGAGATGCAAAGAACTTGCCCCACATGCTCTGAGTTCACAAATTCTGTTTGCATTTTTTCTCAAACAAGTGCTATGTTACTTCTTTCCTCTTATGATTCCTTTCTATGTTTATTTTTTACCCTAAGACTTCTTGATTGATGGGAAATACTGCCCTTTGGTGCACTCAGGAGATAGTGTGTGATTTCCTAGGTAACTGGGTGGGGGCTTGAGTCAGTTTGGTGTTGTAGCATTGACAGAGACTCCTAGATATAGAACCTCACACTTGCTGCTGTAAACTTTGGCAGAATTGTTACATTTGTACATGATATTAATATATATTGTGTGTGTGTGTATATATACACATACATATGTAGAGAGACAAAGTGTGTGTGTGTGTTCGCATGTGTGCATATGCGCACGTGCACATCTTGGAAAGTTATTACCATAACTTAACCAAATGTATTATGCTCTCTCCCCACTTGTAGTCATCCATGAAGTATTCCAGTACACTTTGCAATGCTGGAATCAGCTTAGGAATTAGAAAATAGGCAGCCAGTATCCTAGCACAGGTTAGAAGATATTGCTATGCTCAACTGCCTTGATATATGGAATCCAAAAGATAGATAAGAAAAGTACAAAACACCAGGCTGAGGAAAAGTTACAAACTGCTTAGGTTGAATTAAAGGTGCATTAAGGATTTTGTAACTTGTAAAATCACACTACAAATACTACCAGCTGAAATGCATGTCTTTGAAGCACACATTCCACTTAAGATGGACAGACTGTGAGATAAGAATTATTTCCTGAAAGGAAGGCACTTTGTCTTCTTTTTTATATTATACTGCTCTGTCTTTACAAAATAAATTTGATTATATTCAAGGGGTTTTGAGTTTCTTGAATAGCTTTAAGAACAAATTGCATGTGGTCAATTTGCTGCATCTTTTAGTTATTATCATAAATCCTAGTGCATTTCCAGGATAAAAGATTCCATGCAGGTTCCATGAAGAAAAACTTAGCACTTTTAGTGGAGTATACCTGACTTTTCAGTGGGTCAAACATGGACCTAGAGGAGTCCAAAAAAAAAAAAGGCAAAGATAAAAGATTTGTCAGCCTCTTAACCTATTCAGTAAATTTCAGAACAGTAGCTTTGTGATGTATTTTCACACTCCGGGGTGCGGCACTCTCATTTGAAACAACTAAGGGATATGAGAAAAAAACTCCTTTCCATATCAAGAAGTCACATGGAACAAAAACAGTGCTATGTCCAAGTAGGAAAAAAAAAAAAAACTTAATGGTGATTTGAGCACATGAACATTTCAATGTATAGTTGGTGAGCTGGGAGTTCACAGTAAACACTGACCACAAATTCTTAGTGACACCATAAATTGCTACATCAATTTCCATTCAGAAGCAAAGGGATAGGTTCTTAGCTTTACCCAATTTGTAGACAATCATTTGTAGACACAGTATTTTAAATACTTTTGCATAGCTCCCTTCAATTGACACTGAAATCAAACAGCAGTGTTGACCAGGGACCACTCCAAAATATAGGATTCAGTGTGTGACAAAGACCTAAAATGAAGCGGACAAATGAAACTACTGTGAGATTAATTTACTTAGCATAAATAAGTCTGTGGGCTTTGTTTCATGATTCTTTATTTCTGACTCTCAATTCAATACTAAAAGCAAAGGGATGCAAATTTGTTGGGGATATTCATAACTTTGAGACTAAGTTGAGTGATGTCTCTAGAAAGCAGAGATATTTGAAAGGTCTGTAAATCAGTGTTATTCAAATGATAAATTGTTGCTGAAGGTCCACTAGCTTTTAGATTGGGCTAATTTTGAACCACTTCATATTCTTTTTACACCTCTTGTTTTGGGACATATGATTGTCAATTCCTTATCCCCATAAGAATATGGTTTTAAGACTGATTCCTCAGATGTTTAACATGTTGTAATAAGATACTGAATTTGCCTTTTAGTTTTTGATTATCATGTCCTTACTACTTGTTCAGTGCAAATGCTGATTGACTTGTACAAAATCTTGGTGCTGAATTCAGCACATGTCCAGAGAAACCATATGCAAGTTTTTCAGTGTTATTTCCAACTTCAGTGATATATTCTAATGGAATATTCCAATAATGAATACACATTGCTGCTCCCACAAAGAGGTGGAGAAAACAGTAACCACAAATACCTATTGAAGATCAATGATACGAAAGAAAAATTTAAAACACATGCTTGCATTAATCTTCACCAGATAGTTGTTATTGCTTTGATTTATTCTATGAAACAACTGGAAATGTATACATTTCTTTAAACTATGCAGTTTCAAACAAGAACCTAATATATATCTTTAACATATTTCTGTCTCAAATAATTAAATTGAGTTAATATATAAAAAGCTTATCATATTAAGCTTTTTCAGTATAAACATCTTATTTCCATAATGTGCTGAACTTTTGTCACTCTTAAAAAGATAGGAAAACAAGACCTAACAAAGAAAGATGCCAACAAGCAAGATATGTGAAAGGATTTATGGAACACAATTAGATATATGTGTTCATTACAAAAGGTTAATGGAGATTGTAAAAGAAGTTGCAAAAGTTACTGGAGCCCTGAGGCAGCTGTAACTTATGTACTGAGCCTTTATATGGATTTTTAAGTGTCCATTAAATATACTGTTCTGAAATGTGCAGTGACTTCAGCAGCTTTCCATTCATTGAGCAGTACACAGTCTCCTTGGCATAGGAGATCTTTCTAACATTCACTTTCATCACAAATGTCTTTTCCTTTTAGATTTTCTTCACATAATTAAAAAAGCTTTCATAGTAATTGGACATCACTATTCTCACAGCCATAGCATATTTTCTTTTCAATGCTGAGCTTTCATACATTTTCATTTTATAGTCTGAGACAGAGACAATGGGTATTTATTTAGGAAGAAAGGAAAGTTGTGTGTGTTTGTTTGGAGTTACAGTTAACTCTTCTGCTATTCACTAATTTTACTCAGAAAATTAATTCAGACTGACTCTGGATATCAGCATTTAATAGATTAAAACTAGATGTGGGACTGCAAAGGATAAATGGCAATGTATTGCTACGTGAAGATGTCTATCAGATGTAATGCAAGGTTGATCGTAGGTCTGGTTGTTAGATCTGAGATTGCTGATGTTCACTTAGTGCTGAGGACAGATAGGCTACTCTACACTGGGGGGTCTTAAATTGACCTAAAGCCCTTGAAGTCAACATAAGCAAATCCCTGTCAATATTTAGAAAGTATTAAGTCGACTTAAGCACTCCTGCCTGTAAGTCAGCATAAGCGTTTAAGCCAACTTTACAAGACAGGGCCTGGCCCCTTCTGCACCCCTGGGCGGGCTCAGGCCCCAATCCTGCCTAGGTGGGTCTGATTTGATTCCTTCCCTGTGGCTTTGAGGGGTAAGAGCGGGCTCAGAGCCCATTTGGCTCCCAGCAGCTTGCCCCACTGAGCAAACATCTCGGAATCTGGTCAGTTTCACAGACTCCCTGCCAGTGAAATTGCCCAGGAGCTGGTCAATTTCATAGGCTCTGAGTCTGTGAAATTGACCAGACTCTGAGCTGCTTGTGTGGGAGCAAAAGAACCTGGGAGCCAGATGGGCTCCTAGATCTTGCAGCCTGCAGAGGGCAGCTGAGATCCCCATTGGGTTCCCAGCCCCTCTTTGCTGATGGCAGAGAGGGACTCGGAGCCTAACCTGGCTCTAAGACCCTCTCCACAGCCAGGGGCATGGGGAGCCAGCATCACCACTAACCATTTGCAAGCGGCCAGGGGTGGGGCAAACCAGCATTGCCCCTGGCTGTTTGGAAGCAGCCACGGGAGATGGCAGCACCCCACACCGCTGGCTGCAGAACGGGGCTTGGAGCCAGGTGGGGCTTCTAGTCCATCTCTGGCCCCATCACTTGTGGAGATGGGCTGGGGGGTTGCCATCACACTCCCAGACCCTCTCCATGGGAGGCAGGGCCAGCAAAGAGGGTCTAGGAGCCAATTTTGCTCCCACCCCCTTTCCATGGGCTGCAGGAGCTTGGAGTCAGCTCCTGTGTGTGGTCACAAGTGGCTTGGGGCCAGATTTGGTCCTGAGTCACTTGTCACTGGGAGGAGGCTTGGCTGCCTGTTCAATGTCACAGGAGTGAACTTGACCAGGCTGCAGAGAACCTGCTCAAAGGACTCTGCAGCCTGTGCAGTTTCACTCCTGTGAAATCGGCCAGGCTGCCAAGCCTTCTACCATGGTGACAAGTGACCTGGTGCCCAATTTGGCCCAGAGTCATTTGTGACTGCCGGCAGGAGCTGACTCCAAGCCCCTGCCACTGGTGAGAAGGGGTTGGGAGCAAGATCAGGCTACTAGCCACTCTATGCCCAACCCGCTGCCAGTAGAGAGGAGCTGGGAGCCGAACTCAGCTCCCAAATCATCGCCAGAAAGCAGGAGCTGGATCGCACCCCCCCAGATCAGCCCCTGAAGCCAATTGGGCTCCAGGTACCCAATTGGAACCAGGGGTGGGATAGGGGGCAGGGCACCCCGGTACGTCTGCCCTTTGTCCATGGCAGTCATACCCTGCAGTCACCTTAATGAGGTTGACTTAAACTAGACCTTATTAAATCGACTTCCAGGCCCGTCTCCCAGTGTAGACATAGCCATATCATGCATAGAGAGGCCAAGGAATGCCCTGAGATTTAACTTGAAAAGATGCAAACCAACAAAACACAGATATTGAGTTAGGATTCTGGAAAACAATAAAGTGAAAATACACAGAAGTGCACAGTAGCGGGCAAGGAATGAGATTCAGATCCACAAGGGAGAAAGCAACAAAAATGGTGAACCAATTGTGCAGAAACATCAGATAATGGAGGATTTGGGAGAGTAATAACTGAATTCTGTACATTTCGTTACTAGAAGGAAGTAGACCAATAGAATAGCATTCTGAGAGGAGCATTAAAGTTATCGAGTTGACTGTCCAAAGGAACCCACCAGCACAAGTATCCTATAATGGTCTAGAATGGGAGGACATAGTATGGGAAGGTGGACAAAGGTTTGTTAGTGCTGAGACAGTCTTCATCTGAGGGATATCCCTTAGAGCTTCCATACTCCAGCAGTCACTGAAGCAGGAGGCTGAAATCCAGAGAGTCTCAAAAATTATAGTCACCAAATACAAACAGTACTTTGAACTCTTTCAGAATGTCTTATGGACTAGCAGAGGGTGATACCACTTAAGAGGGCACATTTGAGAATAGGAGGGGTGTTTTCTGTGTGCATCCATGGTATAGGTGTCAGATGGGGAAGACATCATCCATTTCTGGAACCTAAGCCCTTCAGGTATGTCTTACACTGGAGCATTACATTGACTTAATCTCCCTAAAGTTGACTTAAGGAAAGCCATGTCCACATTGGGCTTTTATTGAGTCAACTTAAGCACTTGCTTAAGTAAATCATCAAAGGAGTGATCAGGAAGATTGAATTGCTCACCTACTGATTTTTGAATGTTGTGATTTCTGATGTCAGACTTGTGCCTATTTGTTCTTCTGTGCAGAGGCTGTCCTGTCTGTTCAATATATAAGACAGAGGAGTATTTCTTACTCATGATGGCATAAATCACATTGGTGGATGAGTAAGTGAATCAGCCCTTGATGGAAAAGCTGGTTTGTAATAGTGTTTTTTGTGCAGATATGTGGGCAAACTGGCAGTGTGGTTTGTTGCAGGGATATATGCCTATTTTAATGATTCTGTTGTTAGGCCTGTAGTTGCTGATAAGTATCTGCTTAAGGTTGGGGGGACAGAGCCATAATGCTCTGTTTCTGCACCCCTTTCAATTAGGGGCACTTGGGGACAGCAGAGTGAAATACGTCCTTTAACAGAGGGACTCTGTTGAGCCACTCCTGCATGGCCGGGATAAAGCCCCATTTGCCCTGCCATAGTTACAGCCTGGGGGCGGGGGTCTGTAAGCAAGAGAAAATCTGTCTCCCAAGGCTTAAGAGAGTTAGGGATCATCTTGTAGAATAGGCTGTAGATCCTTGATGATGTGCTGCAGAGGTCTAACTTGAGGGCTGTAGATGATGACTAGTGGTGTCCTGTTGTTTTCTTTCTTGGAGTTCTCCTGTAGTAGTTGACTTTGGGGCACTTGCCTGGTTCTGTCAATCTGTTTCTTCACTTCCACAGCTGGGTACTGTATTTTTAAGAATATTTGACAGCGTGAAAACGTACTGATTGGTGTAGTTACCTACATCCCTCAAGCTTCAATCCAAAACACACCACACGAACCATTATCTAGAGCCAAGCCCTAAGATATAACTTCATTTGCTCTGGTGCCTCAGACAGAGACAGACATCTTCAGAGTCTCTGTCAAGCATTCTTAAATTTTGTCTGCACCCAAATCACATCAGAAAAGTGTTTGGGGTCTTAGCAGGAATTAGTAGGGATGGTTTTAGTTGCTGATGTTCTTATTGGTATGTCTATGCTGGAGCCTTAGGTCTACTTAAGTTGCCCTAGAAGCACAGAAACTGGAAGGGATTATGACAGGTAATTGAGCCCAGGTCTCTGTGCTCATAGCAGGACCAATTACCCCTATTAAACCATCCTTGACGAGTGTTAGTCTAATCTGCTCTTAAAAACCTCCAATGTAGGAGATTCCATGGACCTAAGAAAAGCTTCATCCACACTGGGAATGTATTAAGTAGACTTAAGTACTTCCTTAAATTGACTTAATAACACCACCTCTTAAGGTCAACTTAATGCTTGAGTTGACCTTATGTAAGTCGACATAAGCCATTGTAGCTGGGGAGTAGCCCTTAAGTCAACTTAATAAGGTCGACTTACGGGCTATGCCCCATCTACACTGGTGAGTTAAGTTGACTCAAGCGTTAAGTTGACCTAGCAGCCGCCAGTATGGATGTGGGCAGTCTTCAGGAGTTTTCAATGTGGATGCTCTAAGTCATCTTAACAAGGTCAACTTTAAGTTGAGTTAAAGTCAATCTTGTTAAGTTGGCTTAACTGAGCCTGTTGTGTAGACATATCCTTTGAGAGTTGAAAGACTTTAATTTTGAGAATCTAGAGTTGACAATTGTCTAGTTTTGGGTATCCAAAAATGTAGCTCTGTTGAAATATACATTAGTTTACCTGCTTGTTGGAAAGATATATAGTAACACCATTGTGTTGAAAAGGGCTCTTTTTCAATTTCAATAAAACTTTTTGTAGTATGGTGTACTTAAAAGCTATTTTTAATTATAAAGTTCAAAAGCAATTAACCAGCATGATCAATAGCTAACAGAATTATGCCTAGACAACTAAAATAAAACCTTTGTAAAGGAAATACATTAGAAATTGAGCTGATAAAGAAGATAAAGTCCCAGCATTAAAAAGTAAAATGAGAAACAAGATTCTAAATTTATGATTATGATAGGCCATATACAGTCCATGGCTCTCAATTCATTTCTAGAAAGCTGAGCTACTAAAAGTCATAAAAAGCTATGCAGAAAAGTTTATTAATCATGAAATATTATTTTAAATGCTAGATTGGAATAATTAGCCTGCAGCACATTGCAAGAATATCCAACATGTGTGTAGCTCTACTAAAGAGCTTTGTGGGAAGCGAATACATGTAATCATTTGCTACATTTAGCTTTTGGAAGGGAAACCATTAAAACATAATAGAACATGCATTTTCAGTAGGTATTCTATATATCATCTATGCTATTTAAATGTTCCCTGCAGGTGTTATACTGTTACTGTTTGCCTCTTTAGAAAGTTTATGCAAAATGGCTTGATTTCAGTAGAGCTTTAGATTATAAAGAAATATTCCATCATGGATAATTCTCAAAATTTAGAGCCTCCAATTTTAAATGTATTTTATGTTTACTAAAAAGAAAGATCCCAGAAGCTGACTATCTACTGCTGAACTTCCTCATTCCCCACATAGCTATTCATTTCTGATAATTATGTTCCTATAAAACTGACTATAAGTTTGTCAGAAAAGTTTAAGTTAGTCCGCTGGATAAACTTCATCCTGTTGAACATGGATTCTAATGAAAAATGAGAGGTAATGAAAGAAGCTTAAATCACCTAAGTAGCTGAAGGAGGGAACCTCAAAGATAGCAGAACTTAGCCCAGGATGTTGTGGCACTGAAAGAATTCCTCAGAAACTGATAGGCTGTATATGATGAAAAATGATTTTACATCACATACCAACAGTATTTATGTAATGTAAAATCTAAAGATGTATGTGAGGTAAAATCCTAAATGGCTCACTTGGAAAATGAGCTACAAAAAACTACCAATGAAACAAGTGAAATTAAAGAAGCACCACCACTTAAACCTTAGTCTAGCCTCTGGACAAACTGGAAATAAAGCAGGAAGACTTAGAAAATAAATCTCAAAGAAACACCCATCACCTCTTCTGCACTGCTGAGCATCTAGAAGGGAAGGATATTAACAACTTTTTTCAGAATTTGCTCCCTGACATATTTATCTTGGACTCCCAGTTGTCCCCACTGGATATTGAAAGAGCTCACTGATTGCCTTGAACTAGAAGGCAAGAGTCTTGCAAACCAAAACTAAGGCTGTGAGTATGTAATGGAGGTCTTGGGAGTGTAGACTTATGGGCTATGTCCACACATACATCGTTATTTTGAAATAAAGTCCTTATTTTGAAATAAGGTAATTCAAATTAAGAAAATGTTAATTCAAATTAAGGGAAAGCCTGCTATCAAAACGGCTGTTATTTCGAAATGGTTATTTTGAAATAACGCCGTTCGGACATGTTTCGAAACAGTTGTTTTGAAACAATGGTGTTGTTTCAAAACAGCATGTCCAAACGGCGTTATTTCAAAATAACCATTTCGTAATAACAACTGTTTTGAAATGAATGGGGTTTAAGCTGTTTTGAAATTATGGTTCTTATTTTGAAATGACGGAGCCTGTCATTTCAAAATAAGAAAACATCGTGTGGACCTAATCTTTTTTATTTTGAAATAACCAGTGTTATTTCGAAATAAAAGAGATGTGTGGACATACCCATGGACTCTAATGTCAGAAGGCGTCATTATGATCATCTAGACTGAACTCCTGCACAGTGCAGGCCACAAAAGCTTGCCCACTCACTCCTGCAATAAACACCTTTCCTATGACTGAGTTGCTAAAGTCCTCAAACTGTGATTTAAAGACTTTAAGATACAGAGAATCCAGCTGCAAGTCAGCCATGCCCATGTTACAGAAGGCAAAAAAAGCCCTAGAGCGCTAGCCAGTATGCCATAAGGGGAAATTCCCTCCTGACTGCAAATTTGGTGATCAGTTAAACCCTGAGGATGTGGGCAAGTCTCACCAGTCAGTTACCCAAGAAAGAATTCTCTATAATAACTCAGAACCTCGATACCTGTCCCACCCAAACATGAGACCATTGTTCCTAGTCCTGCCATCTACACCCACTGCAAAGATCTACTTCCATCGTCCTTGGCAACCCCTTTCATGTAGGATGCCCTTTCAAATTCCCCTTAACTCTTCTCTTTTGAAGACTAAATAAGTCCAGGTCCCTCAGTCTGTCCTCAGAAGCTATATGCTCCACCTCCCTAAACAATTTTTTTTGCCTTCTGCTGGAAGGCGGAGGTTATGGTAACCCCAAGTTGCTTGGAACAGCCAATACTCCTGACAGAAAAATAGACTATAACCTAAAACTTCAATTAGTTGTTTAATTTTTGCAGGTCATTTGACACATCGGCTGAGTTCAGATGACAGTTTTATTTCGAAACAACACCCGTTGTTTTGCAATAAAAATTCTTATGTTCACACGACGTACTGTTATTTTGAAACAACCGGTCCCATTGTTTCGAAATAATGGCCATTATTCCAAAACCATAAAACCTAGTAGGAAATTGAAATAGCTGTTGTTTTGAAATGGTTGTTTCGAAACAACAGCATTTGGACACATTGTTTCAAAACAACACCATTGTTTCGAAACAACTGTTTCGAAACAACATGTCTGAATGGCCTGATTTTAAAATAACCATTTCAAAATAATAGCCGTTTCAAAAGCAGGCTTTCCCTTAATTCGAATTAACTTATTTCAAAATAAGGACTTTACTTCGAAATAACTCATTTTGAAATAACTTATTTTGAAATAACAGTTTAACGTGTGAACATAGCCATCATGAATATGATTTTTGGATATTGTATTTTTTATTTATATTTGATTTACCAAATCAATTTTAAGTTTATTTGTGATGCTGTCACTGGATGCACTGTTTACCACAAATCTGGCACGTCCTCCTGGCCACTCTGGTATTAGCTCATCAAGTTGATGCCCATTCCTATAGTTTCATTTCATTTCACCATCTGTATCTTCATCTGCCCCTCTTTAACTCCAGGAACCACAGTGTTTTCTTCATGATTCAGTCCTCTGGCCAGGTCATTCAATGTTCCCCCCTGAGGTGTATCAAAGTTCTTCCGTCAGCAGACCTGGGCAATCTTCTCATTGAGTTCCTCAGGTTTTATTCCTTCACTGGCTGGTAGAAAAACTCAAGCTCATGCTTTAACCCTCCACCTATTAGTTAAACTTTGAATACTTTATTTCTATTGCACTTTAAGCCCATTTCATGACTTTGATGCACAGTCTCTATGAATGATTTATCCTTCTTATATAAGATAATAAATTTGCATGCTAGAATCTGTAAATCTGTATTTATTTAAGTCATATAACAACAAACACAAAATCAAGCTTATAAAATCTTTTTAATTTTAAGAATAACTGAAATATACTAACATCAAGAAGTTGAGCTATGCACCAAGACTGAGTGGACCAGTATCAAATAATGATGCAATAAGTGGCAGCCTTCAAATATTAACTGTAGCTCTTTACTTTAAATAGATATCTCTAGTGTCTCATTAAATATGGCCTTTATTAGTTTCTACTTATATTATTCAAGTCTTAAATCACAAGTACAATTTCATAATAAAAAAAATATTCACAATATCACAGTGGGGCTCTCACTTCATGTCAGTTCATTCTCATATCTCACTGACTGATTTGCAATGCCCTGCACCTTATATACTCACGAGGGCATGACTGAGAATATTCAAGCAAGTTTGGGGAAAGTGTACTTCTTAGAATATCTGGAAGGTTTCACAAAATTGCACGGACTTTCAAAAAATTATAGGAAGCTAGTGAAAAATGAATCCATATGTGGAATACATAAAACATTTTACTTCAAACATTTTATTTTTCCTTTTGTTTCTAAAAGCAAAAAAAGCACCCCAAAATTGACTGTCATTTGGGTCTTCTGCCTCTAAACCCCTCCCTGAATCTAGAGATTCTCAGATTAGCAATTCTGGGTTTTACTTACCCACCCATCACTGCCCCTTTCAACTGTTGCTGATTTCCTTTCTTGCCTTTGGTGTATTAGCTCCAAACCCTTCTACTTTTTTCACAGAGAGCACTTACATTTTTCTAGTACCACTCCCATCTGTGATGGCTTCCTGGTTTATAGGCCATGCCCTTTCCTACATAGCTGAACCTGTTTGCAATTCACTAGTTCTTCCTCCAAAGGCAGCCTGTGGAATTATTTGGCCTACGTGGACTCTCTAATCTTTTCTAGTTTTATATGGAATGGGCACCTCACCAGAGATAAATCTGTATATACAAACATGCATATACATATGTATACATAAAATCTATTGGCAGGAATGCATTATAAATTATTCAGTGATATTTACAGGATAATAAAAAGCATGGAGACCTGTGGCACATATAGACTAACAGATTTATTTATCACATGAGCTTTCACGGGAGAAAATCCCACTTTGTCAGACACTTTGAAGATGGGGAAACTTACAGAATGGGATGAAAATAAGTGCAAGGGAGTGTAAGACATGGGATCAGGTCATATAGTAACAGCAAATCAGAGTAGTTGTTAAGATTCAAACACTGGGAAACAGCACACAGAGGAGGGTGAAGTCAGATCACCTGTTGTAATGGGAAAAGAAGCCATAGTCATGATTTAATCCTGCTTTCACACAATCAAATTTGCATATCAGTTCTAATTCAGCTGTTTCTCTTTGAAGTCTTGATGTCCCATTGACTTTCTTGAGCACAGTCATTAACAAGTCATCCATAAAGTGATTAGAAAAATGGAACTGCTCAGCAACAGGTTTTTGCATGTTGAGATATCTGATGTTAGTTTTGTATCCATTTATTCTTTTATGCAGGAATTGTCCTGTTTCTCCAATGTATAAAGTGTGGGGGCATTTCTGGCACATGATGGCATAAATCACATTAGTGGATGAGCAGGTGAATGAGTCCTTGATGGACTAGCTAGCTTGATTTGCTCCTATGATGGTGTCTTTTGTGCAGATATGTCAGAAAAGTTGGCAATGTGGTTTGTTGCAGGGATTTGTGCCTGGTTGAATGGTTCTTTTGTTAGGGCTATAGTTGCTGGTGAGTATCTGTTTAAGATTAGGGGGCTGTCAGTAGGTGAAATTAAGAAAGCTTGAGGTGGCAGAAATATCGTAAGTATTGTTTGCAAGATAGTCAGATTTGAAAGCTAGTTATAACTACAACTCATTCTTGAACATAAAAGCAAAATTCTGCCCAAAATCTGAGCCCCAGTGAATCTAAAAATCAAGACTTTGTCCAAGCTCTAGTCAAATGGATAGGGACTTTATTTCCATCTTTTCATGAAATACAAAATTAATTACTACAGGAAAAGTGTTTTCATTTATTTAAAACAAACAAGGAGCCTTGTGGCACTTTTAAAGGCTAACAAAAGCACTCAGTTAAATATATCTGAGTGCATAATTGAGAAGTACCCACACTGCTACCTTTTCAATTAAATATTTTTATTAAACTGTTTTTTTATACAAAATGTTATACCAAAATTTGTCTCCTAACTAAAACATGTCACCCCACTAGCAATGAGACTGCATGAATATAAGTAAGGGCAGAACTTGGACTAAGGCCAGTGATTTATAAGCTAGTTTTGTTGGAGTTTGGTTTTGTGCTACAGAGCAAGGTCCAAGATGAGAACCAGCTTCAGGATAACCAACTGTCAAACAACAAAGAAGTTATGTTCCTATGAATAGCTTAAGAACGTTGCTTTTTTTCCAAGTCTTTCTTTTAGATGTGACTCTAGACAGACAACTATTTGAATTTCAAAACTAAAATGTTTTTTTTAAATTAACCCCTGAGGAGAATTAAGGCATTTTGATCATTGTAATGGGGGCAAAAACAGTTAGGTCATACTATCATTCATTCTGATAATAAGCTACTGACATCTAGTATATTAATCTTTACCCTGGCTTCTATAGCCTTTAAAGTCATATTAGTTTGGGAATAATCCACTCTAACATTATTTAGTGAATTTAGTTTGTTTATATTTTTGAACTTATCAAACTCTAAGAACAATTACAAAAAACTTTACACTAACTGATATGTCTAATTACACTAAGAGTCTTCTTCGCTCTTCACTGAACAAAGAAAGGTAAGAGCACTCATTAATCAAACTATTCCAGCTTATAGGAAGGGCACAATACAGGGAGCTTCTAGACCTCTTTTTTTGGCACTTTTAAAGGCATAGGCCAAGAGAAATTTTTCAGAACAATAGTTTATTCATCATACAAACGGAATTTAAATCAAGCTAATAATATTTGTGAGTTCGGTATGAGTAGTTTTGGCCATAAACAAAATGGCGGGAGGAGGAGGAGGTACAGATGATGTTGCAACCTAACACTCCTCCTTCCATGCCCGTAATTTTAGGTGAGTCATTAAGGCATTCACCTGGGATGTAGGAGACCAAGTGTAAAATCCCCAGTCTATAACAAACCCAAAATAGATTTTTCATGTACTGAAAATACCAAGAAACTTAGATTTGATTTAACTCAAACTATTTTTTTATTTTTATTTTTATTTTTTAGAAGTGCTGCTGAACTAAAACTATCAATCATTTCCCAACCCTATGTGATGGGATCATGGTCCCTTTCCACCATTCTTCTGGCCACCAGACCTGGCCAGCTACATTGAATTGGTAATAAATTGTGTCCCAAAAGAGGCATACTGGTAATGCAAAGCCTCTCCAGGAGTCATACTATCTTCATGAGGCAGAATGTTTAGTGTGGCTCCCTCTGGAATAGTGTGAAAGTGCACCTCCCCTTACAATTGACAATGATTACAAGGTGTAACCAGGCCCTGAATAAATAAATGGAGTTTTCCACTATTCCTAAAAGGGTAAAGTAGGTTAATGAATCTATAGGCTGCACTTGGAGAGGAGTCAAATGGCTTGATAAAATCTAACAGTAGATGAAGTCTAGCTGGGGAACGATCAAAAAGAATCCAGAGAGAAAGAGAGAGAGAGAGAGAGAGAGAGACTGACTGACTGACTCACTGTCTGTGGGATGAGCAACTGAAGGAGGGTGTGTCAGACCTGGCACAAGCTAATTCCCAAATGAGCCACTAAGAGATGTCTCAATGATAAATTAAGGATCTTGTGACAGCCATTTGCCATAAAGGCAATCAAACTCAGGCTTTGCCAAACAATGGAGAGTAATGAACTTCTGAGACAATCATTCCCTGAGACTACTCCCGTCTTAATGGGCCAAGCTAGAGATTATCAGAACTAACTCCCCTATTACTACCTGTCAGTCAAGAGTACAAAGGGAGAATTAATCTCTAAGGTAACCAGGATGCAGACCATGAAAGTCTTGAAAGATCAACACTATGAATGCCACCTGAAAATAATTTGGACCCTTGCAAGTGGGCTGGGGAGCATGGATGTGCCCAAGTGAAGCTTGTGTTGTTCCAAGACATGTTAGAAAAGAAATGTAAGTTTAACCCCATTGTTTGCCTTGATGTGATGCTAACAAACTGTTCATGTTCTTTTCTGTGGTGGCTTGGGGAAACAGTAGAAGACCTCAGGTCATGTGTTAGTGTTGTAGTTCTCTCACTTCTATATGGATCCAAGTTGGTAACCACAGGCATACACTACAAAACCTATAGCAGTGTTTTTTTAAACCCTGGTTTGGGACCCAGTACTGGGTATCAGACTCTCAGGTACTGGGTCTCAGGGTCCCCTGCTGCTGCTTCAGAAAGACTGGAACACATTGCTCAAAGATGCAATTGTTGGATCGCTGGCATAAATGATTTATTTCAACTGCGTCCTGAGAAAAATTTTGAAAACCACGGGCATATAGTATCATTTCTTTCCACTGGCTTCTGAGCAATTCTTGTGTAAGGATTGTAGCCCAATCTTCGAAGCATCTGACGAAGTGAGATTTTCTCCCATGAACGCTCATGCGAAAAATAAATCTATTAGTCTTAAAGTGCCACACAACTCCTTGTTTTTTGTTTTTTTTTACTGTTTAAGACTAACAAATTTATTTTTGGATGAGTTTTCATGGGGGACAATCCCACTTCGTCAGATGGTTTGAGGATGCAGGAGCTTATAACATGGTAGGAAATAAATGCAGGGGAGTGTAAGACATAGGATCAGGTCACACTGTAACAGCAAATGAAGGCAGTTTTTAAGATTCAAACACTGGGAAACAGCACAAAGAAAGAAAGAAAGAAAGAAATGCTATTTCTTTTAAATTAGATCGTGTGAAAGCAGGATTAAATTGTGACTGTAGTTTTTTTTTTTTCTCCCATTACAACAGGTGATTTGTCTTCAGCTTACTCTATGTGCTGTTTCCTGATGTTTGAGTCTTAACAACTGCTGCTCCTTGCCCCTGTGCTGGCAGCTGCCCTGCAGCACCTGGTCCAGAGCCAGAGGACTCTGCTGTGGTGGCTCCTGGCTGGGCTATGTCAGGCTCCCTGACCACCTGGGCTCCCTGTTGCCACATACAGTATGGAGAGTGATATGGTCACTCACTTTCTGTGTGGGCGAGGTATCCACAATGCACCACTCCTAGGGCAACCTACCAGCTGCCAGTGTGGATGTGAGCAGTCTCCTGGCATTTTCAGTGGACCTTATTAAGCCAGCTTACCCAAGCTCTGTAGTGTAGACATAACCTTTGATATTAAAATCTATAGTTAAAATACTTGTAGCATAGTTCCAGGCTTGACTGCGAGGGAGATGCCTGGTTTCTTGACTTGACAGGAGAGGTGAAGAGTTCAGTAACTTTAGCTGATATAGCTAAACTTATGAAAGCAATGGAAGATAACTAGCTGTTAAGAGAAATAAAGATTTTGGTCTGTGGCGTTCTTCTTGAGAAGGGTCTAGCTGAAAAGCTAGAAGCTAAAAGCTGAGAGCTAAAAAGCCAAAACCTAAAAAGATGCCCTTATGAACAAGGTTTGGGCTTTTATACCCTTCTTAATATAGAGCAGGCTCAACCCTTTTCTATCACCCAAATATGGGGCCCCAGATACTGTAGAAGTGCATCTATGTCATTGGTCAAGGGGTCTGTGCGTATAACTGACATATGACTGATGTCTGTCTGCTCCCAAGAATGCTTCATTATTATTTGTGAATATATTTTTGGGTTTTGAGGTGCTTCACTAACTGTCAAGGATCCAGACTGGTATGTCCTGACTTGTCTTTCTGTCTGCTGACCTGGGTGTCATGATCAAAACATAGCCTTCTGGATATTCACATCACTGAACACTCATGAGCAAACAGACTCACCTATGTCTCATTTCAATTTAATATTAACTCAACTTTGCAAGTTCTATGCTATGCCCTTAGCTGTTCATACAGGCTGTATAATTTCTTACACAAGCCTATAAAGTACCTTCCATTTCAGCAATCACTGTAAAAGTTATGCTAATTTATGAAATTATGCTAAGTATAAATTTATGACAATAATCTATAAAGAAGGAATACATATGTGATCTATAGATTAATGCATACATTTCAGCCAAGCATAGGTTAAGTCAGGGACTATAGGATGAGACCTATCAGCATGAATAGAAAATGATTATTTGTACTAACATAACATATAGGAGCTGCAGTTATAGACTAAGACCTGTTATGCTAGGCACTGTACAAACAGAACAAAATAACACTCCTTTCATCACAAAGTTTATAAACCAAAAGACAACAGATGGACAACAGAGAATGCAGGAAAACAATGAAATAATCTTTGGCAGCATAGTAGGTAGCGGTCTCAGCGTTTAAGCCTAAACACTAGTCATTTTTTCATTACCTCACATCAAAGGAGGATACAATGCTGAGGGGCTTTTACAGGGAGTTTCTCCCAAGTAAAAGGAGCAGATAGGAGAAAGCACGTGAATGAGTTCAGAGTAGTGAGACTGAAGAGAACATCTCATCAGGCAATCACATCCATGACTATCAGTGGGCGAGGTAAAATATAAGAGGAGGTTGCACCTGATATTTCCAAAGAGAAGACCCAAAAATACATTCAGCATTTGCCCCTGTTCACCGCTGCACAGCCCAGATAATTTTGCTCTAGGGCACTGGTTACCATCCTTTTTCAGGCTGAGGACCCTTTTTTAACAAAAAAAATCTTTGTGGCCCCCTGGCTGACTATGCATTCTGGCCTGCGCAACTCTGACAGTGCTGCTGGGACAGCCAGTGAGTGGCACTGCTGCCACCATGGCCCGCACCCTTGGGGAGCTGAGCCATGGTGGCTATGGCCCCTGCTCTTGCCCTTCCCAGGGAGCCACTGCAGCCTCATCCTTCTGCCAGGACCCAGCCATGGGCAGGGAGAGGCAGCTGTGTTGGGGAGCATGGATTCCAGCCCTGGTAGGAAGAGTCTACGCGGACCCCCTGCAACATCTCCATGGACCCCTGGGGGGTCACTGGACCTCAGGTTGGGAACCACTGCTCTAGGAGAACTATCTGCAGGGGTCTAAAGGGTGAGATGGGGAACAACCACATCTAACTCAGTTATATAGGACTGACTTTCTTAAATCAGTCTCAAAATGCTGTTCCAAAGCAATCACAAATCCTGTCTGACAGTAGAAATGGAAGTCTGTGAAGATGGTTCTGTGAAATGTGGGATTGAAATCCACTGTCAGTGAAGTCAGTAGAGCAGGCATTTGGATGTAAACAAAAAGCTAACTTGGATTAATAACTGAAGAGAAGTGTGTAAGAAGGGACATGTGATAGCTCAAAATTAACTGAGTTTCCTTTCCTTTCATGGCTATGATTCAAAGGCTAAAACAGCCTTAAATTTTTATGATAGTGTGAGTTTGTGGAGGTTTTAAATTGGAACTATAGATGCAGATTTTTTAAATAAATGACATTTATTAAATGTTAGAATTGATACAAATCAAATTTGACAAAAATGTATGAAGTTCTGAATGTCAAAATGAGGCATGAAAAATTTGGGGAAAACTTCAAGAATAAAAAATTTTGAGAATTCAAAAACCGCAAGAAACAAAATATGTGTTGGTGGCAACACAAATGCTTATTTTTCTTTTCTTTTTCTTTTTTTTTCCAGTTATTTCAATTAGTCCTGCTTGTTTTTAAAAAGTGCTCTTATAAAGGTTACTTCCCACTAGAATAAAGTGACATGTGAATAATGGCAGTTGTGGTATTAAAACATCCACAGTCCCATTCTATGAAATACTCTGAAATGCCACTATATTTCACACTTCCAAACTCAAATAAATTAATCTTCTCTCCTGAACAATTTATGAATGCAGAACATCTTCTAAAAAATATTGAAATGCATGTTATATCATATGCAGTCTTCTTGCTACTGCAAGGTTATTAAATATTAAACAGAGTGGTGTGCTTTTGTCCATGTGTTTCTTCCTTTTAATTAGAATTTTATTCCATTTCATTCATTAGTTTTTGCCATCTCTGACCCTGATCCTGCAAAGACACGTTCTTAACTTTAACCATGTGGCTAGCCCCATCGTACTACAAGTAAATTACATAGTGACACCATGTTAAAATTAGGGATGTAAAAGCCTAAATGTTTATACATTAATCAGCAGTTTAAACAGCTGATTACTGTTTAAACTGAGGGGGCAGCTATATGTCACGGGAGGTGCAGAGCCCAGCAGGGGTGGGAGGGTAGGGAAGACATGGAGCCTATAGGGGAATAGCTGTAGCTGGGCTTGGTTCACTATAAGGCAAAGCAGCTGGGCAGCCCTGGCTCACCAGAGTCACAGAGCCCAGTGGGGTGTAGCCACTGCTGGGTTCAAGCCAGAGCAGCTGGGCAGGTCTGGCTTGGACGGGGTATGGAGACCAGTGGTGGTGGTTAGAGTGGTACAGAGCCCACCATGAGGGTTAGTAAAGGCGTAAACCCTACAAGGGGGGTAGCTGCAGCTGGGGTTGGCTCAGCTCTGCATCAGTGAGAACGACCCAGTTATGCCTCTGCAGTGAAGAAACCACAGCTAAGCAGCTTTTGCTTGGCAGTGAAGAGCCGAATCTGAAACAGATTCCTGCCCCAAGTTTAAACATTCTATTTTTAGGACATTTAAGTGGATGTTTTTAAAAACAAAATATTACACTTGTAGTTTAAATGAGCTTACTCACATGTTTAACGTTAAGCGCTTGCATAAATCTTGACATGAATGCGGCCCATATTTCATACTTATTTCCTTCCTAAAATATAAATGTCACTGCTCTCGGGCAACAGGGTGGGGTTGAATGTCCATAAATTACTCAGACTAAAAGAGTATACTGTGTGGACCCATTAGAATCAGGGATTCCGAGCACCTACAAGAAAACAAATGTTTAGGCTCTTACAAAGCCGAAAGATTGCTGTGCTACAAAAGGAGCTATTTTTCTTCTTTTGCTACCCAACAAGGCAAAGCAGCCTCAGGGTGAACTTCAGTGTCTATTTGGACAATTAGACCTAAATACCTCATTGTTTTTCAGTGCATCCCAATACCTAGGCTAAAAAATAGTTTGTCTGCTGTCAGACCATAGACAAGACAAATTCAGCATTTCTGCATCTGAAAATAAACTGTATTTTTACTTCAGCAGTAATGTTACTCAGCCATAGCTCAGTACATAAAATAGAACCAAACCTATTATAACTTTATAGATTTCAAACAAGTTGTGACTGAATTCTTATCCTACCTTGTAATCATCTTTGAAAAAATGTATCTTGTGGCTTATTATTTCAAAACTGGTCAATAAAACTATGGTGAGATATATTTAGCTACATTATGTATAAAGTTATGAAATCCCCCTGTATGATGTTAAAGGCACATGTTCAAACCCATGTAGCCCTGATTATGCAGAACTGGTCAGCAGGCCTATCTTAAACAACAGGAAGTGTGTTTATCTCAATTTTCAAAGAAGCTGTAAATAAATAATCTCAGATCTTAAGAGGGAGAAGAAATAAATCAAAGAAGATCTGCATTTCATCATACACATATAGAAAGAAAGAACATTAGACATCCTACCTCCATCAAACTCAGCCTCTTTCATCTCACCTAGAAACAAATTTAACTAGGGGTGATGGTCAAGAAAATGTTTTTCAAAGCGTGACTGAACTATAAAAATATAGGGCAAAGCACCACAAGTTATTTCTCCCTGTCCATGTCTCTTTTTCACATAAGATGTCAAAAGAAAAAGCCATTGAACTCTGGGGGCAGATCCTTGACAAACAGTTTGCTCAGCAATGCACTGAAAACACACAGTAAGAAACTTCATCTTGAACCAAGTTTAATTCAAGTTTAGAAACTATTTCTTCATTTCTGTTGTAAACATTTGACTTTAATGCCTCATTACTTGTGCTCACTTAAAAGCCATCACTTGAAAGTTAACTTAAGTTGTTTTATTCTTTAATCAGAACTAATACAGTGTTGTGAATGGTGTGGATAATTTCATTTAAAGTTGCAAATTGTTGTGAATTGACCCCTCAGGTTATCTGAACAGTCCAGAAGAGGGTTGGACAGTGCAGAATGCACATTTGGGGGAGCAAAATCTGTGGACTGAGAGTGTGCCTGCTACCTATGTCTGTGTTCACACAGCACTCTTATTTCGAAACAACAGGGGTTGTTTCGAAATAAGAAATACCCTGTTCACATGACGCACGGTTGTTTCGAAACAAGTTAAACCCCATGCGGGGACGAAACAACGTTGTTTCAAAATGATTGTTTCAAAACAACGCCATGCGAACATGTTGTTTCAAAACAACGATGACTTGTTTCGAAATAACTGTTGCCTGAACCTGCTATTTCGCTTTGAGCTTTTTTCCTTAATTCGAATTAACAAGCTGTTAATTCAAATTAAGTTATTTTGAAATAAGGTGTTATTTCGATACAAGTTGTTTCAAAACAACCATATTGAAATAACCCCCTGTGTGTGAACACAGCCTATGTGTGATATTCAAGGTTAGTGGAAAACAAAGTGTACCTGTTGTGTTGCTGACAGGCTGTTTGTGAGTGACCAAAGCCGGAAGCTACAACAGCAAAACACTGTAGGTGCCCAAGGTTGCAGGGAAGGGATGACACAGTCCCACAGTCGTCTAGAATGAACCTCAGAATGTCATACAGGTGTAAATATCCCACCTGCACTGCAGGCTGTTAGATCAAAAGAGTAGTGGGAGCAGCACAAGTTGTCTGCTCATAAAAAGCTTCATGGTGTTTGAAATGTTTGCTTGTTTGAAAAAAAAAGGAGGGAACCCAAAACAGCTGCTCTGAGTGGATGGGTTTTGAAAACCACGGATTCCAAGGCACTTAAAATAGATTGAGCTGAAGCCCAAAATAATTGGGGGGTGGGGGAATGGGAGAAAAACAAGATGGGAGGAGAAAGAAGCTGGAAATTTCCTTTCCCCTTTTCCTTTCCTCCATCCTGAGCATAGCTGAGAGCAGCCCAAAGTGGTAGTAATGGCTGATGGAGTCTGGAGGAGGCTGTCCAGTATTAAGAGGGGGAATAGATGAGAAAGCCCAGCAAAGATGCAATGGGCACCAGTAAAGAAGAGTCCCAGTAAATGGGGAGCCAGTGGATATGCACCCCATTGGCTGGGATGTCAGAGGGGTGCCAGGAATAAATTGGAAAGGGAGAAACGCTAGTTCAGGAGAGACAGGAAAGATGGATTATAGGAATAGCTACAAAAGGGACCATATCTATAAAAAGTAAAACAGTAATATAAGAGGGAAAGCTAAAGGAAGAACAGTACAGCTAAAAAGGAGGAAAAATAACTAGAGTCTTTAAGTGATACAAGAAACTACTAGACAAAACTTTGTTAGAACTGTAAAAAATTAAGCAAAAATGAATTGTGAAGGAAATAAACTCTAATAAAAGAAACTTTAAGTTAAGAGAAACAGGCTTAAGAGATGAGGAGAAAGTGAGCTATAGCAGAAGTAAGAAATAGTCGGGACTATAAAACAGAACATCCAGACAGCATTTTAAGGTGTACCAGGTAAGGTGACAAGAACAGAGGAATTGTCACAGACCAAAAGGATTGTAAGCCAGAAAGGAGCAGAGAGATAACTGTTTGATCAAGAAGTGAACACATGCCATCAAGGAATATAAGTCTTTATTTAAGATGGAATTCAAAGCCATACACAGAGATTGAAAAAGAAAATTGCTCAAAAGACAACTAAACTTCCTAAGAACTTTTTCTCCAGATTCTGGGCTTACAGAGCCTGAAAACTGAAAAACTGAAAAGGGAATGTGTAATGGTGAAGTTTATATTCTAGTGCATTATATTTTATAATTCAAAATTCTGTTATTTCCTAGATTGTTATCTATTTAAAGTTAGTCTAATTAATAGTTGTTATACAGTAGGTAACAATACTAGGTTAGAGTAGCTTATGATGTAGGCCTAAGTGGTAGTTGCTGCTAAAACAGCTTACTCTGATTTAGTGTGATTGTTCCCCACGTCACAGATGTCTATTTTACTCCCAACTAATTGAGATAAAAAATAATTTGGCTCCTGGATTGCTTCTGTCTCTCTTTAGTGCTTTGATTCAGAACACCCCATCCTTCGGGCCTGTTACAACAGCTATTGGTTGCACTTAGCAATAAGAGTTATGGGAATTCTTGAACATATATGGCTGAGATGTTGACAGAGCATATTCCAGCTCATGCTGAAGTCCCAGGTCACTTCACTTGCATATTAGTACAGTGCAAAGTGACTATTAAATGCATAAGAGTGTATCTGGCATTAAAAGTCATGAAAATGAATTGGACTTCACTTGCATTGTTTTCACTTATCTGTACTCTATAACAATGTAATGGCAAAAAGTTACTTTGTATGTACCTCCTTCTTGCCCCACTCCTGTAACTAAACCCATCAAACAAGAAAGGAGTATTCTGAAATGCAAATGAAGAATTTAGGAAAATAGTGCTAATTTCAAAGAAAGTGGTCTTCGTGTCTGTTGATCAGAGAACAAAGACTCAGAACGCATTCCTCAATGTACATCATCAAAAGAAAAGTCCACATGGGTAGTGATAATGTCAGCTACTTTTCACAGAAAACAAGCTATAAGAATGGAAGATCCTTCATCTCTGGACTGTTAGTGTTATAGTAGAGAAGAATAATTGAATGAGAAGATGGAGATCCCTATTCTGGACAGCCCAGAGTATTACTTCTCAACAACCATTTGGAATTACCAACTGTGACTTATTTGTAAATCTATTTTTTCTTCTTTACCCTCTCAAAACCCCTCATTTCCTTTTCTTAGCTAATAGACCTTAAGTTAGTGTACAATGGTATTGGCTGCCATTATTGTCTTTGGTGTAAGATGATCTGGGGTAAATTACTGCTTTCTTTGGACTGAGAGCAATCTGATGTTTTGTTTGTTTGTTTAAATGCCCTTGTATCACAAAGTCCAATTTATCTGGGGGGTTAGATACACTGAGAATCTGAGGGGACCATCTGTGAATCCATGATGAGACTGCTATAGTTGCCCAGGAGTTCACATTTAGTACTGGCTTAGTTAAATCTAATTATAGAACATACCACCAGTTTGGAGGTCTGCTCTGTTTTCTGGCACTCTGCTCTAAGGTAGGTGCACTTAGTTGTGAACCACTCCAGAGAATGCACCCACAAGCTAATAGGAGATATCTAACTGCAAGTCAGTGAGCGTAGAAATGAAACTGACAGAATGGTTTAGAATGAAAGCAGGAGTCAGACAAATAATGTACATTATTGTCAGATTTGTTCAGCTTGGTCCTGGAAGCGGTAATAGCCAGTACACTGAGTCATTACATAGGTGGACAGTGAATGACCTTTGATTTGTAGACAATACTGATGAAGAGCATTGACCAAGGAGAATTTACAGAGAAAAACTGGCAAGGCAGATTAGGAAAGCAACAATTTGAACTGAAGATCTGTAGGGAGAAGACAAATGATATGTTAATTGGGAGACAAAGAAGAAAGTTGGAGACAAAGCAATACAGATGGAAAAACTATGTGAATTGGATGAGTGGTATCAAAGAACAGCAACTGTGAAGATGGCATAAAAAGAAGTATCAGGCTAGCTGTTGCATTCAGAAAACACTGCAAGGTCTGGAGGGCTAAAGATATCCCTACAATATGAGACATTTGTACAACCAATACTGCTGTACAGGTTGAAGTACTGGATTATGATGAACCAAAGATATTGACTGAAGAAACAAGTTGACTGAGGGGGATACTGAGAGTTTCAGAACTGCAGGAAATAAAGCCACTGATAAGAAAATGGCTAGGCAACAAATAATGCTGTTAACAGCAGATTTAAGAAAGACAAGTGCAGTGGTTTGGAGGCATTATAACAATGTATCTAAATAAGATGCTGAACATAGTGCTACATACCAGAAGGCAAGGAATTAGAAACCAAGGTAGGCAGAGGATGCTTTGGACAGAAACAGTAAAGAATAACATTGAACACAAAGGGCTTAAAGATAAGAAACTGTGAACTTGATACAAGACAAAGTGATGGAAAGAATTCTTGAGGCTTCACCTTGGCTTAACTGACAAATGAGAATCCAAGAAGACTAAAGTATCATTTATCAACATGTCATCATAGGCTGTGTTCACACAGCACTTTTGTTTCGAAACAACCTTGTTGTTTCGAAACAAAAAAAAACATGTTCACATGACGCACAGTTGTTTCGAAACAAGGGGAAGCCCTTGTTTCGAAACAACTGTGTTGTTTCGAAACAAGTTAAACCCCACTTGGGGGCGAAACAACTCGTGCCGAAACAACAGGTCAAGGGCTGCCCCCTCAGCACCCTGGCCAGGGAACGCTCAGCACCCTGGCCAGGGTGCTGAGGGGTGTCCCCTGGCCAGCGCCTGCACAGCCGGGCTGCAGGCACCGGCGGGGTTCAGCGCTGCCCGGCGCTGAAGCCCATGGGTGCTTGCAGAGCCGGGCTGCAGGCACCGGCAGGCTGCAGTGCTGCCCAGCGCTGCTCCCCGCCGGTGCCTGCAGAGCCGGGCTACGGGCACTGGCGGGCTTCAGCGCAGACCAGCGCTGCTCCCCGCTGGCTTTTAAGCCCCCCTGAGGAAGCGAAATAGCAGGTTCGCAATGTGAACCTGCTATTTCGTTTCCCGCTTTTTTTCTTATTTCGAAATAACATTTTGTTAATTCGAAGTATGTTATTTCGAAATAAGGTGTTATTTCGAAACAAGTTGTTTTGACACAACTTGTTTCAAAATAACCCTGTGTGTGTGAACACAGCCATAGGGTACAATTGAGCCTGCTTTTCTGAAACTTTTGGAGTCAAATGGAGATTAATAAACTTCAGCCCACTTTATCTAATTCCAGTATTTTGAAAATTGAACACATAGGACCAGATCCTGCACACTCACCTGAGTGTTTATTATTTAGCAAAACAGTCTCTATAAATTTCAGTGTCACTACTGCATGATTAAGAGATGGAAAGATCCAGCTCTTCAACTGATAAAACAGACTTTTTATGGACCACTGTGATTTTGTTCACAAATTAATCTGCTCTAATGTAACCCTTCTCCCAGGGCAAGATGGCAGAACAAGGGCCAGCTTCTATACCTAGGGGTTCCCAAATAATATTACACCACCAACTGGCACGAGGCTTCACCCAGTAACACTTCCCCGCTTGCAAGTGCAAGTCTGAGTGTAGTATACAGAACTTTTAATAGTGATAAAATAGAATGTAGAAGGCCCAATTACAAAAATCAGCAATGATCTGGAAAATCAGTGCAGAGCAAGGTTCCCAACAACCCACACTGCGTAACAGAACACATACAACTCAATAGCAAAACTGGCACTGATCTGGAGAATCAGTGCTAAACAGGCTCCCACGAATTGGCATGGGTAAATCATGCCTGACCAATCTCATTGCCTTCTGTGATGAGGTGACTGGATTTGTGGACGGGGGAAGAGCCATTCACATGATATACCTCGATTTTAGCAAGGCTTTTGATACGGTTTCCCACAGCATTCTCGTCAGCAAGTTAAGGAGGTATGGGTTGGAAGTGTGGACTGTAAGGTGGATAGAGAACTGGCTAGACCAATGGTTTCAGCATATAGGAATCAATGGCTCCATTTCTAGTTGGCAGCCAGTAATGAGTGGTGTGCTCCAGGGGTCAGTCCTGGGTCCAGTTCTGTTCACCATTTTCATTAACGATCTGGATAATGGGATAGATTGCACACTCAGTAAGTGTGTGGATGACACCAAGCTGGGGGGAACGTTAGACATGCTGGAGGGCAGGGAGAAGATTCAGGAAGACCTTGACAAATTGGAGCAGTGGGCCAATAGAAATCTTATGAAGTTCAACAAGGACAAGTGCAAACACCTGCACTTGGGACAGAAACACTCCATGCACTGCTACAGGCTGAGGAGTGATCAGCTACGTAGCAGCAGTGTAGAAAAGGACCTGGGGGTCCTGGTGGATGGGACGCTAGATATGAGTCAGCAGTGTGCTCTTGCTGTCAAAAAGGCCAATGGCATACTGGGCTGCATCAGAACTGGTGCCAGCAGATCGAGCAATGTGATCATTCCCCTCTATTCGGCACTGGTGAGGCCACACCTGGAATACTATGTCCAGTTTTGGGCTCCTCACTACAAAAAGGATGTGGATAAATGAGAAAGAGTCCAGTGGAGGGCAACAAAAATGATCAAGGGGCTGGAGCACAAGCCCTGTGAAAAAAGACTGAAGGAACTGGGCTTATTTAGCCTGCAGGAGAGAAGACTGAGGGGGGATTTGATAGCAACCTTCAACTACCTGAAGGGATGCTCCAAGAAGGCTGGAGCTCAGCTGTTCTCAGTAGTAACAGAGGACAGAACAAGGAGCAATGTTTTCAAGTTGCAGCTGGGGTGGTCGAGGCTGGATATTAGGAAAAACTTTCTTACTAGGAGGGTGTTAAAGCATTGGAATGGGCTACCTAGGGAGGTGCTGGAATCTCCTTTTGGAGATGTTTAAAGTCCGGCTGGACAAAACTCTGGCTGGGATAATTTAGTGGGAGTGGTCCTGCTTTTTTGGCAGGGGGTTGGACTAGATGACCTCAGGAAGTCCCTTCCAACCCTATGATTCTATGATAAATCCCAAGATATGGAGGGAGTGTCTTTCACACTAGCTGTCCGCCGGCGCCAACCACTAGTCAGTCACTCTGTACACTAACACTGTCCCTTGGCTCTGCCTGCTGTCTGTCAGCTCTATCCACAGGTCACTTACGCCTTCCAGCCCACCACTGGCCACTCTCACCATCTGCTGGCTGCACCCACTGTACAGTGGATCTGCTCACCAGTCATTCCATCTGTTGCTCCTCTTCAGTGATTCAGCCCAGAGAGAGTGTTTGCCTCTCTCAGTGATTTCAGCTGTTAAACATCAAGTAGCTGCAAACAGTTTCCTCAATTAAAATAACAATGAAAGGTCTCATAAGAAATTTAGCCAGATTTAGCATTTAACAGTAGGGCCAAGGGGTGAGGCAAATGCCTCAAGCATAGCTCCAGAAATAGCTATGCAACCTCCACCCCTGTCTTGTCTTTTCCATGCCATAACAGGCAGTGGCCTCTCTTACAAGTTCTTTTTTTTTTTTTGCTAAGAGTAGCTTTTACCCTTTAAATTACCCAAACAGATTTGGAACAATCAGAGAGTAGCATATCACAAAAGACAGTTTTTCATGTTTCCCTTCTGTAGAATTACAGATATTGGGTATGTCTACACTATAAAAGCAAAGTCAACTTTAAGTAGACCTTATTAAGTTGACTTAGTGAGTACAAACTATATTAAGTCGACTTTATGAAGTCGACTTTAAATGGGTGCCCTGGCTTAAGTAGACTCAATAAAGTCGAATTAATGGTCCCGCTGAACTAAGTCGACTGTATTAAGTCAAATTAGTTAGTCCACATTGCCTTAAGTCGACTTAATAAAGTCAGTTTAATGGTAGAGTCAACTTTATAAGTGGACCTTATAAATTCAACTTTACTGGACCCTACAGTATACTTTATTGCCCTGCAGTGTAGACAAGGCTCTGTTTAAGGGCCCTTAAGTCAACTTAAACACATAGGCTGTGTTCACACAGCACTTTTGTTTTGAAACAACCTCCCTATCCACCGCATCCTCAGTTGGAGCTGGGGCAGGGCCAAAAGGGGGCAGGGCCAGGCTGGGGGTTCCCAGCTAGGGGTGGGACCAAGGTCAGAACCCACCAGCAGGGAGCCTCTAGATCCCAGCCAGGGCTGGGGCTGGCTTCAACCGACTGCAGTGCCTCCAGGCAGGCTGCCCTCTTCCCAAATGTATCCAGGGCCTGCTCCTGGCTGGGTCTGGCTCCTGTCAGCCACGGCACTTCTGGTTTCTGGTCACAGCCAAGCACCTCTTTTTACCAGCCAGGGTCAGGGCTGGGGCCAGCTCCTGCCAGCCACAGCACCTCCAGTTCCTAGGCAGGTTGACTGCCATGGCTGGCCTGGCTCTAAGCAGGCCAATCAACCTGCTTCCCTCCATCAGCACTGCCCAGCAGGGGGTGGGGCAGCAGAGGCCAGGAGCCCTGTGTGCTGCAGCTCTTTTTTTCCCTGCTGGCCATGGTCTCCAGTAGGGAAGCATGGCCAGCACGGGCCTGGAGCCCCAGCACGCAGCTCTTGTGGCTGCAAGCTGTGCTGGGGGGTGGGGCCAGCAGGGGAGCCTGAACAGCACCGACTGTCACTCAGGCTCAGCCCAAGTGCCACATTTGGCACACGTGCCAGGGGTTGCTGACTCCTGTTCTATGTGAATTAATTCCTTGCAAAAAGATGTTAGATTGTCAAGTCTAGTGAAAGGATGTCTGTTAAGCCACAGAACAACCAGACTAAAGGCAGTAGCAATAAGAATTTTCCCACATTGCTTCAACTCTGACTACTAATTTTATTGGGTACATCTACACTATGTGTTTAAGTCAACTTAAGGGCCCTTAAGTCGACTTAAACAGAGACCTGTCTACACTGTCGGGCAATAAAGTTGACTTTAGGGTCCAGTAAAGTCGACTTTATAAGGTCCACTTATAAAGTCGACTTTACAGTTAAGTCGACTTTATTAAGTCTACTTAAAGCAATGTGGACTCACTAAATTGACTTAATATAGTTGACTTAGTGCAGTGGGGCCATTAAGTCGACTTCATAAAGGCTACTTAAGCCAGGGTACCCATTTAAAGTTGACTTTATAAAGGCAACTTAATGTAGTGTGGACTCACTGGCTATGTCTACACGGGGAGTGCTTGTTTCGAAACAACACGTTTCGAAACAAGCTGTTTCGAAATAATATGTTATTTCGAAACAACTTATTTCGCTGGACAAAAACCATGTCCGCGAAATAAGGGAGTGAAATAGCAGGTCCACAGTGTGGACCTGCTATTTCGCCTGGGGAGGGGACTGCAGGCACCCACAGGGTGCAGTACAGAGGGGCACTGCATCCCATGGGTGCCTGCAGAGGGCTGCAGGCACCGGCGGAGTCAGGCGCAGGGCTGCGCCTCACTCCGCCAGTACCTGCAAGGGACTGCAGGCACCGCGCCTCACCTGGCGGGTGCATGCAGCCCCCTGCAAGCACCCGCCAGGAGCGAGCAGCGGGGCACTTCACCCCAGGGGCTTTAAAGCCCCTGCTGCCCCCCAACCTAGAGGCGCGGCCCCGGCGCGCGGCTGCAGCCCGCCGCTGCCGGGGC
>ML681998.1:24775826-24790387 GCA_007922195.1 Podocnemis expansa | reverse complement strand
GTGCCTGCAGTCCCTTGCAGGCACCGGCAGCGTGCGGCGCAGCCCTGCGCCCCTCCCCACAGCCCGTGTACACCCCTCAGCACCCTGGCCAGGGTGCTGAGGGGTCAGCCCTTCCTCCCAGGGTGCTTAGCACCCTGGGAGAAGGGGCACATGTTGTCTCGGAACACTTTGTTCCGAAACAACATGTCCGAACAGGGCTGTTTCGAAACCTCTGTTTCGAAACAACTCTGTTTCGACAGGTAACGAGGTTTAAATTATTTCGCAAAGACCACGGCCATTTCGAAAGAAGCGATTTGCTTCTTTCGAAATGGCCGTGCGTCGTGTGGCCATGGCACTCCTTATTTCGAAACAACCTCTGTTGTTTCGAAATAAGGAGTGTGTGTGGACATACCCACTAAGTCGACTTAATAAGGTCTACTTAAAGTCTACTTTAAGTAGATTTTATTAAGTCAACTTAATAGTCGACTTAGCTTTTACAATGTAGACATAGCCAATGAAAGCAGTGAGGCTAACCCCTCTGCATGGCTTTGAGAATCCTGCTATGTGATTTGATCAAATTGCTCTATTTAAAACTTAAGGAAACAGCAATCTGACAGGAACTGTTTTATTAAAATTTATTAAAATTTGCACAAATTTTAATAGTCAATGAGTATGTCTGCACTATAAAAGCAAAGTCAACTTTATTAAGTTGACTTTATAAAGTCTACTTAAAGGCACCTTTAAGTAAACCTTATTAAGTCGACTTAGTATGTCTACACTATGTTAAGTCGACTTTATAAAGTTGACTTTATAAAGTCGACTTTAAATGGGTGCCCCGGCTTAATTCGACTTCATAAAGTTGACTTAATGGCCCCACTGCACTAAGTCGACTTCATTAAGTCGACTTAGTAACTCCGCATTGCCTTAAGTCAGCTTAATAAAGTCGACTTAACAGTAAAGTCAGTTTTATAAATAGCAGTAATAAAGTCAACTTTACCTGATGCTAAAGTCAACTTTATTGCCCTGCAATGTAGACAGGGCTTTGTTTAAGTCCACTTAAGGACCCTTAAGTCGACTTAAACACACAGGGTATGCCTACATGGTATCTGTTATTTTGAAATAACCCATTTTGAAATAACTCATTTCAAAATAAAATCCTTATTTTGAAATAAGTTAATTCGAATTAACAAACTGTTAACAGTTTTTTAATTTGAATTAAGGGAAGGTTTGCTTTTGAAACAACTGTTATTTTGAAATGGTTATTTCAAAATAAGGACATTTGGACATGTTGTTTTGAAACAGTTGTTTCGAAACAATGGTGTTGTTTTGAAACAACGTGTCCGAATGCCGTTGTTTCAAAACAACCATTTTGAAACAACAGCTATTTCAATTTCCTCCAACGGGTCCCGTTGTTTCGAAATAATGGTACATCGTGTAGACATGAGAAATTTTATTTCAAAACAGTGGCTGTTGTTTCAAAATAAAACTCACGTCTGAACACAGCCACAGTGTAGACGTCCCCAATGGAATTAATACATTTTACTCTAATTGAGGATCTGGTCCATAATGCCTGCCAATGAAATTAATACATTTTACTTCAAATGAGGATCTGGTCCATAATACCTGTGAAATTTTCTGAGATTTAGTTTTACTTTCAGAGTTCGTAGGCTGCCATATTACCAGTAAGTGGACCCTCTTTTTTGCCACTGCCATTGATGTAGAATATACAGCAAAGTAAAGATTTAATTTAATACAGATCAGACAACTCCACATGTGGCAAAACTGCTTTTGCTTCATTTTTTCAAAGAATAACTTTGAAAAGCTCATACATTCACATTACCAAAGATCCTCCAGGTTGTTTGCCAGAGACTGAAAACTCAAGCCAGCTTTCTGTAGTTACTCCAGCCACTATAATTCCTGATGAATTCAATTAAAAGTATTTCTTCCAAAGGTATGACCTTAGGTGCTGTGCTTGGTAAGCCATTTAATAAAAGGAAACATTGTGGCCTTTCACCTGGTTATGAGACAATCGTGGATTTTTGTAGAACAAGTGAGATTTTTTGATATCATGTGTTAGACTGCTAGAATGCCATAGCTCAGCAGAGCAAGTCATAGGCTATGTCTACACGGCACTTTTATTTTGAAATAACACTCGTTATTTCGAAATAAAAGAAATTAGGTCTACATGACGTTTTCTTATTTCGAAAGGACAGATCCTGTCCTTTCGAAATAAGAATCATCCTTTCGAAACAGTTAAAACTGGATTTTTTCGAAATGGCTGTTATTTCGAAATGGTCATTTCGAAATAATGCCATTTGGACCTGTTGTTTCAGAATAAATGGATTCCGAAACAACAGGATTTGAACTTCCTCCCAGGGTGCAAAGCACCCTGGGAGGAAGAGCCTTCCCCTCAGCACCCTGTCCAGGGTGCTGAGGGGAGACAAGCCGCAGGACATGGGGGGCTGCCCCCAAGACCAGTGGGGAGCCCTACAGAGGGGTGCCAATGCCCCACTCTCCCCGCAGCTGGGGCTGCTCAGGAGCCCTGCGGCAGGGTGCAGGGGCTCCCCGTTCTCCCTGCTGCCCGGGCTGCTCCCAAACCCCACTGTGGGGTCCGGGGGCGCCCGCCTCTCCCTGCTGCCAGGGCCGGCAGCAAACCCTGGGGCAGGGTGCCGGGGCCACGGCTTTTCCGGGCCACGGGGGCTGCAGCCAGGGAGCCGGTCCCGACCCGGCTCCCCAGTGACTGAGCGGCCGCTGCCACGGGGAGCCGGGTCCGGCCGGCTCCTCAGGCCCTGGGCGCAGTGGGGGCAGCGGCTGCGAGTCCCGCGGCTCCCCCACCACCAGCTCGGGGACCTGCAGCCACGGGCAGGGTGGCCGCAGAGCCCCCCAGCAGGGTGCGGGGTGAGCCACCTGGGCTATGGCCACCCTGCCCGCGGCTGCAGGCCCCCGAGCTGGTGGCGGGGGAGCCACAGGACTCGCAGCTGCTGCCCCCACTGAGCCCAGGGCCTGAGGAGCCGGCGGGACCCGGCTCCCCGTGGCAGCGGCCGCTCAGTCGCTGGGGAGCCGGGTCGGGACCGGCTCCCTGGCTGCAGCCCCCACGGCCAGGAAAAGCTGCGGCCCCGGCACCCTGCCCCGGGGTTTGCCGCCGGCCCTGGCAGCAGGGAGAGGCGGGCGCCCCCGGACCCCACTGTGGAGTTTGGCAGCAGCCCCGGCAGTGGGGAGAGCGGGGAGCCCCGGCACCCGGCCACAGGGCTCCTGAGCAGCCCCAACGGCGGGGAGAGCGGGGCATCGACACCCCTCTGCAGGGCTCCCCGCTGGTCTTGGGGGCAGCCCCCCATGCCCTGCGGCTGTCTAGGGTGCTGAGGGGAAGGCTCTTCCTTCAAAATATGTTTCGGAATAAAGGCTTTATTTCGAAATAAGTCATTTTGAAATGACTTATTTCGAAATAAAGCCTTGTGTGTAGACATAGCCATACAGTTGTGTAAGAAAAGAGATAATGGGTGAAAAGAGACAAACTGTTGTAGTACTGTATTGATGATACTTTCTAGGCCTGGAGAGAACTTTGAAATGCAGAAACTTTTGTCATACCAGAAACAGGGAAAAAAAACAAACAAACAGGTGAGTCAGGTATCTGTTGGAACAAGTATTAATTGACAGTGTGATCCAGGAGGTTGTCCATTCTGTAAAGTCAGTGGCTTTTATTATTATTATTTTTATTGTTGTTGTTGTTGTTGTTTTATTTTAAATACTTCCCTGATGGGAAGGGGAGAAGAGCTATATGCTCTTATCAGATGTCGTAGGCTATGTCCACACGTAGGGCATTGTTTCGAAATAAGTTATTTTGAAACAAGTCATTTTGAAATAAAGCCCTTATTTTGAAATAAGTTAATTTGAATTAAGGGAAAGCCTGCTTTTGAAATAGCCGTTGTTTCAAAATGGTTATTTCAAAACAAGGCCATTCTTACATGTTGTTTTGGAACAGTTGTTTTGAAACAATGGTGTTGTTTCGAAACAACCATTTCAAAACAATGGCTATTTTAATTAGATGCAAGGTTTAACAGTTTCCAAATAACGGTCATTATTCTGAAACAACAGGACCCGTTGTTTCGAAATAATGGTGCGTTGTGTGGACATGCCACTTCTTATTTCGAAACAACCTCTGTTGTTTCAAAATAAGAAGCCTGTGTGGACATACCCATAGAGCTTGTTTGTTTAGCTCTGTGTTAGGATTTTAGTGTTTCTGTACTGTCTTTTCTCTCCATATTTTCTGATTTCCTTTTTCCTTTAGAAATGTGAGTGATCATAGCATTAACTTGTTATGAAACTCTGAAATCAGAATCCTTATGCAGGCCATATGAATTAGGGGGAAAAAAAGTAATTTACATCTTTACTGTTGTCTCTAACTTGCATCCACCTTAAATTGGCTGAGAATCTACCATCCAGAATTGCTGTTATCTGGGCTATGATGTCTCCTCTGCCACCTTTTGCCTCTACATTGACGAACTCCATGGAAAAGATATTTATCAGACACAGCTGGAGGCAGTTTCCAATTGCCCAGGTCAAATACCTAGGCTCTGAGTGCACCTGGAAAGGGATAAATAGTTTCCCATGTGCAAAAAAAAATTGTTAGTCTTTAAAAGCGCCACAGGACTCCTTGTTTGTTATGTTCCAAAGGGGCAGCCATGTTAGTCTATTTCAGCAAAAGAAGCAAGAAGTCCTGTAGCATCTAAAGACTAACAAATTTATTTATCACATGAGTTTTTGTGGGAGAAGTGTCTGACAATGCAGGATTTTCTCCCATGAAAGCTCATGCAATAAATGAATTTGTTAGTCTTTAAGTGCCACAGGACTCCTTGCTTCTGTTGTTTGTGATGGAGACTTGGGAGCCCTGAAAATCCGCATTCTGATTCATTCCTAATGCACAGTTCAAGCTAGGAAGAAGGAAGACATGGGCAAAAGACAAAAGGAAAAGAGAGGGCAAGGCAAAACTTTGATCGAGAAAATGGGCGCAGGAAGAAAAAAAGGAGGGAAGTAGAACTAGGCCTAGGTTTTCAAAAGTGACTTGAAGCATACTGATTTATGTATGAACAGCTTGAAACATCTTGATTTTCAGGAGGTGTTTCTTAACATTATCTATGAATCAGGACACGTTAAAGAGTCTCAGATTGTGCACCCAAAAGCTGAGGCCACAGCACTCTTTATTCACTTCTTGGAAAACTTGGCTCTGTAAAAAGAGAGAGGTAGGGGAAAGACAGAGTAAGAGAATAATAAAGGCAAAGAAAACCAATGGAAAGTGAAAAAAAAAGAATGGAGATGGAATAAGATACCTAGAAAGTAAGAAGTAACTCACACAGCTTTAAATTTAATCCTCAGCAGGTTTTCTAATGTAGGCAGCCTTATTTGCCCACAAAGATGTGTTGATGCCTAATTTAAGAGTAAATATCTAAGGTGTGTACAGATATTGGATATTTCTTCATTCTGACAGGCATTAAAGAATCACTGTAGTTATTCCAGGTTCCCACTGATATAAATGACAGCAGAATTTCGTCCATAAATTTCATGTTATTCTTGAATTAGTAAGGGGCCTGGATTAAGCCATTTACCCCAGTGTATTAGTAAGGGGAATAAATGTAACTTACTGCTCCTAGTATGAAAATACAGGGAGAGCAACAAGGATTTTATTAGAGAGGTGCCTCTCTGATCACTCTCATCCGTTATTTCTATCTAACTGAATATCCACTCAGTCAGTGGGGCCATTTGTGTAAGAAAGAATGAGCAGGATAAAGGGCCAAACCCTACTCACACTGAAATGAATGAACTGAGTGGAAGTTTTGACATCTGCTTCAATGGTAAAGGATCATGCCATTACTCTCCAAACAGAGCCCGGAGCAGTGTGATCTGGACAGAGCAAGAAAGGGAAAAAGGAGGATCCAGGGAATTACAGACCAGTCAGCCTCACCTCAATCCCTGGAAAAATTATGGAGCAGATTCTCAAAGAATCCATCCTCACACACTTAGAGGAAAATAAAGTGATCAGGAACAGTCAGCATGGATTTACCAAGGGTAAATCATGCCTGACCAATCTCATTTCCTTCTATGAGCAGATGACTGGTTTTCTGGATGCGGGAAGCACCGTTGATGTCATATACCTTGATTTTAGCAAGGCTTTTGATACAATTTCCCACAGCATTCTCATTGGCAAATTAAGGAAGTATGGGTTGGATAGGTGGACTATAATGTGGATAGGGAACTGGCTAGACCAACGGTTTCAGCATGTAGGAATCAATGGTTCCATGTCTAGCTGGCAACCGGTCACGAGTGGTGTGCCCCAGGGGTCGGTCCTGGGGCCGGTTCTGTTCAACATTTTCATCAATGATCTGGATGATGGAATAGACTGCATTCTCAGTAAGTTTGCGGATGACACCAAGCTGGGGGCGACCAGTAGACACGTTGGAGGGCAAGGACAGGATTCAGGGAGACCTAGATAAATTGGAACAGTGGGCCAATAGAAATCTTATGAGATTCAGTAAGGATAAGTGTAAAATCCTGCATTTGGGACAAAAAAACCCTATGCACTGCTACAGGCTGGGAAACATTCAGCTAAGTAGCAGCAGTGTAGAAAAGGACCTGGGGGTCATGGTGGATGGGAAGCTGGATATGAGTCAGCAACGTGCTCTTGCTGCCAAAAAGGCCAATGGCATACTGGGCTGCATCAAAAGAAGTATTACCAGCAGATCAAGGGATGTGATCATTTCACTCTATTCTGCACTGGTGAGGCCACATCTAGAATACTGTGTTCAGTTTTGGGCTCCCCACTACAAAAAGGACAGGGACATGCTAGAGAGAGTTCAGAGGAGGGCAACCAAAATGATTAAAGGCCTGGAGCACAAGCCCTATGAGGAAACACTGGAAGCATTAGGCTTATTTAGTCTGCAGAAGAGAAGATTGAGGGGGGATTTGATAGCAACCTTCAACTACTTGAAGGGATGCTCTAAGGAAGATGGAGCTCGACTGTTCTCGGTAGTAACGGAGGACAGAACGAGGAGCAATGGTCTCAAGTTGCGGTTAGGGAGGTCGAGGCTGGATATTAGAAAAAACTTTTTTACTAGGAGAGTGGTGAAGTCTTGGAATGAGCTGCCAAGGGAGGTGGTGGAGTCTCCATCTTTGGAGGTGTTTAAGGCCCGGCTGGACAAAACCCTGACTGGGATGGTTTAGTGGGAGTGGTCCTGCCTCTGGCAGGGGGTTGGACTAGATGACCTATGAGGTCCCTTCCAACCCTATGGTTCTATGATTCTATGATTCTATGAACCTTTCCAGGATGCTCAAAGCTCCATCCAGAGCCATGCAATAACACATATTGAAAGAAAGCCCCTTCTTCCCACATTTATATAAATATGGCTATTGGCACTCCCTTAATAATAAGAACAAGAGTTTTAATTCATCATGAAAAACATAATTTTAAATTGTTTGGCCTGACTACCACAGAACAAGTTAGCTTCTATTGAGTTTCCAAATGGATTTTATCATGGTAGCTCACAGACATTAATATACCCTGATAGCCTAGCAAGTGACATAAACCCACATATTGAAAGCATTTTTCACTTTCCTCTGCAGCATGAGAGTGTGAGTCATTTACCAGGGTCATCTGGATATAAATCACTTAATTATTTCCTTATCCTTGTAGGGACCTGAGGCACTGGACTTCAGCACCTCCTCTTCTCTGCTTGTGGACTTTGGTGTCATTTTGGTTGTTGGGTTTAGTGTGTGAGTACCAGCTGATTTAAGTTTAAGGAATTTGCCCAGGGTCATATAGTAAGTGTGCTGCAGAGCTGGGAGCAGAAGCCAGCGCGTATGTATCCCAGTCCAGTGACTTGACTAAATAAACAACCTTCCTATTAGCAGTCAAATCTCTAGAACAGCTACAAAACTTAGGAGGAGGAGGCTCTACTGAGCACTTTCATAATATAATTATATGCAATCAGCACATATTTCTGCAGCAAGAGTTACATTCCCAACAAATAACAAAAACTGTAACACCCAGCCTGTAATTTTTAGGTGTATGTAACTCTTGTTGAAATCAGTAGGAATTTTGCATATCCAAGAATCAGAGAATTGGGAGTACAGTGTGTCTATCATAAATATTCAGAGATTTCTGAGGCAAGAAAAGAATCATTTGGTCATCTAGGCCAGAGCTACTCTTAAAATTCAGGTAAAGACAGCTGCTGCCATCAGGTATGTGAAGAATCTGCACCCTTGAGTGAGCTATGCAGACCTAACCCGTAGTGTAGATCAAAGCAAGAATGCTACTGTAACTTGGAGGTGGGTGTTCCTACACCAACAGAAGAACTCTTTGGTATGTCCACACACAGTCTTTAAATTGAAATAATGCAGATTATTTTGATTTAAAAGACTGCAGGTCTACACTACGTTTCTTTATCTCACAATAAGGAAAGTCATTTCAATACACTAAAACCTAGTATTATATCAAAATGATGGTTAAATTGAAACTGTCATTTTGAAATAACACTTTGTGGACATGTTATTTCGATTTAACTTATTTTGACTGAACACTTTTGCCCTTCTCCTTCCCAGGGTGCTGTCCTTTCTCTATATATTGGGTGGGGGCATGGCACTTTTAGGGGGCCATGTTGCCACACCCCCTATGGTGCCCCTCTCCTAAATCACATGAACAAGTCCTGTCCATGGACATGCTATTTTGATTTGAGTTTCTAGTGAGGACATGTTAAATCGATTAAGCTTAAATTGATTTAATGATTTTATTAAATCAATTTAACTACCTATGTGTGGACATAGCCTTTCTGTCACTGTAAGCTACATCTCCTCTCCTGGGTTATGTCTACACTAGAGGTTCTGTTAAGTCGACTTAACAAGGTTGACTTAAAGTCAACCTTGCTAAGTGAACTTAGAGCATCCACACTGAAAACGCCTGTTGACTGCCTGTGTCCATACTGGCAGGTGCTATGTCTACCCTTCCTGTTGGCCAGGAAGTCTGGGAGGGGGCCTGGAGGCCAATGAAGTCAATTTAAGTGCTATTCCCAGTCTTCACTGGATTAAGTCGACTTAATAAAGTTGACATAAGCGTTAAGTTGACCTTAAGAGGTGGTGGTATTCAGTCAACTTAAGGAAGTGCTTAAGCTGACTTATTAAAAGCTCAGTGTAGCCACAGGGTCTGTCGGACAACTTAAGCTTCCTTAAGTCAGCCTACTGCTCCAATGTAGACATACCCCTAGTTATTCCAACCTACATTTGACCTAGTAGCTCCCCTGAGATAGTTTCCGTACGGAAGGCATGGTTGTCTGGTATCCTGCATATCACGGTCCATTACATTTCATCTAGTTTCTCCAATATTTGTTCAAGGAAAACTAGCTTGTAGAGATTCTAAGATTTATTCTTATATGCATATATCAGAATGTGAAAGAGACTACACAAATAAAACCCCAACCACGATTCTCAGGAAAGATCAAGCACTTTTTTTCCCCTATTTGTCTTTGTCATGTTTTGATATCTCTATCTCTGTTTAAAAGAAATGAGATTGCCAAGCAACCAAATGTTCACAAGGTAAAGCTTTTATTGGTGTTTACTTAAGCATTTATTTGCCTTTCTAGATGTTGAACAAAAAGTATCAAATATTTACCTTAGATAATGAAATGTAGATAGGATATGACACATAGTTGATCTAATCTATAGTGGCATTCCATTGACTAGATTCAATACAATTGTTAGTTTCTGTGGCATGTAAAAATGAAAATGCTTTGCAAGGAATAGTCTCTAAAGTTACTTCATTCTCCATGGAATGTAGTATCTGACTGGATAGCTGGGTCATACCTTTTTGACACCTCCTCCTATTGAATTGCTAAGTAGGATCCCTGTAAGATATTCATGGAACACTTCTATCAGTTAAGCTTTGCCCTGGATCCTTTCAAATGATAGAGCTAAGAAAGATGGGCTATTGGATAGTGTACACAATTAGCATTCAAGAGATCTAGGGCAGTTCTTGGTTCTGACACACACTTCCTCTGTTACTATGGACAAATCACTCAACATAACTTATGCCTCAGTTTACCTTCTGTAAAATTTTAATACCCCATTGTATTGTCACAGGGCTTCTGTGAGCGTAAAATTAATTAATTGTAAGTTGCTCAGGTACCACAGGCTATGTCTACATTGTGGCGGAGGCATGGAAGTTGGCTTAACAAAGTTGAACTTAAGTCAGCCTTGTTATGTCTACTTTAGGGTACATCTACACTGGACACAGTTCAGACATACTCGAGGCCACCCAGCCCCCTGTCCCACTTCCAGTCCCAATCTGGCTTCCAGAGCCTGATCCAGCCCCAGGGGCGGCCAGCAAACAACTGGCTCCCTGCCCCCTGCCACATAATGCAGGGCTGGGAGCTGGCTCCTGCCACCCACAGCAAAGGGATGGGACCCTGATCTGGCTCCCAGCCCCTTGCAGAAGATGGTGGGGGCTTCGAGCTGACTCCCACTGCTGACAGAGAGAGGCTGGGAACCCCATCAGGCTCCCAGCCCCTCTTAGCTGGCCCCTACCACCCATGGAGACGGCCTGAGAGCCTGATGGTATTCCCAGTCCATCTCTGCTGGTGGCAGGGGCTGGGAAGTTCCCACCATCTGTGGAGTGAGGCTGGGAGCTCGATCTTGCCCCAGCCCCTTATCACAGACTGCAGGAGCTAGGAGCCATTATTTCAAAATAAGACTTTTGCCCTTCTCCTTCCCAGGGAGCCTTCCTTTTAGCCTATATTGGGTGGAGGCATGGCCCAGGGAGGGGGCCATGTTGCCACACCTCCCATAGAGCCCCTCTCCTAAAACGAATAGCAAGTCCTGTGTTTGGACATGCTATTTTGCTTTGAGCTTTTCCCTTAATTCAAATCAACATTTTCTTAATTTGAATTAACTTATTTTGAAATAAGGACTTTATTTCAAAATAACAATGTACGTGTGGACATAGCCTATGTGACTTACTGTGAAGTCTTAGCCAACCCACAATGTACAGAGAAGAATATAGTGGATGGATTATGATTTCAAACTTTCTGTGAAATGGAACCTAAGCCAAGAGTTCCAATATAAATTCAATATATTCATGGTTTTGCATAACTTGCATAGTATTATATAATTTCTGAACATAGATTGTTCTCTGCTTATTTAAGGGTATTCCTAATGTCTTCTAACATGTCTACATTTTTAGACTTCCACACTGTTTTTAAAGAGACATTAAAGTCACTACATCTAAGAAATATTTCATATATGATCCGACAATGTAGAAAATGAAAAGGAATATGAAAATGGTATTTAAGCACACTGTCAGTAAGGAGACAATACTTCAAAAGTCCATTTTTCACCGTTTTATATTAAACATATTACAGTGTTAAAATAAAATGTAATGTGAAAATCAACTCAACAATAATCTAAATGATAAAAGTTTAAATGAAACCAATTCATTTCAAAACCATAAAATAAAATGGGAAAAATCAAAACTATTCTTTTCTATTCTTTCCCATAAAAATATTATGCAATATAGGCACATTCCCATGTAATATTTCAGTTTAAAGGAAACTGCTTTTTTCAATGGAAAACTGTTCCATTGAAAAAGCTTTGACTAGTTCTATAAGAGTAGTGAATCTAAATTTACTAAAAACATAAAAATAAAAACAAAAACAAGATATGAAATGTGTATTCCAGCCAGGCACTTTTTCCTCAGCTTTTGTTTCCATATGAAAAATCATTACCTTTTAAAAAGCAAAAATAGAAGCAGAAGGGTGTAACCATAGCAACTATCTCTAGTCAGAAGTAAAATATATTTAGAACTATACTAAATACAGCCCCAAAATATAAACAGTTATTATTTGGCAAGGATGACAAACATAAATGTAATTCTCTCTTAAAATGAACTGTGGTGGGAAAGTAATCACAGGTCTGAAAGGAGTCACCTTTTGAATGTGCAAATCCTTAATTCCTCTAGCAGTAACAGAAAAGTAAATATCCTCCTTTGCAGCTTCATACCCTTTGCACGAAAGAAGTATAATGTCATAAAGTCAGAGAAGACTGGCATTTAAGAGGAGTTATCCTGAGGGTTACACTCTTTTGACTCCCAATCCTGCTTTTAAACTGATAGTTCATTTTTCTGCTTCCTACACAAATAGCCACAAGGGTATTGAAGTTTTACTAAGCAATATTCAGAACTCAAGTCCTGCAGATGTCATGAATGTGTTTTTGCAGTATCAGTAGAGTATAAGCTTTAACTATGAGTTATCTAGTTGCTACTTAAAGGACCAAAGTCATAACTTAGAAAGCCCAAAAATGCAAAAGTTGTTTTCTTCGTTTCTTACAATCATTCTTCTCAGTCATCTACCCTTTCAGATTTCACATCATACTGCTTGTTCCCACTCTTATTCTATTTTTACTGATTTGACTACCTTTCTCTTTTTAGTGTTAATTTTTCAGCAAACAGTATAATATGTCATGTTCTTATTTATCACCAAGGGTATTTCTACGCTGGAGCCTTAGATCAACTTAACCTTGCTTAAGTTGACCTAAGGAAAGCTCCATCCACATTTATTAAGTCGACTTAAGCACTTCCTTAAATCAACTTACTAACAGAACCTCTGAAGGTCTATTTAAGGCATAAATCAACCTTATTAAGTTGACTTAAGCAAGAATAGATGGGGCATAACCATTAAGTTGACTTAAGTTCACCTAGCAGCTGCCAATGTGGACTTGGGCAGTCTACAGGAGTTTGGAATGTGTATGCTCTAAGTTGATTTAAAGTCAACCTTGTTAACTCAGCTTAACAGAGCCTCCACTGTTGACATAACTCAAGAGCTCAGGTCAGGGCAGGTGACTAGGCATGAGAAGTGCCAACAGCAAGCAGATAAACACCAGGGGCCAAGGAAGTCCTTTTTGAGGAATGGGTCTGTTGTCACTGAAAACTCTGTGCATGGTGCCATTCTCTGACACATGCTCTTGCCTCACCCAGTCAGCCACTGCTGATTCTTCCACTCTATTCACTTGCCAAGTGACCTCTACTGTGTGTGCATCCCCTCCACTCATCCTTCCCCCCACACTACCACCACATACCACCACCACCACTCAGATGCCCAACATAAATAGACCTCACTTTCCATTCCCTCAAACATGCCTCCATTTCATCAGCCCATCACCCACATGACCATACTCACTGCCACCCCAGCCTCCAAAACAGATACCAGCCCAACTAACCACATTCGGATTGCTTTCCTTGCAGCGTCAGTGGCAATTTTTCTCTCAGAGACCAGGTAAAAGGGGCAAAGATTATCAGGAATTCTATTTTTCCTGATACTCTCTGAGAGGCCAGGGCCAATGCTTCTCTTCAGGGCAAAAATGCTATCCTTTTCAGTGAATAATCATGACAAAGGACCTGGGCCATGTGTTGGGGTTCAGCAAGCCACTGGGTAGTCAATATTTACAGTACACTTTATGCGTGAGTGTCTTTCCCTTGGCTGGCCCCTTCTACGCTCAGCCAGTATCAGGCTGTGGAAGAGAAAAATGTAGCATAAAATAACAGCTTAGAATACCTTGCGTGAGCTCCAGACTGATGTTTTCTGGGGGAAATAGTGCCTAAAAAGGGGCAGCGAGGTGTTAGGAGTAGTGAGCCAGGTGCCATCCGCCCTGCTCTCCAACAGACCTGGCTGGTTAAGCAAAGAGCATATGCTGTACTTCTGAAGAATTTCTAGCAGACTGTACTCATCCCAAGACAACTAGAGGGATCCAGGAGGCCTCCCGCCAAAGAGTGCTGCACACAGGTCCTTGGAGCTTTGCTAGCCCCCTGCTATAGGCTGTGGTAAATGCCACCATCTTACCTGATCCTGTGCCTTTGAAATAAATAGGGGTTATACTAATGATATCAACAGGGAGAGGATCAGTTTCTTAAGTAGCATCACATCTCAACTCAGGTTAGCAGGAAAGAAAATATGGTTCCCCTATATTCTTGTGCAGGTTTTGGAGCCCATTGGACTAAGTGAGCTCTGGTAGTTGTTATCCATTTCACTGTTAATGGAACTAATCTGCCACATTCATATTTAATACAAGAGGGATCAGCCAAGAATTAACATGACTAAAAATCTCACTAATGCTTTCTGACAGTAAATACCATTTAATGCCTTCATGGACTAAGTCTGAACGGCTACATAGTGCAGTTGAGCAAACAGCCTTTGTGGAATATCTCTCCAAGTGTAATATAAAACCAGTGGAGTTTGAAACATATATTGGCTGCTGCTGCTGGTGCTGCTGCTTCTGGAGTCACTGATTAGCAGAGACAGCAATCTCATAACTTACAGTGGGATTGGTTAGAGGTGGGCATAGTGGTTTAGATAAAATTCAGACTGAACCAAACCTTTGAGATGAGCAGGACTTTGTTGTGAGAAAGAGGAGCAGTTTGTCAACATGGGAAATTTTTAGTAGGCATCAAAAATAGCTGGCTAGGGGAAAATCCAAGCTAATTTTGATTCATTTCACTGGGAAAGAAAGAAAGAAAGAAAGAAAGAAAGAAAGAAAGAAAGAAAGAAAGAAAGAAA
>ML681998.1:24711214-24775816 GCA_007922195.1 Podocnemis expansa | reverse complement strand
AAAGAAAGAAAGAAAGAAAGAAAGAAAGAAAGAAAGAAAGAAAGAAAAAGAAAAAGCTCATACTGTAAAACCAACATGAGAAAACTGTGGGGTAAAATATTATTTGCCCTATGAAAAAGGTAAAAAAAAAATCTCTAAATCATTCTTGTTGTTGGTTTTATATTCAGAAACCTACACAATACAGTTTTGTCTTATTTTTGTCTTACAGATAGATAGATAAAACAGGAATAGCAATAAAAGAAGTAGCAACTAAGCACCTTTGTGCTAGGCTCTAGACACACACATGAGAAGCGGCAGCTCAACTATCTCCTAATTGGTTGGGAGACTCTGGAACGAATCACACAGATGCTGTACATAGTTTGAAATTAAGATTCTACAAGCCACTGGTTTAATGATGCAGTTCACAGAACACTGCATACAGCTCCTCCATTTGTAGCTAACTTAACTTGCTATATGGAAAGTGACAACCCCTCCTGCAAAGATTTTACAGATCAAATAAAGAAAACCGACAACATATGAGAGAAAAGGAACGCTATTATCCGTATTATGTAGACAAAAGTAAGTGCTTAAGGGACTGGATCAAAGTTACATAGGATGAAGCCAAGAAGTGACCTGGAATCCCAAATTCCAGTTCAGAATCTTAACCAAAAAGTCATTGTCCTGTTTCTGGGCTGGCAGGGGGAACCCTAACAAATGAATCAAATATACTCAAAGCATAAGCATATTAACACATCAATATTAAGACAAAAACCTAACTTAAGGCTGAATGTTCAACTTTTTTTAATAAAAGTGTGGGGTTTTTTTAATTTGACATCAGACAAAGCATAACAAAATACAACATGAGGCTGCCAGAAGAGAAGCTGGGACTGTTTTGGTCTGACGTACTCAAGTCTCTAATCATCTTACATTTAAACACATTAACTCATTAAAAGAAAAATAAAGCCTTGTAAATGGGAGCCTAATGATGAAAACATGTACTGTGTAAAACTGCCATTTTTATCCGAATTTATCTGAATTTCCAAATGACAGTGGGAAGTGTCTCTACTGTGCAAAGGAGTCTGGGTTTAAGTTTAATAAGAAATTTCACTAATCAAAAGGTTAGCACTAGAAGCTGTATCCAGTGTCATTAACTCACCCAGGAAATCACATACTTCATCAAGTTGTTTTGCAGTCATATGTTGATTAACTAGTTTAGATTAAAGGGAAAACTTTGTTTTTTCCTCTTATCGTGCACACTTTTTTTCATGTCAGGGGGTGGCTTGCAGATGATTAATCCAGTTTTTGAATGCTCAGCTAGTGATGCACTTTCTGGCCACCATCTAGGTAAAATGAATACATTTTGTTGTTTATTAATTCCTTTTGGAATCCCACAGTTCAGCGGGCACATTGGCAAAGGAAATGGTTCAGTTCCTCTATAGAAATAGAGCCTAACATAGGGCTGCCCACAGAGGATGCAGATTTCTGCTCTATATAAACTCTTTGTGCAGCTTGATGGAAACAGTGGGAGATTGCAGGGAATGGGGGGGCCAGAGGATCTACTGCTGTACTGATCTTCCCATCCTCCTACATGCATCAAGGGGAATTGTTTCTGTTGTTCTTGATACATGTTTTGTTGTTTCCCAGTATCTAATTAAAATGGAACAATACCAAATGGGCAATTAGAGGTGATCTTAAGTCTCACCTCTTTGACATAACAGTGGGACTGTTGGGCAAAGGAAAGCTATTCCTTGAGATGTTAAGTACAACCTGCCATGAGTTAAAAAAAGATGAATGTAGAGTCTCTTGTTATGTTTGAGATTACAGTATGTGCTTTGTTCCATGGGGATTCTTCTCACTCAGTAACAACAAAAAACAGACATAATCACTAATTTCTTTTTTTTTCTTGTATTATCCACAGTGACTAGAAATTTTATTAGTAAGTGGTAAAAATATTTATTATTATCTCTTATTAGTTATTGCAGTGGTCTTTTACATGAGATAGGCTAACTCTGAGACACAGTGAGGCTGGCAGTTAGATTTATTTCTTGATTTCCTTTTACTGATTTAGCTTAGTCTCTTATCATACTTTCAACATTTAACAGCTAAATGTTCTAGGCTAAACTACACAGTAGTTACCGGTCTACACGGTGACTGTTATTTCGAAATAACCCATTTCGAAATAACCCATTTCGCAATAAAATCCTTATTTCGAAAGAAGTTCATTCGAATTAACAGTTTGTTAATTCAAATTAAGGGAAAGCCTTCTTGCAAAATGGCAGTTATTTTGAAATGGTTATTTCAAAATAAGGCCGTTCGGACATGTTGTTTCGAAACAGTTGTTTCAAAACAATGGTATTGTTTCGAAACAATGTGTTCAAACGCCGTTATTTCAAAACAGCTGTTTCGAAACAACAGCTATTTTGCTTTCCTGCTAGGTTCAATGGTTTCAAAACAACGGCCATTATTTCAAACCAGCGGGTCCCATTGTTTCAAAATAACGGTATGTCGTGTGGACATGAGAAATTTTATTTCGAAACAATGGCTGTTGTTTTGAAATAAAACTCACATCTGAACACAGCCATATATTTTTCAAATCACTGTTTTGTAAAGCTCTGCATTTTCATTAGATCCAGATTTTGCAGTTTATTCTAAAAATAAATTTAAAAACTTCATTCAGCACAAATATAATTTTGGGAAAACATTGTTATTAGATATTCCAATTCAAATAATTTCTAACTATTTTCCCTAACTATTTTGCTGAATTTCCTTTCATACCAGATTACTGATATATAATCTTAAACCATTTAGATAAGGTAGAATGGATCTTTTACTTATTTAATACTGAGACAAAGAACAATACCAAACAGAGCTATTCTCCAAATGTTGTCCTGGCTCCCTGTTCACCCCTGATATAAAGACAAGATATAGATTTTGGTCTGTAAGTGGCTTTGAGGTCCAGCTTGCCCAAAGGCTGGCCATTTCCCAGCAATCTACTGATGCACTCATGAGTTAACCATCTGGAAAATGGTTGTGGGGCAGTTTCTGACATTGTTGAATTTCAAGGTATGGTGTGATCCCCCCCCCCCCACACACACACATTTGTTTGGGTGCTGGCTGCACTTATATTTAATAAGAAGTTGACCTTTCATTTTATTCTTTGCTATATGCACCTAGAGAGAAATTCATCCCTCTGATAATAAAGTTTATTAGATAGGTACTTTATTTTAGAAATAAATTAAATATGCATCAGTATGAACTTAACTGACAAGCTAATGCTCTGTTTGTCTGCCTACTATAGCTGGACAAAAAATTTTGTATGAATCACGTATTCATCCAAAAAAACAATTCGGAGTGAACAAAAAACATTCACAAATATAAACTTCATCAAACAGATTCAATCAAATCAAACTATTTCATCGTTTTGGTAATGTTATTCAAGGGCTATGCATCATCACAATGGCAATGCATACTCATCAGGCCACGATAAGAATAAGAATGACTCTAGCTCGACTATTCAATTATTTAATGAAGACTCCATTAATTCAAATGGCCAGGAGAAAGAAGTTCTGAATCATGTCCCTTGCTTTTTTTGTTCTGAAGTTGATGAGAGTACATGTTCAGTAGTGACATAGTTCCAATGGGGCAGCCGTGTTAGTCTAGTAAAGCAAAAAAAGAAAAGAAAAAAAAGCAAGGAGTCCACTTAAAGACTAACAGATTTATTTATCACATGAGCTTTTGTGGAAGAAAATCCTACTTCATCAGATGCTTTGAAGAGGGGAACTTACACAGTTGGATGAGAATAAATGCAGGGGAGTGTAAGGCATGGGATCAGGTCATACTGCAACAGCAAATCAGAGCTTTTTTAAGGATTCACACTCTAGGGAACAGCACACAGAGGGAAGGTGAAATTAAATTACCTGTTATAATGTGGAAAGAATCCATAGTCACAATTCAGCCCTACTTCCACACAAGCTAATCGTCATATTATTTGAATTTTGGCTGTTTCTCTTTGAAGACTTGATGTCCCATTGATTTTCTTGAGGACCATCATTAACAAATAGTCAATGGAGTGATTAGGAAGATGGACGTGCTCGGCAACTTTTTTTTTTTTTTTTTTTTTTTTGGTTTGGTTTGGTTTGGTTTGGTTTTATTGGTGGTGTAATTTCTGATGTCAGTTTTCTGTGCATTTATTCTTCTGCATAGGGCCTCTCCTGTTTGTCCAATGTATAAGGCATGGGGGCATTTCCACCACATGGTGGAATAAATCACATTAGTGGATGAGCAGGTGAAGGACCCTCTGATGGAGTAGCTGGCTTGATTAGGTCCTATGATGGTGTCTTTAGTACAGATATGTGGACAAAGTTGGCAGCTAGGTTTGTTGCAGGGATATGTGCCTGCTTTAATGTTTCTGTTGTTAGGTCTGTAATTGCTAGTGAGTATCTGTTTAAGGTTCGGATGTTGTCTGTAGGCAAGGAGCAGTCTGTCTCCCAAGGCTAGAGAGAGTGAGGGGTCATCTTTTAAAATAGGCTGGAGTACCCATCTGGAGAAGTAAAGAAACAGATTGACAGAGCTAGATGGATACCCCACAGTCAACTACTACAGGAAAGGCCCAAAAAAGAAAAAAATAGAATGCCATTGGTCACCACACACAACCCTCAAGTCAGACCTCTACAACAGATCATTACGGACCTCCAGCCTATTTTAAAAGATGACCCCTCACTCTTTCTAGCCTTGGGAGACAGACCTCTCCTCACCTACAGACAACCTCCGAACCTTAAACAGATACTCACCAACAACTACAGACCTAACAACAGAAACATTAACGCAGGCACATACTCCTGCAACAAACCACGCTGCCAACTTTGTCTACATATCTGCACTAAAGACACCATCATAGGACCTAATCAAGCCAGCTACTCCATCAAAGGGCCCTTCACCTGCTCATCCACTAATGTGATTTATTCCACCATGTGCTGGAAATGCCCCCGTACCTTATACATTGGACAAACAAGAGAGCCCCTATGCAGAAGAATAAATGGACACAAAACTGAGATCAGAAATCACAACACCAAAAAAAAAAAAAAAAAAAAAAAACCAGTTGCTGATCATGTCCATCTTCCTAATCACTCCATTGACTATTTGTTAATGATGGTCCTCAAGAAAATCAATGGGACATCAAGACCTCAAAGAGAAACAGCCAAAATTCAAATAATACAATGATTAGATTGTGTGGAAGCAGGGCTGAATTGTGACTATGGATTCTTTCCACATTATAACAGGTAATTTGACTTCACCTTCCCTCTGTGTGCTGTTCTCTAGAGTGTGAATCCTTAATAAAGCTCTGATTTGCTGTTGCAGTATGACCTGATCCCATGCCTTACACTCCCCTGCATTTATTCTCATCCAGCTCTGTAAGTTCCTCCTCTTCAAAGCATCTGACGAAGTGGGATTAACAAACTGTTAATTCGAATTAACTTATTTCAAAATAAGGCATTATTTAGAAACAACTTGTATTGAAACAACATGTATCGAAATAACCCCCTGTGTGTGAATATAGCCTTAGTCTTTAAGTGCTACAATACTCCTTGCTTTTAGTGACATACTGTAGTTTACGGAAAATGCTGGTAAATGAAGTTTAACCGTTTCTTATTTAGGGATTATGGAGGCTAATTTAGGGCAATTTTTCCATGCTTTTTTAAGTCACGGGATCAGGTCACACTGTAGCAGCAAATCAAAACAGTTGTTATGATTAAAACACTGGAGAACAGCATATAGAGGGAGATGAAGTCAAATCACCTGTTGTAATGAGAAAAAAAAAATCCAAAGTCCTTATATAGCCCTGAAACAACAGTCTAATTTTCATATGAATTTCAATTCTGCAGTTTGTCTTTGAACTTTGGATATGTTTGAGCACAGCAATTAGCAAATCATCGTGGAGTGATCAGGAAGATGGAAGTGTTCACCTGCTGGTTTTTGAATACTGTGATTCCTCATGTCAGATTGGTGTCCATTTATTCTTTTGCAGTTCTCCTCTAGACACTATTGAGAGTGTTACATTTAAATATTTATTGACAAAGTTTTAGTTTGGCTTTTATATTCCTGAACTGGTCTTATGCAATACAAATAAGCAATCAAATTGCCAAGGCAAAAATAATTTACATTGCTAATACTTTAATCATTCTTTTATTAATTATTGTGCATAACAATGATTAAAATGTGGTTTAAGGCAAACAAACAAAATCAAAATTGTTTGTGCTGACAACAGTTAATGTTATGCTTGTGTTGAATAAGATGATTTTTTTTCTATATGATGGGGGGGGGCAGTTGGTAAGGAATAGATTCCTTTCTTTCTTTTCTGCACAAATGAGCATGCATTATTCAGAAATGAATCCTTTTGTCTTCAGTCTCATGTGCTATTAAGAGAGTCAGTAGCAACCGCATACCACATAGCATTAAAACCACAGGAATAACAGCAAAGTAGTAGTGACAGGCAATGTTCCCTCTAAGCTGATGATGCAGCTGAGTAACTTATGGATGCAGCTGAGCAAGTTCGCTAACCATTCCCTGTCCCGGGACCGGGCCCCTGAGCCACTGCCCATCAGCTCCCCAAGTGCATCCATAACTTGCTCAGTTGCATCACCAGCTTAGAGAGGGAACATTGTATAGATGTCTTTTTGTTCAAACTTTAGTAAATTAATAAAACCACAGTATTTCAGTTTAACATTTTTATTAAACAAATATGAAGCAATGATGCTGCCTATCAAGCCTCCTCTACACCTCAGTTTTTGATGCCTGTCTTTGTCACATTTCCAGAATGCATATACAGAGTCTAGGTCAGCCTTGAATTCAGCACTTAGATATGACTTGATGCGCATTAGCATGTCTAGATGAGAAACATCCAACCTGTTACGAGGCTCTATCTTAATATTATTCATTAGACTGAAGCCTCGTTCAGCATCTGCACCAGATGCTTGAAACGTACCACATATATCAACCAGCTGGGCCAGGAATGGGAACTTATCTTCTGTCAGTGTATAGGTGACAAACGTCTAAGACTGTGTTCAGTGTACCAGCCATTACCTTTTCCAGAACAACAAACATTTTGGTTGTCTGTAATTTCAGCTCACCTTTAGAAGAAGTGAAAATGCATAAAGAAAATTTGTAAGAAATTACACTGATAAGAGATGATGATCACAGATAGCCAATACAATTCTATTATTTTTTAGAGATTCCTAATGAATGTGCCAATTCTGACTAGATCTCACTCATTGAGCTAAAAGAAGTCACCCTGATTTACGCTTATATATTACTTGAGCTAATGTAAATTAAGGTCAATGACAGTTTTTCCACTTTACGGAAAAAGTTAGATCAGGCTGTCTTCTCTCTCTGGGTGTGTTCACACAGCACTCTTATTTTGAAACAACAGAGGTTGTTTCGAAATAAGAATTACTCTGTTCACATGACGCACGGTTGTGTCGAAACAACCTGTTCTGTTGTTTCAAAACAACAGAGTTGTTTTGAAATAACTTAAACCCCATGTGGGGACAAAACAACGTTGTTTCGAAATGATTGTTTTGAAACAATGCCTTCTGAACATGTTGTTTCGAAACAACAGTGACTTGTTTCAAAATAACTGTTGTCTGAACCTGCTATTTCACTTTGAGCTTCTTTACTTAATTTGAATTAACAAACTGTTAATTCGAATTAACTTATTTCAAAACAACCCCTTATTTCGATACAAGTTGTTTCGAAACAGCTTGGATAGAAATTACCCCCTGTGTGTGAATGTAGCCTCTGCTACAATCCCCATCTACCAGTTTTGTGTCTGCAAGCTTTGAACTTTCCTTTACCAGCTTCCAACTGAAAACAGAGCTATGTTAAAAATACATGGAGGGAACACCTCCTCCTAAAGCCATTGTTTATGGCAATTGGTAAAGATATCAAAATGGGAGGACACATATAGTTTGCCTATAATGTATTGTCAGGGCCATTCACTTAAATGTGAGCACAAAGTGGGGTGTGCCTCTTGGATACCACAGAGCCAAGCATGTGTGAATGCCTATTATAGTGAGCCATTGAGAGATTCTGGGATGGAAAGTGCTGTAGAAATGCTGGGTGTTAATAAAATAACATAAGGTTCTATACAGTTTTCTGTGTTTATTCTGAATCTTGGGTGGAATTTGTGTGTTGTGTCTACCTATCTCACTGTTTCCCAACCAGTGTGCCACAGCACACAGGTGTGTCACAAAATTTTTTGAAAAACTACTCAAAGAGCTCTGGCTTGGCTCATTGGCTCATGAAAATATATGGCTTTATTTGGAAACTATATGGCAGTGTGCCTCAAATGAATTAAAGGTAGCAAGGAGTGCCATGGCAGAGAAAACGTTGGGAACCACTGACCTATGTGGCAGCAATGACTTGAAAGGGAAACAGTATGTTTCCTTACACATCAACCCCCCCCCCCAAGTGGCAAGAACTTATCCCCAGCTTCTAATCTGCCCCTAGCCCGGGAGCCCCCAACCCAGCTCCGATCTCCAACTTCTGCTCCCCACCAGCCCCGACCCCAGCTCCTCCGATCCCCACTTCTGCTGCCTGCCAGCCCCAAGCCTGGCTCCTCCGATCCCCGCGTCTGCTCCCCGGGAACCCCGACACCAGCTCCTCCAATCCCAGCTTCGGCTCCCTGCCAGCCCCGACCCCAGCTCCTCCGATCCCGGCTGCTGCTCCCTGCCAGCCCCAACCCCAGCTCCTCCGATCCCCGCTTCTGCTGCCTGCCAGCCCCGACCCCAGCTCCTACGCTCCCCGCCAGCCATGACCCCTGCTGCTCCCCGCTTCTGCTCCCTGGGAACCCCAACCCCAGCTCCTCCAATCCCTGCTTCTGCTCCCCGCCACCCCTGACCCTGGGTCCTCTGATAGGGGACCTGCACTGGGGTCAGCACTTGCTGCACCAGTGAGCGGCAGCAGCTGCTCCACCACTCACTGGCGCAGCTTACAGGGAACATTGGACAGGTTATATGTGGATAAACTGGGTAATTTTTGGCCTTCACCACTTCTGCCAGCCATAAAAGAAAAATCCAATTAGAAAACTGCAGGATAAATATCTAGCATGGTATTCTTCTTCTGTGACTTGTGGGGAAACTTTCCTGTACAGAGCCAATGGAGCATGATGATTCCCCTGGCTCAGTTCCCTGTAGAGGCTTGTCCGCATTTTAAGCTGTCCTACACAGGTGTTGAGGGCTCAGCTCTAGCACATCAACTTTAGCATTAGGAGCACCCAATGTCTTATATTAGCTAATAGTGGAGACTGAACAAGAAACCTACTGAGCTAAAGTATTTGACTTTATAAGTGGAGCTAAAAAATCAATTTTTCAAGGAGATAACAATGAGAGGTCCATATCCTCTGTGTATTGTTGACAGCTAGATTTACAGAACATACACTGACTAGAGAGGTATGCAAGACCGAATTCTTACAACGGTAGTGGAAGATGCAGTACTCACCTCTTCTCGGGATTTGAGCCACAGATTTCTTTGAGAATTATGGGTGCTCAACACCTCTCAGAGAATGCTATCTACCTCTTATTAATTCTCATAGTAAGAGAGCCCTTTTGTAAATTTAGGATTAGGATTCAGTGGGATAAAACTAAATGTTTTGTGTGCTTTCAAATAAAAGGCAAGACACTTAACTCTCAAATACTATGGAGATGTATGCCATAGAAATGTCAAATTAATTAAATGCCACTCCAAAGGTACAATAAAATTGTAAGTACTTTGTATAAATAACCACCCATAGGAATTTACAGGTGTTAAATTAGCTACAGCCTGTGTTTGAATTATGCAGTCCTGATATTCAATTTTTTAATTAAGTTTTTCCTTTTCTAGTAATTCTCAATGTTTCTGTTGAATTCAGAATCAATTGAAATACTGTACAAAGAAAAATGTAATTAAAAATAGAAGATCAGAGCTATATAATTCAAACAAAGCCTGTTCTCCAGATAATACAAAGATCTGGTTTTCTTCATAAAGTAAGCCCATTCGAACCAAATTTATTTTAATATAGCCAGATGAAAACTCTTATACATCTAGTAACAAGAAATGTAAGACATAGCTACATAGAGAATTGAATCCTAGAAAGGAATGATTCTGAAAAGGATTTAGGGATCCAAGTGAGTAAGCAACTGAAGATAAGCTCTCATTGCAATGCAATCACAAAAAGGACTAATTTAGTCACTGGATGTCAAAACAGTGAAATGGTGATTAGGATGGGAAGGTGATTTTACCTTTGTATACGGCATTGGTGATTCCCATGCTGCAATACTCTGTATAATTCTAGCAGCCACCTTTAAAAAGGATATTTAAAAAAAAATGGGAGAGAATGCAGCAAAGAGGCCTAGAAACTATTTGAGGGGCAGAGGAAATGCCTCACAGTGAGAAAAATAAAGAATGTAAATGCCTCCATCTAAGAAAATTAAACAGAGGTCATTTGGTTACAGTGTGTAAATATCTTCCTGATGGGGAGGAAATAATACAAACTAAATAGATCTTTAATCTAGTGGTGAAAGTCATAACAAGAACCGAAAGGTGGAAGCTGAAGCCAGGCAAATTCTGATTACTTATTGGCAGGGGTTAAAGTAAGGGGGAATGCCCCAGAATGCCATTCCAGGGCCCCCAGTTTTTAGGTAGCTAGTGTTTTGTGCCCCCCAAAAATAGGGGAATCCCCCAGAATGCTGCATTCCAGGGCCCACTAAAAATAGAAGGGTGCTCCAGAGCACAGCGTTCTGGCATATTCCCTTTAGCCCGGTGGAAGGGAGGGGCTGCGGGATGGGGCCAGCCCAGTCACCCCTCCCTCTCTTCTCTGGGGACTGTGGCAGCTCCAGCCCTTCTGGCCAGGGCTGGGTGGCACGTGTGGCCTGGCCCCAAGCCTTGGGCCTGGGTTCTTTCTTGCCAACTGACTGGCCGGCCAGTGCTAGCGTCCTTCCCCTCACCTAATTCTTTGGCCACCTCAGCCAGGTAAGGGGGCTGGGGAGGGTTGGGGTGGTCTGGAAGTTGGTGAGGAAATTGTGAAGGCAGGGAGGGTGCGTGGGGAGGGGGAGAATGGGTAGGGATGGTGGGCTGGGGAGTACTTGGGGGACTGAAGGGGGTGGCATGAAGATGTGGAGCTGGGGGGTGGGGGATTAGGGAGGCTGGGCTGGAATGGGGGTAGGGAGTTTAGGGAGTGGAGACTGGGGCTGAGAAGGACATGAGGAAAGAGATCTGATGGGGGTAAGTGTTTGGGGGCCGTAGCAGGAGGGGTCAGATGTTGGGGGGCACTAGCTGAGGTGAGGGCCTGGCATTTGGGGGGGCAGTCGCTGGGGTGCATGAGGGGGCCCCAGACCTGTGTGAGGGGACCCTGGAAATTTAGGAGTGTTCCAAGGCCCCCCAAATATACTTAAACCCCTGGTTTTTGGGCTCAATGTATGAATAAATGGGTGGATTTTAATGGCTTATAATAGAAAAGAAATCAGAGTAGATGATAAAATGATCACTTCTGGACTTAATCGATGAGTATGAAAATGCCTTTAAAATAGCATGCTGATGGTTGTTCTCCTGTATTGTCTTCTACACTTTAAACACCCTGGGTGGTGTTCCATCGTGGATCCAGTTGAGGGCTGCTCACAGTGTATAAAATTAAGCATGTGTGTAAGTTTTTGCGGGGTTTGTGCTTAAAACACAATACAGAATTTCTTCTACAACATGTAACTAAACAGAGTCACATTAGATTTACAATATGACATCCAGCCTTCACACCACCAGCAATGCCCCCGTCAGCAGAATCTGGCCCCAGCCGGTGGAATCCACCCCTGTGAGAGGAAGCCACTCCCCGCTGGTGGAATCTGGTCCCCGCCACTTCAGCGGCACCACAGCCAGTGGAATCCGTGCCCTGCAGGAGGAGTCTGCCCCCTGCCAGTGGAACGTGGCCCCTGCCATTCTGGCAGCACCCCCAGTGGCAGAATCTGGCCTCCACCATTTCAGCGGCACTTCCAGGATCTGGTACCAGTTGGCAAGTGGTGCCACCACCATGGCCCCCCAGCCCTTGCTGGGCAACGGAGCCACCGTGACCATGGCCCCCTGCCTTTGTCCCTGCTGGGGAGCAGAGCTGCCATGGCCATGGCCAGGCAGCCCTTGCCCCCCCAGGACCCCCACCAGCCCCACAACTGCAATGCTTCTTACCCCCCAGCCCTTTGTACACTTACCTGCAGCAGCAGATACAGAGTGGTCTGCTGCAGGCTTCTCCCACCCTACACAGCCGATGTGCTTGGGCTGTGCACGGTCAGAGATTTGAATGGGTCCAGCTCCTGGCAATGTCCACAGACCACAGGGGTCCGTTGGATCACAGCCTAGGAACCACTGAGCTAGATAGACCTTTTGGTACATCAGTGTAGGGCAGTGGTTCCCAACATTTTCTCTGACATGGCACACCTTGCTACCTTTAATTAATTTGAGGCATACCACCATATAGCTTTTAAATATTCATGAGCTAATGAGCCAATCCAGAGCTCTCTGGGTAGTTTTTCAAAAAATGCTGTGGGACACCTGATCAGACCTGACGGCATACTTGTGTGCTGTGGCACACTGGTTGGGAAACACTGGTGTAGGGTACACTCTCTATTAACCTACTAATGCAGTTAATTACCTGTTGTGCCCAAGAGGTGAGGGTTTATTTCAAAGGGCAATATACATTACTATTCTCCACTTAACAAAGTATCTGTGAACTGTCATCAAAGCCTACATGAAGAAATTGTCTGCAAATATCCACCTTTTTACAGCTGTATAAGGAAGTTTGCAACATAATCCCTTTATCTCACATCAACCCAAGCTTCTCAGGGAAAGTTTGGGCCATAGGATTGAGATTCCACCCAGCACTGTCTTGGTATCACCCTGCTAAATCTCTTGGGCTATGTCTACTCTTACATGTGAATTTGAATTGATTGTCATCAATTCAAATTCAAATAAATGCATGGACGTGCCAGCTTTCCTCAATGCAAACTGAGGAACTCCTCAGTTCAGATTGATGAAAGCTGACTTTGAATTGGTCAAACCTTGTTTGACTTCAAAGTCAGAGTCAATTTGAACTGAGGAATTCAAATTGATCCAGTGTGGCCATGTCAATTCGAATTCACTGTTAGTTTGAATTAGCCACAGCTTGATTTTTCCCTATACAGTAGCTCCCCCTACCGAATTAGAACTATCAAGTCCTGTTCATGGATATGCCTTTTTGAATTGGATTTCCTAGTCTGGCCATGTCAATTCGAATGGACTGAATTCGAATTAATAAATACTAGTTCGAATTGACTAATTCAAATTCAGTAATTCAAATGGAAAATCTAAGTGTAGACATAGCCTTGAAGAATTAGAACAAACTCTACACATGAACTATTTGGTCTATTTTCCGTTGACCTGGATTGTTCACTACTGAAGCTGTGAACAAACAACTTAAACCCATCCTGGTATTGGATGTGTGCCTAAGGGACTTACAAATCTGCAAATTCTACTGGAAACCTGATGTATATGGATCCTCAAATCATTGTATATAAGTGATTATTTTAGCCCTTTAACAGTACTCTCATAGTTTGTTTCTTTCCTTGTATAATAAACCTTTAGTTTCACTAAAGGATTGGCTGGCAGCATAGTTTTGGGTGAGATTCAAACTTATATTGTTCTGTGTAATGGATCTGACCCTCTGGAGTAAGAAGAAACTTTTATGGGTAATGATCTTTGAGTTTAAGCAATTTCTTTCTTTATCAGACCCAATGGCCATTTTGGGCTGAAATGCAGTAAAGGGGGACTGTTTGCATTTGTTGTGGCTTCTTAATGTCCAGTGTGGGAAATCAGAAGCATAGTTGGTAACTGGTTAGGAGGAAGTTTATCTTCAGGTAACCCCCCAGTGCTCAGAGAATCTGTTCTCCTTTTGCAGCTTGCCCTGATATCTGCATTTTCAGGTAGTTATCACAGGAGTCTCAGGTCACAAGAGGAATAATGATAATTTGTTGCTACATTTACACCTAAGTAACTGGCTCATCTTGGTGCCTTTCTAAGTCCATGACAAGCTTTCCATTTATTTCAAAGGCTATGTCTACACTGGGGCTTAAATTCGACTTAATGGCCCTTAAGTTGACTTAAATAAAGCCCAGGCCACACTGCAGGCCAACAAAGTTGACTTTCCTCATTCCTAAAGTCGACTTTATAACTTCTATTTATAAAGTCGACTTTACAGTTAAGTTGACTTTATTAAGTCAACTTAAGGCAATGTGGCCAGGGAGTTGCCTTAAATCAACTAATTGGCTTCCTAACCATAGAAAACGTGGCAATGGGAGCTGGAGAGAAGCCACAACACAGCTGGGAGAATTCTCAGCTGTGTGGACCACATCCAAACTCCCCATGTTCCCCGACCTGATCCAGCATCTCCCCCATTCTCAGCCACACTCTCACATCTCCCCCATTTTCAGCTTGACCCCAGCATCTCCCCTGTTCTCAGCCCGACCCCTGCATCTCCCCTGTTCTCTGCCCAACCCCGGCATCTTGGCCTAACCCCCGCATCTCCCCCATTTTCAACTTGACCCCGGCATCTCAGCCCGACCCCCCATCTTTCCCGTTCTCAGCCCAACCCAGCCTCTCAGCCCGACTCTGGCATCTTCCCTGTTCTCAGCCCAAACTCAGCATGTCAGCCCGACTCCAGCATCTCCCCACTTCTCAGCCTGACCCCCTCATTTCCCCCTTCTCTGCCCAAACCACTGTGTTTCCCCCCTTGCCCTTCTCAGCCCGACCCTGAGTGTCTCCCTCTTCTCACTCCAAACCTGGGTGTCTCCCCCCTTGCCCTTCTCAGCTGAGCCCTACCTGTCTCCCCTGTTCTCGGCCCAACCCTGGATGTCTCCTCCTTCTCTGCCCAAACCTGTGTTTCTCATCCCTTGCACTTCTCAGCCTGACCCTGGGTATCTCCCTCTCTCTGCCCAACCCTGTGTGTTTTCCTTTCTCAGAGGACCACCCCCCTCCCAATATTGCTGTAAAAAAAAAAAGGAGTCTGGAGGCACTGTTTAAGACTAACAAATTTATTTATTTGGTGAGCTTTCATTTGAGAAAATCCCACTTCATCAGACAGTTTGAAGATGGGGGAACTTACAGAATGGTAGGAAATAAATACAGAGGAGTGTAAGATCAGGTCACACTAACAGCAAATCAAAGCAGTTGTTAAGATTCAAAGGCTAGGAAACAGCACAAAGAAAGAAAGAAAGAAAAACTATATTTTTTTTAGATTAGATTGTGTGAAAGCAGGATTAAATCTTGAATATGGATTTTTTTCCCCATTACAACAGGTGATTTGACTTCACCTTCCTCTATGTGCTGTTTCCCACTGTTTGAGTCTTAACAACTGCTGTACCCTGCCCCTGCCCTGGCAGTTGCCCTGCAGCATCTGGTCCAGAGCAGGAGGAGTCTGGGCAATGCAGGGTGGTTATGGAGTGCTGTATTGGCACATCTCTGGGCTACATCAGGCTCCCTGACCTCCCTGGGCTCCCGGTTGCCACACATAGTATGGAGGGTGGCGTGGTCACTCACTTCCTGTAGCAAAGGAGTGACTGGGAGAGAGGGGCACTTCTGCTGTAGAGTTTTAGGGGAAATTATAATCCAATAAAGAAAGGAAGCTTATTCAGAGCTGTGTAAGGAGTCTTTATTGAAAGAGAACTGAGAGAGAGGACCCAACAGACAGGTTTCCCTAGCACCTAAATGACCCTCCCATTTATCACTATGACAACCCCAATGACCCTAGGTAGTCCAAAACACCACATTTTCCTCCCCCTCTAATGAAAAAGCCCTCCCCCAAAAAATAAAGCCTTCCCCCAGAAAGAATAAGAACTAAACTAGGAGATGAGGGTAGACTGCCCCATCTCCGGCAAACCCCTGGGGAATTATTCTGCCTCATGAAGAGGGGGTCAGCACTAGCTAAAGATCCAGCTGATTAGGAGTCCTTCTGTCTCAAGGTGGATTACAGCGAACTTCTGGTGTGCCCGCATCACAAGGTGGTATTGGTGGTGGTGTGACCACAGGTACTGGGGAAGTAGCCGGAAGCAGAAAGGATGTTGTGTCCGGTTGGTCCAGGGAGGCTGAAGGCATTGAAGGGGTGGCCGGAGCAGGAGAGACAGAAACAGTAGTTTCATGCTCTGATGTCGTATCACAAGTAAGGGTGAAGTCAGATATGTCTGCTGGAGATGCATCTTCTGGATGGATGTCACGGAGAAGCAACTGATCTACATGCCATCGCCAAACTAGGCCACTCACTATCTGGACAGAGTAAGAAACAGGTCCTGTCTAGGCAGTGACCGTTGCTGGGACCCATTTAGCTCCTGAAGCATAGTTTAGAGCGAGAACTGGCTGTCCAATACTGAAGGTGCAGCCCTTTGTTCTTGGTGAATGTCTGCTGACCTGGTCCTGCTGTTGGCATTGAACCACTTGCTGCGTGTCTCGTGGTTTCAACAAATCGAAGCAAGAGCGCAACTGCCGTCCCATCATACGAAAAGCTGGATATGCCTTAGTTGTAGCCTGTGGAGTGTTTCTGTAGGACAACAAGAAGTTGTCCAGACGCTTCTGAAGAGGTGAACGTCCCTTTGCAGATTTTAGGGCTTGCTTCATAGTCTGTACAAACATTTCCACAAGTCCATTGGTGGAAGAATGATATGGTGCTGACCTGATGTGATGTATTCCATTGGCCTTCATAAAAGTTTCAAAATCCTGAGAAACGAATTGTGGTCCATTGTCACTCACCAGCTGTTCTGGAAGACCATAATGACTAAAAAAGCCACGCAGGGTCTGAATAGTGGTTTCCGTAGTAGTGGACTGCATTACGGAGGCTTCTGGCCATTTTGAATGGGCATCCACAGCAATTAAAAACATACATCTTTCAAATGGGCCAGCAAAATCAACATGGATATGTTGCCATGGCCTTTTGGGCCAATCCCATGGGTGAAGAGGTGCCAACTGAGGTGCGGTCCGGACTCTCTGGGATGAGGTACAAGCTCTAGCCATTTCTTCAATGGCCCTGTCTAAGCCCAGCCACCAGAAATAGCTCCGTGCAATTTCTTTCATGCACACTATGCCGCAGTGAGTTGAATGGAGCTGTTCCAACAAACGTGGTCTCAATGAAGGTGGGATAATGACACACATACCACAACAAACACCCAGACTGGGTCGATAACTCTGTCCTCCTAGACACGTAGGGGTGGAGGTCAGGAGAGACCTGAGAGTCAGGTAAGAACGTTCCATGCATCATGAAATCCATAATTTGTGAGAGTACTGGGTCAACCTGTGTTGCTTTCTTCACTTGAGTTGCCATGACAGGTGTGTTTTCCACCTGTTCAAAGTAAAAGATTCCTTCCTGGCCCTGATCTTGACAGTGTGCTGGTAAGGGTAGCCTTGAAAGACCATCAGCATTGCAATGCAAAGAGGATTGCCTATACTTGATTTCATATGTGTATCCAGAAAGTATCAATGCCCATCATTGCATCCGACTAGCAGCCAAATGTGGGATGCCTGTGTGTGGCCTCAAAATTGATGTCGGGGTTGATGGTCAGTGAGAAGTGTGAACTTCTTTCCCCACAGGTTCTGGTGAAATTTTCAAACGCCAAAAACAATGCCCAGTGCTTCACGTTCAATTTGGGCATAGTTAGTTTCTGCCTTGGTCAAGGAGCATGAAGCAAAAGCAATAGGCCTCTCTTCACCAGAAGGCATAATATGTGACAATACAGCCCCAACTCCATAAGGGGAGGCATCACAAGCCAACTGTAGGGGCAGAGTTGGGTCAAAATGTGTCAGAACCTTAGAGTTTACCAGTGAGCGTTTAGCTTCATTAAAAGCAACATCACAGGCTTCTGTCTAGTTCCAGGCCTTTTTCAGCCCAAGAAGCTCATGTAGGGGTTTCAGGAGCATTGCTAATTGTGGAATAAACTTGCCATAATAGTTTAATAAGTCTAAAAAAGAGCAAAGTTGGCTTATGTTCTGAGGTAGCGGAGCATCCATGATAGCCTTAACCTTGGCCGGAGACTTATGGAGACCATCAGCATCGATTATATGTCCTAAATATTCAACTGAGGGCTGGAAAAGCTTACATTTGTCTCTGTGAACACATAGACCATACTCTTCCAGTCTTTGCAGAGTAGATTCCAAGTTCGTAAGGTGTTCCTCGTCATTTTTGCCCATGACCAGGATGTCATCCAGATAGCACTGTACTCCTGATAAACCACTCAAAATCTGATCCATTGCCCTTTGGAACAAAGCTGGGGCTGAAGTAATGCTGAAAGGTAAATGACAGTATCTGTACAACCCCTTATGTGGTACAATTGTTAACAATTCTTGAGATTCTTCTTCAACATGCATCTGTAAGTACGATTGACTCAAATCAATCTTGCTAAATTTTTGTCCTTCAGTCAAACCTGCAAAGATGCCCTCAATGCCCTTGACTAACCCCTCCGAGTTTTCTTCCACCTTGGGTCTGATGGCAAATGGCACCATCCTGGCCTTCAAACATTTTGGTTGGCATACAGGCTTTATATTTAATTTCACAGTGATTCCCTTCATGCTGCCTAAGTCTTCACTGAAAACAGCAGCGTGTTTCGTTAGTACCGCTGCTGGATTCATTTCTTCTTTAGTCAATTGATGTACTTGTGACCAATCGAGTTGGATTTTCCTGATCTAAGATCTTCCCATTAGGGCTGGGTAATTCCCCTTCACCACAAACAGTGGTAGCTTTGTGGTCTGTCCATTGAGCTCTAGTTTCACATCAATAGTGCCCAACAGGGGAACAGTCTCTCCAGTATATGTCTTCAAAACAACTACTGTCGGCTTAACTGGCAGATGTCTAAACTCCTTCTCATACACAATGTTAGAAACTAATAAAACTGCTGTGCCAGTGTCCAGTTTCATGCGTATAGGTTTGCCTTCCAACACAGGTGTTACCCAGAATTTACGTGGGCCAGCTGTTATAGACAAAACATGGAGGGAATCTTCATCTTCGATTGGGTGTCACTATGATCACCTGTATTCTGCTTTACTGCATGCAGAATTTCCCTCTTAGTCCGCCAAACCAATGGCCCCTTTTGCTCAGGTCTGCCTCTTCTGTTTGGCTCACCCTTCCTTTGTTTGCAGGCACGTTCAGTGTGCCCTCTCTTACCACATTGTCGACACAGTAGTTCCTTAAACCAGCACTCAGATGCGAGGTGGTCCTGCTTCCCACACCAGTAACATTCCTGTCTCCCCAGTGCCCTGGGAGCAGGTTGCAGGGATACTTTAAGGACACTGACACTGATCTTTTGCATGTCTTGGGTGACGCGTTCCATGGAGACTGCAGTTTCCACAGCCTTCTGCAAGGTGAGTTCACCTTCAGTCAATAGGCATTTTCATGTTGATTCACTGTGCAGGCCACACACCAGCCTGTCATGCAGCATTTCCTCTAACATGTTCTTGGGCTATGTTCACACAGGGTATGCTTGTTTCGAAACAAGACGTTTCGAAACAAGCTGTTTTGAAATAACATATTATTTCGAAACAACTTATTTCGAGGCCAAAAAACTTCGTCCTCGAAATAAGGCAGCGAAATAGCATGTCCACAGTGTGGACATGCTATTCCGCCTGGGGAGGGGATTGCAGGCACCGGCGGGGTAAAGCAACCACTGTTGTTTCAAAATAAGAAGTATGTGTGGCCATACCCTTGAAGTCACAGTGTGTTGCCAGCTTCCGCAGAGCTGCTACAAATTGTACAACTGATTCACCTTCACCTTGGTTCCTTTGGGAGAACCTATACCTCTTTGCAGTTACTAGTGGCTTTGGGAAAAAATGTGCTCCCAGAACTTCCACTAGTTCCCTGTAAGGTCTCTGCTCTGGCTTCTCCAGCTAAAGCAAATCACATAGCAAATTATAAGTCTTAACTCCAATGACCATTAGAAAAACTGGTACCTTCTTCTCATTAGTTATGTCATTTGCTATTACAAAATTTTGAAATCGGGCTGTATATGTCTGCCACGAATCTGCCGAAAGATCATATGCTTCAAGGGGTGTAGTAAGTAAAACCATGATGCCCTCTTGTGGTTATTGTTTGTCTCTTCACTTAACAACAGGCAGATCAGTTTTCAGAATAGCCAGCTAGCCCTTAGGCAAACAGATCAGCTTTCACAGCTACAACCCAACCCCCATGCAAACAGTAAAATAAATTTTTGCTTCTTACATTTCATTCTGGTTTTCCAAAGTTGCCAGGATTGTTGAGGATAGCCAATTCCATCACAAATCCCATCCTCTGTCACCAGATATAGAGTTTTAGGGGAAATTATAATCCAATAAGGAGAGGCAGCATATTCAAAGCTGTGTAAGGAGTCTTTATTGAAAGAGAACTGAGAGAGAGGACTCAACAGACAGGTTTCCCTAGCAACTAAACGACCCTCCCATTTATCACTATGACAACCCCAATGACCCTAGGTAGTCCAAAACACCACAGTGCACTGTGGGCCAGGTACCAACTATACACCACTCCTAGGGCAACCTAGCAGGTGCCAGTGTGGACATGGTTAGTCTCCTGGCATTTTGAGTGTGGACGTGCTATGCCGATTTAGTAAGGTCTACTTTAAGCTGGCTTAAAGTAGATAGTAAGGTCTACTTTAAGCTGGCTTAAAGTAGACCTTATTAAACCAGCTTCACCAAGTCCTGTAGGGTAGACATAGCCAATGGGCTTTGAATCAGACCCTCATTGAACGGTACCTAATGAAAGCTGACTGTTCGCTGAAAATATATTTCTAATATATAGATTCAGACTAAGATATATTACAGCAAAGCAAAAGCACATGCTCAAGTCTCAGAACATCCGTAGTCCCATTGGCTTTATTGTAGCATTCAGCACTTTTCACCAACAGATTTATTTTTTTTATTTTCTACTCGTGGCTATTTTTGTTCAGAGACTTTCAGAGGAATTTTTTCACAAAGGAGAAAATGTATTTTGTCCCTGTTCCTTATATTCAAAAATCACTAAACCAATAGTCTTCAAACATTTTTAGAAACAAACCAAACAAAAAATACAATTCATTTTTGAGCAGTGAGCAAACCTGGAAAATTTTATCTCCTAAGCTGAAAGTTTTGCAAATGTATAGGTGAGTATGCAATTGAAAACAGGAGATTGGGGGGGGAAATCTTCTGTGTCTTTTGCTACAGCTTCTCTGACCTTTCCTGCCATTCCTGCTTTAATATCAATGATTTCAGCCACCACTGAAATATGTCATGCCTAGGATGAAATGTGGCAGCTGTACAATAGTGCATAGGAATGTGGGACAGAAACAATTCTGTTTGTAATAAATTCTACAAACTACAAACCCAAATTTAGCACAGTTTGATATTTTTTTAAGTGACCAAGTTTACATATTGGGTGCAGTGCTTTACATTTTCCTTACATAAAAGTAATCTGAATTTATTCTGGCATCTCATGATGACTGGTAATAACCCAATTCCCCAGATATATCACTGGATATTTTCTATTTGCATGAATTTGCAGCTCTTTGTTTCATAATGTCTAAGTTTAGATCAGGGATCAGCATCCTTTCGAAAGGTTCATGCCAAATCTCTTCCTTTCTCCTCTCAGTGCTGCCAAGGCAGTGGTGGCAGGAGGGTGTCTGTTGGCTGGGCCCAGTTACAGTAGCAGTGGCTGTGGCAAGGGGATATCTGGGGGCCAGGCCTGATAACAGCAGCAGTGTAGGTAGTGTGGGGAAGGGGAGGAGGGATGTCTGTGGGACCATAGTGGCTGCAGAGTTCCTGATGGCATTGGCTGACCCAATGTGGAAGAGGGGAGGGGCAGAGCTGGGTTGACGGGGGGAGCATGCAACGCTACTTAGAGCCAGGAGGGGCGTGGATCAAGCCAGATCTCCTCATGCTGCTTAAACTAGTCACATGCATCACAGGTTGCTGACCCCTAGTATAGGTCCTTCATTCTCTTCATAGGTTCCAAGGTGGGAGAGACCATCATGATCATAAAGTTTTACTTCTTGTATTACACAGGCCATGTAAGAGCCCCAAAATGATGCTTTTTCACACAGTCTTGTAGGTATTGGAATATAGAACTGCTGTTTTCTGCATCAGTGGATGTTTAATAAAGCAGATTGTTAAAATGCTTCTAGATCACAAAAAGACATTTTTCTGAGGTGGATCTCCCAGATGTCAGTTGCTGCTAGGTGTCTTTTGGCCAAACTCTGAACTGATGCAATCATGCAGCTCTCATAGAAGCCAATAAGACTTCCATCTTGGAGGGCAGAATTTGATCCAAAAAGTAAGTCACTTATAAGTCAATTGTTCACACAACTCTTACATGTTATCTCTCAGCTGATGTCTACTGATCAGAGTCATGAGCAAGTAGCAATATCATTCTAAGCTGCAATTGTGAATTAGAAAATGTTGGTGATTTTTGAATTAGCAAAATTTATTTGAGAAAGTGATTTGATAACTTCAGAAGCTTCTGATGTACACACACAACATAGCCTAATGTGTGCTGCTGTGTCTACACTGGAGCACATACCCAACTACTGGATCGTGTTCATGCTTATGTGTGTTTCATATGTCCATGCCCAAGCATCCACATATTATGTGCTTGACATGGGTATTGTATTGTCTACACACATAAACCCATGTCCACATTATTGCTCTATGTACACAGTATTCCTTTTGTCTCAGGAAAGTATTCTAGGAATTGTTTTGTTTAAGTTGTCAGTGGGGCTACATGCCTTAACAGATGAACCAATAGCATTTCTAGATCACATAGTCCATTATCTTTTTCCCCTCAAAAATTTCGTAGAGGTACCGGACCAACTGTAAGAAGATGTCTTGTTCCTGTTCATCATTTGCCCAGTGTGGTTGGATTACCTCACTTTGGAATCCTGGAATCACCAACTACGACTGTACAGAACATCCACATGAAGAAACAAACCTTCAGGTAGCTATTTAAGGTGCTTGCACCAACCATCCACCATCAGAAAACTCAATTCAGGAAAGCTGTACCTGTTCAGAAGAGAACTGTGATTTCCATGTGGAAGTTGGCTACCCCAGACACCTGTAGGTCCATTGCAAACTACTTTGGGGCTGGAAAGTCCAGTTTTAGGATCATGGTTGTTGAGGTTTCTGAGGCAGTTAAAACTATTGGTTACTCACATGTGTTTGCCATAAGAAATGTTCCAGAAATAATAGCAGGCTTCTGGACACATTTTCCAAACTGTGCAAGGGCCAATCTTTGCCCAGCACAAGGGAAAAGTGAGTATATGAACTGAAGAAATTACTATTCTATCGTTTTACAAGGGATAGTGGACCACAGAAGTACTTGCATAAACACCACTGTTGGAAACAGTAGAAAAGTTTATGAAATCAGGATTCAGAGAGCAGGATTGTATTTGAAGAGAATTCATTCTTCAGAAATTATGCTGTTCTATACAATGTATTTGTCATTTTGGGGGACTCTGTATATATTGCCTCATGAAGCTACATCCCCAGATCAATGGCCCAGGAAAAAAGATTTCAGTTTCAATCTAAGTAGCTGCAGAATGATCATGGGATATATTTTTAGTGGACTGAAAGAGCATTTGTGTTGCTTGTGAGCCCATCTAGATGCCAAAGTGAGAAATGTTTGTATGATCATGTCTTGCCAAGTATTGCACAACATTTATATAAGTAAAGGAGAATTTTTGGTGGGCTCTAGACCAGAGGTGGCCAAAATTCCAGAAGTAAAGAACCACACAAGTTGATTATTAAACCTTCGAGAGCCGCACTGAGGTATATAGCCATATACTTTTACCTACTCCAAAACTGCTAGATTTAGAATTCATTGTACACTTTAATTTCATTATAAAAAGAAGGCAAATATTGATCCTACTAATACCAGATTCTAATAATTACTTACGGTTACCATGAAAACTAGGCTTTTACAGTAAACAATCTATTTTCTTCTTCATATTTTCATTTCTGATTATTTGATGTCATGTTTAGAAGGACTTGTAAAACACAATTTTATTTTAACAACGATTAAACCACTTTAGGGCCTATGAGAATATCTAAACATGCCTCACTTCTCCCTGCCATCCCAGACATGCCACATTTCTCCCCATCATCCCTGACCATGCTGCGTCTTCCTCGCCATCCCTGACTATGCTGCTGCGTCCCCACTGTCCCCAACCGTACTGACACTTCCCCACCATCTCTGACCATGCCACGCTTCTCTGCACTGTCCCAACCATGCCACATTTCTCCCCACCATCCTGACCATGCATTGATTTGCTGATGTTCTTCCGTGAGCTGCACTTTTTAATTAACAAGTCGCATGCGGCTCCCAAGCCACAGTTTGTCCATGTCTGCTCTAGACATACCTGGTTTACAAAGTCTGAATAGGCAGCCAGACTCCATACATCTGCATGTTGACTCTAGGTCCCAGCTGGCAAGGAAAATTTCTGGATCGACAAACATCTTTGCACAACAGGATATCAACTAACTAAAAATAACTTTCAACTGTAATGACTCCAACATTTTGAACATTATATCATCTTAGGTGCTCTAATGAAGCCCTAATACCTGACGCAAGTGGGGGAGGTCAACACCGAGAGAAAATGCAGGGAGGTAGATACAATAGAATTGAAAAATCAAAATGGGAAAGTAGGGCAATGGGCCTGGTATCTTAGGCTGTGTTCACACACAGGGGGTTATTTCGATACGGTTGTTTCGAAACAACTTGTATCAAAATAACACCTTATTTCGAAATAACTTAATTCGAATTAACAGTTTGTTAATTCGAATTAAGAAAAAAAGCTCAAAGTGAAATAGCAGGTTCAGGCAACAGTTATTTTGAAACAAGTCATCATTGTTTCGAAACAACATGTTTGCACGGTGTTGTTTCGAAACAATCGTTTTGAAACAACATTGTTTCATCCCCGCATAGGGTTTGAGTTGTTTTGAAACAACACCGTTGTTTCAAAACAACGGGACCCATTGTTTCGAAACAACCGTGCATCGTGTGAACAGCCTAAATCTTATTTCGAAACAACCTCTGTTGTTTCGAAATAAGAGGGCTGTGTGAACACAGCCTTAGGTGCCTATACACGAATGTGAGGAGCCTGCGAAACAAGCAGGAAGACTGGTAGTACTGGCGCAGACAAAGAACTATGATATAATTGGGATAACAGAGACGTGGTGGAATAGTTTGCATGACTGGAGCTCTGCAATGGATGGGTATAAACTGTTCAGGAAGGACAGGCAGGGAAGGAAAGGGGGAGGAGTAGCACTATATGTAAAGGAGCTCTATGACTGCTCAGAGCTTTATTATGAAAGTGGAAACAAGCCAGTTGAAAGTCTGTGGGTTAAGTATAGAGGGGAGAGCAACAAGGGGGTTGTTGTGGTGGGTGTCTGCTATAGACCACCAGATCAGAAGGAGGAGGGGGATGAGGCATTCTACGGACAACTTGCAGAGGTTTCTAGATCACAGGCCCTGGTTCTCATGGGGGATTTCAATTACCCTGACATCTGCTGGGAGGCTAATACTGCAGTGCACAGGCAATCCAGGGAGTTTTTGGAGAGTGTTGAGGACAACTTCCTGATACAAATGCTGGAGGAACCAACTAGGTGCCTTGCACCTCTTGACCTGCTGCTCAAAAATAGAGAAGAATTGATCAGGGAAGTAGAAGTGAATGACAACCTGGGTAGCAGTGACCATGAGATGGTTGAGTTCAAGATGCTGATTAAAGGAAAAAAGGAAAGAAGCAAAATGCAGACCCTGGACTTCAGAAAAGTAGGTTTTGTCTCCCTCAGGAAAATGATGGGCAGGATCCCTTGGGAGGCTGATCTGAAGGGGAAATGTGTCCAAGAGAGTTGGCTGCATTTTAAAGAAGCCCTGCTAAGTGCACAGGAAAATACCATTCTGATAAAGAGAAAGTACAGCAAATGTGGAAGGCACCCAGAGTGGCTTAACAGAGAGCCCTGCACTGAGCTGAAGCATAAAAAGGAAGCTTACAGGAAGTGGAAGCTAGGACAGATGACCAAGGAGGCATATAAAGACATTGCTCGGGACTGCAGGGATAAAATCAGAAAGGCCAAAGGACAAATGGAGTTGTGGCTAGCAAGGGATGTGAAGGATAACAGGAAGGGGTTCTACAAGTATATCAATAACAAGAAGAGGATCAGGGATGGTGTAAGTCCCTTACTGAATGGGGCAGATATCCTCGTGACAGAGGATGAGGAAAAAGCTGAAGAGCTCAATGCTTTTTTTACTTCAGTTTTCACAGGCAGGGTCGGCTCCCAGCCCACTACACTAGGTATGGTAGATTGGAGAGAAGAAGAGAGGCCCTTGGTGACAGAAGGTCAGCTTAGGGACTACTTAAAGAAACTAGATGTTCACAAGTCCATGGGGCCGGATGAACTGCATCCGAGGGAGCTGGCTGATGAGATAGCAGTACCATTGGCCATTATCTTTGAAAACTCATGGTGAATGGGGGAGGTGCCAGAGGACTGGAAAAAAGCAAATATAGTGCTGATCTTCAAGAAAGGGAAAAAGAAGGATCCAGGGAATTGCAGACCTGTCAGCCTCACCTCAATCCCTGGAAAAATCATGGAGCAGCTTCTCAAAGAATCCATCCTGAAACACTTGGAGGAAAATAGAGTGATCAGGAACAGTCAGCATGGATTCACCAAGGGTAAATCATGCCTGACCAACTTCATCACCTTCTATGATGAGATGATTGGATTTGTGGATGCAGGAAGAACTGTTGATGTGATATATCTTGACTTTAGCAAGGCTTTTGATACAGTTTCCCACAGTATTCTCATTGGCAAATTAAGGAAGTACGGGTTGGATGCATGGACTGTAAGGTGGATAGAAAACTGGCTAGATCAATGGTTTCAGCGTGTAGGAATCAATGGCTCCATGTCAATTTGGCAACCAGTAATGAGTGGTGTGCCCCAGGGGTCGGTCCTGGGGCCAGTTCTGTTCAACATCTTCATTAATGATCTGGATAATGGGATAGATTGCACACTTAGTAAGTTTGTGGATGATACCAAACTGGGGGCAAATGGTAGACACCCTGGAGGGCAGGGACAGGATTCAGGGAGACCTAGACAAATTGGAGCAGTGGGCCAATAGAAATCTTATGAGGTTCAACAAGGACAAGTGCAAAATCCTGCACTTGGGACGAAAAAACCATATGTACTGCTACAGGCTGGGGAGCTGCACTGTAGAAAAGGACCTGGGGGTCCTGGTGGATGGGAAGCTGGATATGAGTCAGCAGTGTGCTCTTGCTGCCAAAAAGGCCAATGGCATACTGGGCTGCATCAGAAGAAGTATTACTAGCAGATCAAGGGATGTGATCATTCCCCTCTATTCTGCACTGGTGAAGCCACAACTGGAATACTGTGTCCAGTTTTGGGCTCCCCATTACAAAAAGGACATGGACAAATTAGAGAAAGTCCAGCAGAGGGCAACAAAAATGATCAAAGGGCTGGAGCACAAGCCCTGTGAAGAAAGACTGAAGGAACTAGGTTTATTTAGCCTGCAGGAGAGAAGACTGAGGGGGGATTTGATAGCAACCTTCAACTACTTGAAGGGTTGCTCCAAGGAGGATGGAGCTCGACTGTTCTCAGTAGTAACAGAGGACAGAACGAGGAGCAATGGTTTCAAGTTACAGCTGGGGAGATCGAGGCTGGATATTAGGAAAATCTTTCTTACTAGGTGAGTGGTGAAGCATTGGAATAAGCTACCGAGGGAGGTGGTGAAATCTCCATCTTTGGAGGTGTTTTAGGCCCAGCTGGACAAAACCCTGCCTGGGATAATCTAGTGGGAGTGGTCCTGCTTTTTTTGCAGGGGGTTGGACTAGATGACCTCGTGGGGTCCCTTCAAACCCTATGATTCTATGATTCTATATGATGATACTATTTAAAAGTAACAAACAAAAAAAATACACCTTAAGTGCACCACAAATGAATGCAGACATTTTATTGAAATTGTGACACTGAAAATTTACTTTGTAAAAAGAGGTGAAAAGAATAACTAAGGCAACATAGGCCAACAATAAATTGTTAAACACTTCAGCAGTAAAATTGTCTATAGAACATTTTTTTGAAGAAAGGCATATTTTGGAAATACACCATATCTTTAAAGAAATGTATTGATGAAAAGCAGAAACACCACCCAAAATTTGACAAGTTTATGCTCATATCCTTCTCCTTTTCAGAGGGGTAAGTGAAGGGGAATAATGACTCTTGGTAACATGCAGGTATTTTTCCCACAGACAGTTTCATGGCACTCCTGCAGTCCCATTACTGTTCTCCTTCTGGTTAGAGGGTTTTTGGCAAGAGATCTTCAGACTGAAGAGCAATTTAGATGACAGTCAGAGACGATGAGGAACTGACTGATGGGCTCATCCTGGGGCTTCAACAGGAGGTAGACTCTCCACTCATCCCCCAACATTGTATAACTTTGCTGTAGATGGCCACAGTTTTGATACATTCTTGAAATATTGAAAAGTAATTGTTTTGACTTCTTTCATTCTCATGAACTGTTTTCCTGTTAGTAAAGACCCAGAGGTACAAAAAAATTATTAGTGGTTTTAACCATTTTAACTGTTTATATGGATTCAGTTGTGGGTTTTGGAGCAGAGAAAAGGGCCATGTTACCAATTTGCAATTTCTTCTTTTAAGGGGGGCAACATTTGGAGAACCTACCAGTATTCAAAGAACCACAATGGGAAAGAGAAGAGGGTTTTCCACTCCTGTACAGGGTATCCAGCTTTGTATGCCAGGAAGATGTTTCTGTTGCTCACCCTCCTCCATGTTGCTGAATGGAGGGTACCAGTCAGCTAGGAAGGTGGTTTGAGTATATTTACATTGACCATGAACCTGAAGAACCAACTGGAATTCCTGCAGGACACTTTTGCTGAAATATCCATGCAGGACTTGGGGGGAATTAGAATGGAAAGTGATTATATTCTGAGATAGAAATTGGAAATCATATGCCATAGGAGATCTGAACCACAATCCCCACACTGCTGGCAGTATCAGAATATTCTGCCCCTTTACCACCATGATGATAATGACATCGACAAAGGAAAGAAACACTGCATATTTATTAATCTGCCTGAAAATCCAGTTCCTTACCACAAGCTTTTACATCACACAGCAGGAAAGGAGCATTACACTTGTTTTTCCATAATCACTGAACTGGACACATCTACCTTCCTCCACAAATGTAAACTGTAAACACTTTTGCTCTCTTCATCAGACCAGACCTTGCCTTTCTCTCCTTTTCCACACAAGAGGAGCTGTTCTTTGAAAGGAAAAGGAAATGAGAGCTGGGGGAAATACTGTAACAGTATAAGAGAGTAAGCAATATTGTAAATATCTTTTAATTACAGATTTGTAAATTGTCATGATATATTTTTTTCCTTCCCAATCCAAAAATCCCCCCCCCCATCCCACTCCTAGCCCCAGGATCCCTGATGGCTGATGCAATAAGCTTTTCACTTTGCTAGCTTTTTTCCAAATTTCTTTTAGAAACAACAGTTACTTTGCATTCTGACCACCTAAAGTTCATAGGTTATGTTCACATGTAGCTAATTCGAAATAAAATCCTTAATTTGATTTAACTTAAATCAAATTAAGGAAAACCACCAAATTGAAATAGCAAGTCTGGACACAGGACTTGCTATTTCGATTCAGGAGAGGGGCACCCTGGGAGGTGTGGCAACATGGCCCCCTGGCAGGGCCATGTTGCCAGCCAATCCCCTGCCCAGCTCTCACCTGGAGAGCCAGGCAGGAGAAAAAGCCCTCAGGGCAGGGGTCCCCCTGCCCTGTGTCCCCCGCTGCTGGTGGGGCTGCAGGGGAGGGAGCATGGGGCACCCCGACTGCCACCTGGGGGGCAGGTCCTCCAGCTGGCTGGCCCTGCAAGGGGGGCTTGCCAGCAGCCAGGGGGCAGTGGGCGGGGGAGCTGGCTTCGCCTGCTGCCCCCGCTTGCGGGCAGTTGGGGGGTGGTGGGTGTGGAGCCAGCTCTGCCCACTGCCCCTTCTTGTGGGCAGCGGGGGCGGGGTGGTGGCAGGCCAAGCCGTCTCCCATGCCCACCGCCCCCCCGCTGCCTGCAAGTGGGAGTAGCGGCCCAAGTCGGCTCTGCACCCACCACTCCCCCGCTGCCTGCAAGCAGGGCAGAGGGCAAAGCCAGCTCCCGTGCCCATTGCCCCCCCCAATTCCCTGCACCCGCCCCCAGTATCCTGGCCAGGGTGCTGTGGGGCAGTGGGACTTCCTCCCAGGGTGCAGGAAGGTAATTTTGTTATATTAATATGTGGGGCATATTGATATAACAGAGCCAGACATTATTATTTCAAACCCCTCATTTTGATATATAATGAGGGAGCTCCTTATTTTGAAATAAGGAAATCTCATCTGGACATGTCAACTTTTAATTCAAAACAACGGTGGTTCAAGCACTTATACCCATCTGCAAACAGGTTAGTAAAATACCTCAACCCTCAATTGTTACCAACTTTGCCCACCAACTCAGGGTATGCTCATTTATTAGGGTTGCTTTCTCTGTGGGGAAGATGGTACTTCTATTAGTGTGCTGCTTGTGTGACTTGTGTTTCTATAGAAGTGCGTCTGAGCGGACCGGGTCTATCAGCACTCTCAGCTGACCCCTTATGTGTCCCTGAACTCAGTAGGCTGGGTCACACAGCACTTCTCTGCTGCTACCCTTATGTGCCCCTGGAGTCAATCAGGCTACTATCCCTATCAATGAGCAAACCTTACAGGGTTGTGGGCATTACAGGGATCTTTGGCTAGGTAATAGAAGCATTGCTGCAAAGTGATATAAAGAAACCAAGACCACAAAGGAGAGGGAATGATGTCTTAAAAGAGTCTGGAAACTGGCTTAATAACAAAAGTCATTTTATTGCTAGGTATCTAAAACTTGTACTACTAATAATAATTACAACGGAGAGAAGAATACCCCAAAACACCCAGTTACAGCATTGATAAACATACAAGGAAAGAAGAACACCCAGCTACAATATTACCTAGATTCTACTGTATCAGGCCTAGAGAGAGAGAGAGAGGAGTTGGGGGGGGGGTGTTTCACCACTCTGTGTAGCAGAAAGGTTTCCAGGTTGTGCAGATCAGGGTCAGAGGCTGGATGGAAACAAAGCTCCCACAGCAATCAGCAAGGAAGAAAAGCCAAATCCCAGTGGAAATGATACAGCTTTAGATCCAAGCATCAGGAGTCAGGACTCAATCAAGACTCACACAGGATTCAGAAAGGATCCAATCAGGACTTGCACAGGACACACACTACACTACTGTTCTGTTGGATGTGGGTAAAGGTTTTCTATAAGGACTTGTTTACATGGCCAATACACATTCCTGGCTGGGTGTTATGGTTCAGAGAAGCTCACAATACGGTCAGGCAGACTCAGTATTTTGGGTATCAATTATCATGGCTGTGACTAGAATGGTCTGATAATTGCTGAGTTTGTTCGTTTTGGTGTGAGATCCCCCATCAGGCAATGCTTCTCTGCTTCTTCAATCCCAGAGTTCAGTGTGGTTCCTGCTTCTTCAATCCCAGAGTTCAGTGTGGTTCCTGCTTTGGAGCCTGGCTCTCCATAGTCAATGCAAATGAAGCTCCATTTACTGTGCTGATGGCTTTTGGATATGGGTAGATGAGGATGGCTCCCATTTCCTTCTGTTTTTGGTTTTCAGTTCAAGCAGAGGTTGGGGAATGTGTGGGGGGAGGGAGGCACAGGCTGGATACTGTGCTCTGATTCCTCAAGAACACAGAGCTAACACGTAACACAATAATCACCCAAGTCTGGGTCAGCTTTCAAGTGGAAACAGTGATGGCTTTCCGATTGGCCTGATCTTCCTGCTGTCACTGGAGTATCCCAAATCTGTGTCCAAGAAGGGATCCTAAAGGCTATGTATGCACCTAAAAGCTTAGTTTGGACTTTCTTAGTTTGAATTAAGTAGTTCAAAGTTCATTTGAACTAAGCACAATTTTTTACTTCAGACTAACTCTTGAGCTCAAACTAGCTGTGCTTTTTTTAAGTTCAAACTAACTTTTTAGTAACTCGATATATGCCTGTTAATAGACAACAATGTGTCAAGAAAGAGGAAAAAAAGTTTCAAAACCTAGACCTAAGGTTGCCAAGGTACTTCTTTAACTAGATGTATTCTTACAGAATCTATGTATCTTGTGGCTGGACAAAAATCTCCCAGAGGGCATGCATTAATAAGCTTATTGGCCTTGCTTGAAACACAGACTCCAGCACAGCCATCAGAGCATCCCGGAGGGAATACAGGGGTTATGAAAAGGCTGAGTAAAAGACTCCTTTCCCTTCCTGGCTAAGTCATACCACTGTTGCTCAGGCCTGCAGAAAAGCCTACTAATTTTGGCTGCTGTTAGCAACAAGTATCATAATCAATAACACAGTATTAAGTTGTTCCCTTTGGCTCTTTAATTGGTCTACTAAAATCTCCCTGTACACCGGCACAGACCCTATCAGTTTGGTTCCTCAGAAATTAATGAGCACTTGATTTGCAGCTTCATCTCATTTGATGATCTTAACATAGAGAAGTTAGCAACAAAAAGGTAGAGATATCGATGGAAGAGTGTTACCAGCTCTGGGTGTGGTCCTTAGGAGGTTTTCTTCTGCACTTACTGGAACCCCATTTGTTTGCCTCTGGACAGGATGGTTCTTTGACACTGGCTCAGTCATTTAGCTATGGTTGAGGAGGCAGCCTGGTGCAGCAATACTGTCCTTTGTTCATAGTAGACCTTATTTCATCTGCTTTCATGATTAACAGCTTTGGCAGATGTTTATGGGTATGACTGAGCTTCTTGCATGTAGACAGGACAGTCTTCCTTTTCCTGTCCTGCCTAAACTCAGGAGAAGGTTTGTAGAGTCCATTTACAAGAGGGTTAAAAGCCATGGTAAGCAGGTTTCTGGTTCCTGTGCCAGTGCTGATCTGCCCTTACAGACAATGATTAGCACCCCTGTACACTCAGTGGGCCAAGTGGCTACTCTAAGAGAGGGATCCCGTGTTGACCTGTAAAGACCACTATGGAAAGCTGTTTTCATGTGGTAAGTGGAGCACAATACTACTGGTGCATGCACAAGTACAGGCACCTTGGGACTGTGTAATAGCAAGAAAAGGGTTAAAGCCATTGTGGGAATTGTGGTGAGGGACTATTGATACTCAAAACGCTGTACCCACTCTTACTTTATCCACAGTGCAAAGTGTGCCCTAGTCTTACGTATATACTTACTCGCACACCTCAGACATGCCAACTTGCTCACCTTCCAGTTGCTTTGAGACATAAGCTGCAAAGGTTTCAGTGTAAATAACTGCGTATTAATAGCACACATCTGCTAATGGCCAGGTATATGGTTAGTCTAGAGTGGATGTAGTCTGAAAGCTGTATATTCTGACTGCTCGCCCATTCTTCAAGTTTCATATGCAATGAGGTCACAGCCCAATTTTCTTTTCTTTTTCTTTTTCTTTTTTTTCCATGACAACAGCAGTCCCCTAACTGCAAAGTGTGATTTCAGCGCTGGAATATTTTGACTTCATTGCATGACTAAACATCTTGAGGGAAAAAAGACTGAGTTATACAGGACTACCACAAACCTTTAAAGTATGTTTCTGTCATAAAGATAAAGGTTACTTCTAGTACGCTGCCTCTGGTAACATTCTGAAAGGTTGCTATAGCAACCTTTGCTATGTAAATTAGCATAAGCTTTATCACTAGATTTTTAGATTGTTGAATTTAGGGGAAAAAAGGGGGGAACAGTAGTTGAAGTGAAAAATGAGCTGCAGAATGATGTGAAGGGACCAATTAGTAGTCAGCTGTGATCCACCAGCAACTAGACACTAAATGATTTTTAAAAATTACTGTCTTATGTCCATCACCTGATGAGTGCCGTGATTTCTAGCATGCTTTTATTTTCCCTTTACACTAACGGTTCTAGAAAACATAGGGGTATTTTGGATAAATAAACTACCCTGGAGAATTAAAGTCATTTGCAACAATCCAGTAAAGTATAATGCTTCTAAAATACTTGAATTCACTTAGAAACTGACAAAAACCAGGGGAGCAATCTGACAAATTAGATAGCTTATTTTATTATCACCCAAAAGCGCTGCTTTCTAATTTGCCTGAGTATGTGGAAAATCACTGGAAGTTCATTTTCAGCACTTATTCTCTGAGTGATCAGTGGTTAAATACCAAAATGAATGGCAAGTTTCAAATCAGTCTTTCAGGTCTGAAGGGCAAAATGAATTGTTGCATTTTAAATGTCATGGGGCCTGATCCCACAAGTGGGAGGAAAGTCTATTATTGGACTCAGCGCCCTTTTTATCACTGGAAGGGTTAGGAGTCACTGCAGTTACAGAAGATAAAAATCAATTGGAACAGAGGTTTGCATGGAGCACTAGTGTTTTGCAATGCATTTACTCTGTGAACAGCTGGCTCCTTGTTTTCAGGGGAAAGAAATGGAACATTTGGGAGAGGAGATGAAATGAAGAGGAAAAACTAGCAATTATCTCTTTTCTAAAAGAAAAATCAATATGTAAATATTTTCCTAATGTTAATTTTTCAGCAATTTTCCAATCTCTGTAATTGTCACTGGGATATTATGCAATTGTGAAGGAGAAAGCAGGTGGCCCACACTACTGTGAATGGGACAGGAGGTGCTCTGTGTTACCAAGAATAGAAAAGGATATCTCTCTGTAAAAATATGGAAAATTATAGAAAAGTTTGACAACCTCTTTGTTAAATTAGAAAAAAAAATATCTTTATTAAAGCAAGATACAGTTCCCTCAACAAGGGATGTATCTGATGTTAAACATTTGCTAAACTTGATTTTTGCTAAGTGTCTGAAAATCATTCTTGTAAAAGTGAGGTGCAAACATTTTGCTGACATTTAAAAGTGTTTTCAAGATCACCAGGTAGTAAGGGAGTAGTGGGACATATTGTTGATAAAAATATAATGGAAACATTTGTACTGAAATCATACAAACAAAGACTGCATTTCTTAAAGCTGGACTAAAATCTGATTAGATTTACCTTCTGGTTCCATCCAATTTCACATAATTTTGATAAGATAGTCTCATCTACTTTCTTTCTTATCTGGTATTTGATGACAAATTGTCTCTGGGCTACTTCCTACCCTGTCTTCTGACAAACTAGTCTATAGATTGGCAATACCTCCAGGCTCCTGCACATGGGTAGTTCCCTGAGATGCTGATTTCAGTCAGAGGTCTGAGGGCATTAGAGATCCTGCCTTAGACTCCAAGTCACTGGCTGCCTTGGGCACGAACTGTAGCAACTTTTGGACTGGAGCCTCCACCATGCATCCTTTTTCCTTGGTGGTCATCCTAGAGTGATCTGGGATCCTCCCTTTTTATACTGAGGCAGCAACTGGAGTATGCCCTGCTTGGTCTAGGAGACAGGATTTCCTCTGCCCATGGTGTGGGGTTAGCCCTTCCTTGGTTAGTATGTGGTACATCCATCCTTTCACACACTGTAAAGAAAAAGGAAAATATTCAACAGGTGTCAGAGAGCATAGGAAAATATTTAAAAGAGAGAATTTTATGCACTTATAAATGTGAAAACTAATATCAGAAGTTGCCCTTGCCTCTTCCTTGCTGCAGCATCATTACATGCTCAACTTCTGTGATCAGCAGCAGCTAGCCCAAAATCTCACTGAAACTGTCAAGTTTTGATTAAACAATTCCACAAAACCAGAGCCAGATTTCAATGGCAAATAAACCAGAACAAGCGCTGATCCCAGCTGTTGTTGAGCATTCTGTTCCATCAAACCTGCTTTTTAGAGGTTACGCAGTCAAGACTGTAAGACTCAAAACTCCTGATAAAGTGTCATAGCACTGCTGCGCCCCAGGTCATGATTGTTGTTGAGCCCGAGCCCAAAGCAATCAAATAAAGTTAAACTTGGCACTAATTCCTAATCACACCTTTTCGAGGACACTTCTTCCCCAATTCCATCTACTGCAGATTACACTTCATCACTTCCTTTTGGCAATGTCCCTGTAATTCATTCTCAGTTTACACGACAATATCCAAGAAAATTGGGAGTCATTTTTCAGGATGGGTCTCAGGACACACTGGACTTGATTCAGCCCTACCACTGCTGGGGGTGTTAAATTCAACCATGCTAGGAATTCCCCATTCAGATTCACTCCTGAAAGAGGGAAAGAAGTATTTTACCACCAACATCCTGTAGGAAAAGGGAAGTTTTAGGCATGCCACAGGAGGCTGTCTTAGGGATCTTCTTAATTAGGTGCCTTTCACATACTACCTCCTTAGTCAACACTGGAATTTCGATTCTCTGCTGGTTTGCTGCAGGCTTTCTATGGCAGGGGAAATTAACAGTATTTTTTTGTAATGCTCAGTTGACTCTATTATCAAACACTAATATTTATTAATATCCTTACAGATCATAACACCTTCCTCCCATCCCTGCCTGGAAATCACACTAATATAAAACTGGAGTGATTCAAGAATGAAAGAGATCCTTTCAGTCAAACATACTGGAAAAATTTCCAGACACAGTGAATGCGATATTTGATTTAGTCACTGCGATGCATGAGTTATGATAGTCCTGCAACCCTTGATTCTGCTAGATGCTAAGTGCCTCACCAAACATTGTATCCATGGATGCTGAGCATCTTGCTGGGTGCCCTCATCATCTTCTAGTGTCAGGCATCTCAGGGTTAATACCATTTTTACTGTGTACTCAGTCTCACAAGGAAAGCATTACTTCTTATACCAGCAAGAGGAAACTGTGGACAATAAAATGTGATTTCCCTCATTCTCTCTGCTTTAGAAAGTAATTTGTGTTTAGATCTGGGCAATGTTCAATTTGGACATAAAACATCAAATTTATGCTGTTGTTTCTAGTTTTATACAAGGAGTTCATAGAGGCCCAAAATCAGGGTGCCATTCTGCTAGGTAAAATAAAAACACAGAGGGTTTCTGCCCAGTATTACAAATACCCTAAAGAGACAAGACAAACAAGATAGCTGCAAGGAGGTGTTATTATCTCCATTGTATAGATGAGAAACTTAGACTTAATGACAGTGCCTTGCCCAGGGTCACATATGAAGGCTATGGCAGAGGCAGGAATTAAACCCAGCTATCCTCACTGCCAGTGCAAAGCCTTGCCCGCCAAACATCATTTTTTCCTATGCAATAGATGGCAACTATCTATCTGAAAACATGATGGTATAAGCACCAAAGCAGGTCAATTACTGTGGGTATGACTACATTGGAGCCTTAGATAGCCTTAACCTCCCTTAACTCGAGCTAATGAACTCCACGTACAAATCGGGCTTGTATTAATTCGACTTAAGAATAACACCTGCCCATAAGGTCAACTTAAGCCTTAAGTCAACCTATATAGAAGCAGGAGCCAGGGCCCAGACCTGGATCTGGGCCCTGTCCCCCACCCCCTCCTGGGGCCTGATCTAGATCTGGGGCCTGATCTGGCCCATGGGGCAGGATCCGGCCCCAGCCACAGCTAGCAGGTGGTTCAGAGCCCAGTCTGGCCCTCAGCCGCTTGCTGCAAGCAGCAAACAGCTTGGAGCTCAGATCATGAACCAGCCCCACAAGTGGCAAGCAGCTCAGGGCCAGCTCAGGCTTCAAGCCACCTGCCATTGATGGCAGAAGCTGGATTGGGCCCCCAGAGCTGACTTGGGCCCCAGGGCAGGGGCAAGGGCCAGGACCTGGTCACAGGCCCAGTAACACTTCTGGGGTATCTCTACACTGTCTCCAGTGTAGACATAAAGTTGACTTAACAGGGTCAGCTTTAAGTCGACTTAAAGTTGACCTTGTTAAGTCAACTTAAAAGAGCTCACCAGTGTAGACATAGCCTGTGTGTCATTCTACAGCATCATGACTGACTAAAACTCAAATCTCAAGTGAATTGCAACAAACAGTACGGGGTAAGGCTTGGGGACAGAGACTGAAGTAATATGCTGGTATTGGGAAGTCCTAGCTGGTTTTGTTTCTCTTCATTTATATATAATTTATGTTTTCTTTCACCAGTTTGAGGTTTATGTTAGAATGTCTAGTACAATGATCAGTATAGACACCTCCTACACTACCAGGTGGTGCTGTATCTTTATGAGTGTTATGTTATTGCTGTGTATTTTGTGACATCTAAGTTAGCAGGAGATTAAGTCCTGCTTCCGGTGCAGCAGCTCTTACTTGCAGTGTTCACATAGATCCCTGTGATGTCTGTGTGTATGTCTGCACTATGCAAATTTTACAGCAGCTCATACCTAGCATAGGTAAATGTAGCAGTATAGATGGTGAGGCACTGGATTACACAAGTAAAACATGCCTGAACCCTGTGGGTATGTTCCCTAAAAAGCTCACTTCATTACCAAGCAGGGCTTCCCCATCTACACCACTAGTTATAGCAATATAGTATTCAATTGCTTCCCCTGTGCTCCCTTCCACTGCAGCCTCCCTGCTACCAGAGTATTTCCGCTTGCCAGAGCTGTTCCTTGACTCTGTACCTATGCACCACAGGGTGGAGGCAGCTTGATTTTCACAAAAGCATGTAGCTAAGTACCACTGCCAGTACTGTGCAGTGTAGACACAGACTATGAGTACAATTGCCCTTACAGTTCACATAATAGATATAAATGACTGCTCAAATTCCACCTTCCCTGGGGATGGGTAGGTGTATGTTCTCACTCTAGATTTCAGCAAAGTATATGTATTTTTATCTGAGGCAGATCCATATAGTAAAGAAAGGGACCATTTTTAAGGTGTGTATGCTACCAAGCACAATGGAGCACTGATCTGACTAGGAGCTTAGGTACTAGTGTGATAAAAGTAATAAATATTAAAATAGGATAAATTGGCAAAGAACTGAGAATGAACTTGTAAAATATTATACAGTTTTTCTATGAAGCTAATGTTTTCCCTTCCATAACTATGATTTAATAATATCTGTTATACAATTTGCTACATGAACCCATTCCTGAATCTTAAATACTAGCTTCTTGCTTCAAGAAAATTGTTTCATGGGGGAACAGTGCTCTCTGGTGATCAGAGAAAGGAACTGCTTGAGTTATAAAACAGGTAATTACAATTTCCTTAATTCTCCAAGCTTCATCTCCTGTTTTCTGATTATCTCCTATACATAGTATGAACATTATGTTGCCAAGAATTTCTGCCATGTTTTTAAAGTGAATATATATGTTACAATAGTAATTATTTTATTGCCCTACTTATACCTGAAATTCTTATGGCTATTTTTATTAATTATTATTACCAAAACAGTTGAAAATCCAGATTTGTACCAATAGAAAGTAATTCTTTGATTGATGACATGAATATTAACAAAGAGAGAGATGTTTTATTTGCAAAATTAATGATCCCTTCTGTTCATGCAAATTATAAATCAGTGAATCTAATTAAATATGTCATGACGAGCATTCACCAACATGCTAATTTCACATGCTTAAGATTTAGAAGAAAATTACTAAGCCTTCTTTAGTTATGCCTGTCACTTGTAAGAAAAATATGAAGTGATTTATAGAGTATGGACCAGATCTTCAGCCAGGATAAATCAAACAAGGGGTCCTGGGGCACTTTTAAAAACTAATAAAATCATTTATCGCATGAACTTTCATGGGAAAAAATTGCTTCAAAGCATCTGAAGAAATGGTATTTTCTCCCACGAAAACTTATGCAATAAATAGATGTATTAATCTTTAAAAGTGCCCTAGGACTCCTTGTTTGTTTTGCTGAACTAGACTAACAAGGCTACCTCTTTGGAACTGGGATAAATAAATGCATTTCCTCTGAAGTTAATGTAGCAATCATTATTTACATCATCTGGGGATCTGGTCTAAGGCTTCAGGGTCAATGAAACAGCCATTGAAGGAAATCAGACATGCCTTGCCTAAAAATTGATTCCAGTGCCACATCAAGGAGTTCATCAAAGAACCACCTGTAGTAGATCTGAAGTCCTTCCTCGACACTTTTATGGCTACTGTTGAAGTACAGTGCTAAATACTGATGGATCATTGTGGTTTGAAGCAGACTCATTCTGCAGTAATTGTTTATTTGGCTAAGTAGCAAATGTCTTGTGGTTTGTTCTTTTGCAATGAACTGCAAAAGGAGTTACAGGTGTTCACCTTGTTTCTTCCCTTGTATTACTAATTTATTTATTTATTTATTTATTTATTTATTTATAGGGCACTGCATGGGATTTTCTGTACTTTGTCTCTAAAGCTGCTGATTGGGATTTCTGGATGCTATTACAATTCAGATCATAGTAACATTCCCCTCCAGGCATTCAAACAAACTCCAGACAAAAACAGTCATCCAACAAAATGCTTTTGCCCAACCAGGTGCATAGAAGGGTACAATATTACACACCTTCATTTTGGTTTGTTTTACTATTGCTTTGCTGTTGTCAAACAACTTCCAGTAAAAAATAGAACCAAATGCAAACATCTAAAGAAGCTGGTTGCATCTTCAACCTCATATTATGCATAATAATCTTCAGTCATTTAAACAAGTTAAAAAGCAGGCTTTGGGATGTTTGGCTTCTGAAGCTGTTGGTTAGTTCTTCACATTAGAATACAGCTCTTGCAAGTATTCATTCTCCATCTTCTTTTATGTTGTTACTTATAATACTGTCAATTGGAAAATATGAGGAACTTGAGAATAGCCTAAAATATGCTCACTTGGTTCCACAAAGCATGAGTATATCTTTACAGAAACTTCCCACATCTCTCCAAAAATGAAATGTTCCACAGAACTCCCAATAAATAATAAGCAGCAGCAAGCCGGTACTATGGGGATCCAATGTCTTCTAGCTGACATCACTGTAATTCAAATGTCTCTGTGTGCACATTAATTCTTGTATAGCTTGAATTTTTATAAAAGTCACTTTGCCCCATCAATCTGCAGACCCAGAAAAGACTGGATCCTATTGATCAAACTCTGTTCTTTGCCTAAACTATTAGTGATGAAGGATGCTTTTTAATTACAAGGTTGAGATTGTATTTGCCTGTATGGCACTGGCAGCATTTAGATTGACAGCAAGTTCTTTCTCTCAGCGTAGGTGATCCAAGTCTGGGTCTCAGATGTTCCTATGCCGAGAATCAATTAAAGAAGTGCAAGATTTAATGTGGCCCTGCTACCTCTATAATCTCATTAATTTCTGAATAATGTATTATTTTTTGCAATAAGAATCAGCACAATCCAGCACACTTGCACTGAAGTTTGAAGCACTAATGCCAAGATATTTGTAGATTAGAAATCTGTCTGTCTGAATATATCAGAAGACTAAGGTAGAAGAACCCACATATCATCAGGGCTGTTCAATTTGCTTTAATTAAAATGAGAACTTACTTAAATCTTTATCTGTCCCTCAGACCTGCACATTTCTTTCCCCTCATCTCTCACACTTTATTGGTGGGTAGTTTGGCTCATTGCTGTGGCTGTTACATTGTGATGCTTCCCAAGGAGCGACACTTAGTGTCTACAGTGCTTAAGGAATTCCAAGTTTTACACACCCAGGAGCTTTCCAGGTGCTTTGTTCACTCTCGGGAAATCCAACATGTGCAAAGAATTCCCCCTTCCTAAAACAAACATTGCTGTTTTGGGGAGTTACCATGCCTCTTCCCTAAAATATTTTGTGGAGTGTATGGAACAAATGTTTTTCCTTTGGTTACTGCAGCCATCAGAGGAGAGGAAGGACTCTGTAACAGAGGAAAGTCAGGTAAGGTGAAATGCAGAAGGGGACCTCTTCAAAACATTTGAATAATTCAGCTGACCTTCAAATATTTAATGATAGGTAAAAACCTTCTAAAATAATCCATACTTGATTATTCTTTTCTGAGTTCTACCCCTAAACCTTCATAAGTTTCCTCATGTCTCCATTGCATATGCTTTTTGAGATCACACACTTTTCTTCTGAATGGACCACAATGAAAATATTCTTCAGTGCTGAACCCACCTCCAACAATTACAGTTTAATATGAACCAAAACTATATAATTTTCTTTCTTGGGTTCTCTAGGCAAGTAGAATTGTGAGCAATCAGCATCCTTCAGAATCAAGCCATCTTGATTTAGTTGCCTAAATAAGGTTATATTTCTCTAGCACTTGTATATTTGTGGTCTACAAAATATTAAAACAAACTTGTCCCTGTCCTGGACATTTATCTATGACATATTTTGCAAAAAAAAAAAAAAAAAAATGAGAACACAAAGGCCAAAAAGTTATTTTTCCCATTAACTTCTTGCATGGTGACTGATTACTGAGATGGCAATTACAAAACACACTGTACTGGTAGAGGAGTCATTTTATACAAGTCAGTTCTTGTTTATAGCACAATATTGATTATATATTTTGGGAACAGAATTTATGCCCCCCATATGTCTGTACAGCACCTAGCACATTTTAGACAATATTTTAATATAAATAATAAAACAATCATTCACAGAGAGGCACTGACCCTTTAAGAGGGAAGTGCATCTGTGACTCCTCAGCTGCCATCTAATTAGATTTTAAGAGAGGGCACATGAGCTGTAAATGGCAGGGTGACTGAAGACATTTTGCAAGAATTGGTCAGGGAGAAGGCAAAGGGAAGCTTCCTTGGAGAAAAAAGGAATTATCTGGGGAAAACTGCAGAAGGTTCTCTGCAGGCCTTCTCTGGAAAGAGAAATGGGAAGACTATCCTTCTGACTTTCCTGAGTCAGAGAACCATGGTCAGGGAAGACTGCAGAAGTCTGAGAACAGAAAAGGGAGATGCCTGCTGGCTTTCAGAGCCAAAATATTTAACCTGAAGGGCCAGATGGATCAGATGGCTGGGCGTGAGATATGATGAAAGCAGGGCCAGATTAATGGAGGAGCGTTGGGTCCTGTAGCCCAGTGCCTTGAGCTAAAAGGGACTTATGGAGGAGGGCCTGGTGTCAGTCACTGTCAGTCCCACTAAGTAGCACACAAAGCAGCAAGTCAGTTGTAGAACCTCAGCTGCAGAGGCACCAGGCCAGCCTTTCATGACACACAGTGAACAGGGACTGCTGGTTCCTCCAGCACCTCCCATTCCATGATGGCCGAGTGCATCCCCTCTCAGGATGGGGGTCAAGCTGTCACATCCAAGCTGGAACTGGACTATGGGGCAGGAGCAGGACTGTGGGGTTGGATGTCATACAAAAGGTAAGCACAGGGGAAGGGATGCAATCAAGCCTGTATTTGTAGCCCTCCTCTCAGGTCTCATGCCCCTTCCCATAGGTACAGACACTTTTTTCCAAGAGCAGCTGGCAATGGTGTCAGGACAGTACGGGCTCCACACAATATAGTAGCCCTGGGCCCACAGGAGAGTTAATGCACCCTGAATGAGTGCTGACAGATAGCTAGCTATACAGGCAAGCCTTAGGACTGTGGCAGATAAAGGCGCTGTAGCCAAGTGTCTTGTATATACTGTTTGAACTATGATGTGGAATTATGGCCTATGATTGTGAAATTGCTGTTATGATTTGTAGCACAAGAATTTAGTAATAAATTTACTGTGCAAGAGCTAGATATACTTGGAAACTATGTTCCCTGTAAGGTATGCATGCGTGTGCATGCACACAGGTTGTGAAGCCTGTGCACACAACAAAATAAAACATGCACAAAAAAATTCAGCAGTACTAATATTTTTATGCTACTTTAAGAAGGTGGTTTCAAGTAGCATGTTTCAAATAAGGTTTTGTAATTTATAACATCATTTCCATCACCATATCAAAATAAAATGTAGCTATTATTTGCATTATACATACTTGCTTCGTTGCACTTGCAAGTTCAACCACACTCACTGGAGTGCGCACGAATTTGGACACTGGTTCCAAACATTTGCACAAAAGAAATTTTTTGTGCATGCAGCCTATGAACAATTAGAGGGAACATTGCTTGGAAAGCCTTTAAGGGCTGAAGATTCTAAGGAGGTAACTGAGGCAGGAGCTGTAGTCCTACTTCCACTTGCTGCAGAAAGGACTGTCTTTTGATAGTAACTCATTAATGTCAAGGGATACATCTACACTGTGTGTTTAAGTTGACTTAAGGGTCCTTAAGTCGACTTAAACAAAGCTCTGTCTACATTGCAGGGCAATAAAGTTGACTTTAGCATCAGGTAAAGTCGACTTTATTACTTCTGCTTATAAAGTCGACTTTACAGTTAAGTTGACATTATTAAGTCAACTTAAGGCAATGTGGAGCTACTAAGTCGACTTAATAAAGTCAACTTAGTGCAGTGGGACCATTAAGTTGACTATATAAAGTCGAATTAAGCCAGGGCACCCATTTAAACTCAACTTTATAAAGTCGACTTAATGTAGTGTAGACGTACTAAGTCGACTTAATAAGGTTTACTTAAAGTCGACTTTAAGTAGACTTTATTAAGTCAAATTAATAAAGTCAACTTAGCTTTTACAGTATAGACATACCCAAGTGGAATAGTCATGTATGAGCTCCAGGGTTAAAAGTCTTTTTCCTTTATTTGGTGTTCAGCAAAAGATGAATGTTCTGACCTTGTTAAGCTTTAGTCAAAATGTGGTATCTCAGTTTACAGAGACACTCTAATATCTAGAAATATTGTTATTTATTCAGTTCCATGTGATCAAGCTCTATCTGGTAACTCAAAGTTGATTTCTTATTGTCTTATAAGTTATGTTCAGCCTTTCATTATTGGTCAAAATCTAACTTCAGGACTTTGACCACTCTTCTTTCTCCTCACCCTATCTCTTCTCAGAAAAAAAGAAGAAAAGATGCTTTGTCCCCATCATACCTTTTGTATCTCAGAAATGGAAGAGATCACTATTATAGCTCTGATTTTAGTTCACATCTCACTAGATACAGCACTCTCCCCACTTCATAATGATTTCTTCCACTCTGCTAGACCTTTCTGCTGCTAATTTTCTTTTTCTCTCTTTCCAGCTAAGTGTTATAAGTCTTTATCCATTACCCATATCCCAACCAAGAATATTTCTCTCTTTTCCTATGATTTCCATTTCTCTGTGCTGTCTCTAATATAATTCTTAGTATTGCTGTTTCTCAGGCTGTGTTCACACAGCCTCCTTATTTCGAAACAACAGAGGTTGTTTCGAAATAAGGTTTCAGCTGTTCACACGACACACAGTTGTTTCAAAACAAGGGGAAGCCCTTGTTTCGAAACAACTGTGTTGTTTCGAAACAAGTTAAACCCCATTTGGGGTCGAAACAAGGCGTGTGAACGTGTTGTTTCGGAACAAAGTGTTCCAAAACAACACTGGATCCTTAGCACCCTGGCCAGGGAACCCTCAGGACCTTGGCCAGGGTGCTGAGGGCTGTCCCTCAGCCCCCTTTCTGGGGCTGCAGGGTGAGCTGCCGCAGCGGCTCACCCCCAGGGGGCTGCAGCCCCCTGACACAGGTACCAAAATAGCAAGTTCACAGTGTGAACCTGCTATTTCGATTCCCGCTTTTCCCTCCTTATTTCGAATTAACATTTTGTTAATTCGAAATAAGTTGTTCTGAAATAAGGGTTATTTCGATATACGGTTGTTTTGAAACAACCGTATCAAAATAACCCGCTGTGTGAGAACACAGCCTCAAGCTCCAAACTGTTCTGATCTATTCCTCTGTGAGGATCAGTGTACCTAATATGTTACGCAGAGTTGACTTCCTGTATCGCAATGGGTACATCTACACTATGTGTTTAAGTTGACTTAAGGGCCCTTAAGTCGACTTAAACAGAGCCCTGTTTACACTGCAGGGCAATAAAGTCGACTTTAGGGTCCAGTAAAGTCAACTTTATAAGGTTTACTTATAAAGTCGACTTACCATTAAGTCAACTTTATAAGTCAACTTAAGGCAATATGGACTAACTAAGTCAACTTAATAAAGTCAACTTAGTGCAATAAGACCATTAATTCAACTTTATTAAGTTGAATTAAACCAGGACACCCATTTAAAGTTGACTTTATAAAGTCAACTTAATGTAGTGTGTACTCACTAAGTTGACTTAATAAGGTCTACTTAAAGTCGACTTTAAGTAGACGTTATTAAGTTGACTTAATAAAGTTGACTTAGCTTTTACAATGTAGACATAGCCAATGACTGGAACCTTTTCCTTTATGTGGTTCTCCCATTCACTCCTCTTGGCTGTTGCACCACAATTTTCAATTTTCTTCTTCTGCAACTGGGTTTTCTAGTAGGTGTTCTTTATCTAATCCCTTAATAATGCTGATAAACTCTTTCATAGACACCTGTGAATCAACCATAGTTTGATATTCCTGGTCTTACTCTTATAGCTAAAAACTACAAGTTTCCTTCTTAAGGAAACACTGTTCTCTGCCTATCATAAGGTAAGTGCCACACAACTGCTTGTTGTTTTTTTACTGGACTAGACTAACACGGCTATCTCTTTGGGGTACCAGTCATCATTTTTCACCGACTTACTTTGATCACGAACTATTATTTCCAATTTTTTTTCTATCTATATACCATTCTTATTTTGTTATATTTTCATTTAGTTTAGTTTATTCTGACTTCCTCACCATCAATTTTCATCCATTCTATTCCTGTTCATATTTCTATTTCAAAGCCTACAAATTTATTTTAGTTGGAAGATCTTAAGAGTAATCAAAATTATCAGAAAAAGTGTTTGTTTAACATGTTCAACATAAGCTCTAAAAGAAAGGGTGACAGTTTTAAAAGCATCTAAATCCCCATTTTCCAATGTCACTTTGGCAGTGACTTTCAAAGTGATTTAGGCTGCTATGCTCAAAAATGCTTAAGTCACTTTGGAAAATAGAACTTCAGATTCTTCTAAAATGTTACCTATAGTGAGTCCGAACTAGGTACATTGGCCAAAGCATTTTAGAAGTACTCAAAACACAAATTAATCAACTTCTGCTGTAAAGAGAGAAAATTTTCAAAGGGCTGAGTTCCAGTCTCCCTATTTGTCAGGAATAATTTGTGCCCACGTAATTTATAGAAAAGATTAAATTCACAAGCCACTGCAGAGTATCAGTGCAAGATCTATGTATCACTTGCATCCCAATCCTCAAATGCAATTGCATGGGTCTTTTCTGGCCCTCTGGGATAGCAGTTCTCAACCTTTTGTGGAACACAACATACTTGGCAGCATGCATTACCCTAGAGAACAAACCAGCTCCCCTGCTGCCAAATCCAGCCCCCTACCAGGATGCTGCTGCTGTGTTCCAGCTCCAACAGGTGGCTAAAGGCTCTCTACAACACATTAACCACTGTGTGACAACATAGTAATGTGTCAGGGCACAGTGGTGGAGAACAGCTGCTCCAGGGAATATTTCTCTAACTACCTGATTTAAAGACCTTTAGTGGGAACAGCACTCACTGTTGGTGCAATCCTGAATTCACTGACGTCAATGGCAAAACTCTCAGGGTATGTCTACACACACTGTTTAAATTGAAATAACTCTAGTTATTTCAATTTAAAAAATGGTAGGTGCACATGTCATTCCCGTATTTTGAGATGAGGAGCTCCTTCATTTTGATATAAGGAAAGTCATATTGATATAATAAAACCTAGTATTATATTGATATGACAATTAAATCAAAATTGTTATTTTGAAATAACACAGTGCAGACATGTTATTTTGATTTAAGTGTTAAGTCAAATTTAACACTTTTTGCCCTTCTCCTTCCCAGGTGCTTTGCTTTTTCTATATATTGGATGGTGGCATGGCCTTCTAGGGGACCATGTTGCCACACCTCCCATGGTTCCGCTTTCCTAAATCGAAATAGCACATCCTGCCCATGGACACGCTATTTTGATTTGAGTTTCTAGTAAAGACCTATTAAATCAATTTAACTTAAATCAATTTAATGATTTTATATCAATTTTATTAAATCAATGTAAGTTGATTTAACTGTGTAAGTGTGGACATAGCTTCACTGACCATATTGGGCCAAAGTTTTATTCATTGCCCTTAGTGCAAAAATGGAAGCAAATTGCACCTCCAATAGAGATGAAAGTTTGGCTGTAAAAGGGCTACCAATTGCTTTCCAAAAAATCTCTCCAAGTTATTCCAGTGTGTGCTCAATTTCCCACCTTTATTTACTATGCTACTGAATAACTTATCCTCCATGTTTCCCAAACTCCAAACAAGTTGCAAAAGGGAAAGAAAACAGAAACAAAAAGAGTGCCAGCACATCTTTTTATTCTTTTACTTTTATTCTTTATTCTTTATTCTTTTATTCTTTTATTCTTTTACATCTTCAAACACTCTATTTGTATTTTTCAAATTTCATCCTAAGAAATACAATATCAAGCACTTTGTTATGTGCACTTCCAAATGGAAACTGAAGCTGCAACTCCCAGAAGACTTTATGTTAACATTTAAAAGTTGCAAACCTTAAATAAAACACTAGCTACTGGGAGTTGCCTCTTCACATTCTGCTGATAAATGGTATAAAGGCATAGGTGCTAGAAGTAGGGAGGAGGTGGGGGATGTTACTTCACTCCCTGGCCTGAAGTGGTTTCCATTGTATACAGGGTTTACAGGGTGGTGCAATTGCTCTTACCACAAAAATTATTCCAGCACCCCTGTGTGAAGAATATTTGGCTGATCATTTTGAACAGCTTAACACAATCCTCTAGGCAGTACCTAAAGTATACAAAAAAAGCAGGCAAAAAGCAGGATGTGCAGCTTACTGTAATGGATCTTCTAGGACCTAAAACTTCATGGTGTTCATTGCACTGAACGTCATGGCTTTTTAGGACTTCTCAGTGATAGCAGACTAGAGCTCTTATCTTCCTGATCTAAAAAGCACCAATCCTTCCCACTTGGGCTAAACAAAACTCTCCTTTAGTTGTGTCAATACTAGGACTTATGAAACACCATTTTTAGATCCAGGTGAAAATATTTTTGACAGTACAATTTTCTGTAGGAAGATGTGGTTTCATCAAAACAAATGTTTTGCAGAAATGTGTCACTTTGGACATATGTTCAACAGGAAAGTACCAAAACTAATTATTTTCATTGTCTTGTTTTGTTTTGATATTTGAATGTTTCATTTTGCTGAGTTCAGACTTTCGTTCTGATTCAGAACTATTTTTGAAAGATTGGAATTTCCCACAGAATAGAAATCCCATATGCCTACCAGCAATAATTTTGAACAGCTTGATTCCAGCCAATAGAGGGCAGTGGTATGCATGTATAATATCCAGGGCCTTATACTTTCACTATTGGTCTCCTCTATATAAACACTGTACAGCTAGCCTGGCTGTAACTTTGAAGTTCACCTAGTCTGCTGTGCCCTAAATGTCCATGTGGACATGCCTCACATACAGAGTTCCCTATTGCACTCTTCTGATCTACCCTGCTTTAAACAGGAGTAGATCAAAGTGCACTGGGGAACTTTCAGCATGTAGCAGAAAACTCCACATGAACCATTACTGGACTAGCGTGAAGTAGATCGACACTCCATTTGCCCAAATTGACTGCACAGACAAGATCAGTATACGGAAACAGAAAACAGACAGTACTTATTAAGTGAATGAAGAGATGCTAGTGTTAAAACTATGAAAATAAGGGAAAGCCAGAACATTATGGAGGAAATGGTTCCGCTGGGATATAGGTGGACACACAATGGAGAGAAATATGAGAAGATGAAACAAAAGTAAGACCTGAACCTGAAAAGATGCAGGGCTTGGCTTGACTGAGTCAAGGACAGAGCAAAACAGAAAATGCCATCAAGTAATTACAAGAGGAAAGAGAATGAGACAAAGTTCAATGGAAGTGCTGATTACACACAGTACTGGATGAACCCAGTACAGAAATATAAAAGCCTTCTCAGTAGGGAGAGATGGCACCACATCTACAGCAAGGCCATTATAACAGATGTAGTGTCAAAGGTCTAGCAGTAATGTGTTTTTTCTTCCACTAAAGCAGTTTTTTTTCCATAAGTGTCATTTGTTAATTTGCTGGGAGGATTGTTCCAGCTGCCCTTACCCCTTCTAGTTCAAACAGCTGAATGAAATACACTTTACTGTTTATTTTACTACACAGGGTTTTGTTTTGTTTTGTTTTGTTTTCGGTTTTTTTGCCCGATTGTGAAAGAGCCTTGAGCCTGGCCATCCTTTCTGGGTCCATAAATAATTGCAAGCACAGCTAATTGTGAATGCAAGTGGTGCATCTAATTAACAAGAGCCTGGAAGCAATTGCTAGCTCTTTGCCAGAAGTAGCAATTGCCGATAACTCCATCAATAAATCTATAACTCTAATAATTTTATGGGTATATTGGGGAATATGTGAGTTAAATCACACCATTTATTCACAAAATTATATAGCTGATTATATTTAATTACAAACAGAATTATAAATTGGGAAGTGTTTTTTTATTTTCCTCCAGTGCGCTAAAATGTGGAGAAGAACTATTTACTCTTAACACCTTGATCAGTAGTTGAAAGTGGAATAAACCATAATTTACAATGTTTTCATTAAAAAATTCAGAACTAATGACCATTTGTCATTAAAGATTCTTTTTCCCCTCAGAGTTAATAGGTTACTGTTGTTTCTGGTAATTACAGTGATTGTGTTCTCCTGCACAGAGATAGTGTCCAGCATCCAGTGATTTAGAATATATTTGTTGACTAACATAAGTGAAAATATGGCACATTTCAAGACCAATTTGCTATGTTCACATTTCCTTTTGCTTCTGCTTCCAATAGGCACCCTTTGGCATCTATGCACATACTGAATGCTAACATTTGTCTATTTTCCAGCAGGTCTCTTCCCTGATTCTACATATCCAAAGACTGAATCAGACACGGTGAAAGAAGATCCTCTCAAATTTCAGAGTAATACCTGAACAGTAATACCTGGGGTGTGGATAGGGAAGATAGCAGAAGAAGACTTCCCCTCCATCCTTCCTTCCTTATCAGGCAAGAGGGCCATAACATCTCTAGGACTCATTTGGGGCTTTTCTGCTGATTTCAGTGGGTGCAAGCTCAGGCAGTTACACAGTAATGGGGGTGGGAGAAATCTAGCTAACAATGCATCATGTCTTCTTTAGTGCCCAATGTCTTCTGCACTGGAGCATTGTCTTCAGTGGGAGTTGACAGTATTCATCACTTTATCCTGGGAAGCCCCAAGAAAAGGTGGGCTAAAATGATTTCCTTCTACCCACTTCTTTCCTGGCTCTTAACTAATCATTGCTTGTTGGAATATTGTTATGTTAATTGGACTGGAACTGAATGACTAAGAACTTTGGAAAACAGCCATAATTGATAGAGGACTCCATCAACAAGGCAAGGCTTTCAGAAATTGGATCACTAGCTGAAATAAATTATCACTTCTATTGATCTGAAAACCTAAAAATAAACCAGAGACACATGGTGCTGGCTTTGCTGTTGAGAAGTCTGTTCTCAGTTCATGCCCCCCTTTTTGCTACCTATCAATGGCTATGTCTACACTATGAGTTTAAGTCAACTTAAGGAGGCCTAAGTTGACTTAAACAATACCTTCTCTACATTGCAGGGGAATAAAGTCAACTTTAGCGTCCAGTAAAGTCGACTTTATAACTTCCACTTATAAAGTCGACTTTACCCTTAAGTCGACTTTATTAAGTCGACTTAAGGCAGCATTGACAGGCACTTGCTTGAAGTTGACTTAATGGGTCTCCAGGCAGCAGGCAATCTGCCTGGCAACCAGGAGGTGCCTGCCTCGGCCAATCCTGGGGATGGGGCAGTCAAAAGCCCACTATTTCCTGCTTACCAGCTAGAGCCAGCCTGACCTTCTGGAGTGCTGCAGGAATGGCAGAGCCCAGAGCTCAGAGACTCCACAGGCATGCTCCTTCCTGGTCAACACAGGAGATTTTGGACCTCCTGGCACTGTGGGGGGAAGAGGCCATGCACTCCAGGCTCCAGGGGAACAAGGACATTTATGTGGCCATGGCACATGGCCTCTCAGAGAAAGGCCACAGCAGGGACATGCAGCAGGTGCGTGTAAAAGTCAAGGATCTCAGATAGGCCTATTACAAGGCAAGGGAGGCCAGACACCACATCGGTACTGCTGCGGCCACCTGCCCCTTCTATGAGGAGTTCGATGTCTTCCTGGGGCAGGAGCTGGATGCAGGGCCAGCCCAAAGAATGGACTCCTCCGAGCCCCCCTCTATGCATGATGCCCCAGAGGAGGAGTCCGTCAAGGAGGATGTCATCCTCACTCACAAAGAGGAGCAGCGGTGGGCACATGCCAGCACCCCACCTCCAACACAGCAAGCCCTGTAGCTGTCCCAGATTCCAGGGAGGAGTCCGCCCCCACCTCCAGAGGAGCCTCCCCTGGGACACCTCGGGGCACACATGCTGGCAGCACTGGTGAATACCTCATCTTTGTGAATGGTGAGGCTGGCAGGTGGGATGGGAGTTGCAGGGGGGAGCATGGACGTTGGATAGGCATCATCCCAGGATCGGGGAGTGAGGGCTTCCCATGGGATTGTGGGATCAGGCATTGGGGGGGGCTGTCTCCAAACCAGCCAGCATGCTGGCGTTGCAGAAGATGCTGTGCCCACCATCGGCAGGAGAGGCACAGTTGTCCAGCATACTCATGGCGGCACTCTTGCCAGGAGTCATCTAGAATGATCCCGAGGGGAGGGCTGCTCACACCTTGTCAGCAATGGGACAGCATCCACCCCATGTGTCACAGCATCACAGAGGAATCAAGGGGGTTGCAGTCCCACAGGGTAGGGGGAGGGACAGGCAGGAGATTGAGAATGGATCTGCGGCTGATGTCGGCCCACAGTCTGCACTGCCTGATAGGGGGAACCCATGGTCTCCTTCCATGCAGACCCAGTGACCCAGACACCAGTCCCATCACTCCAGCAAACATGCCAGAGGGCATGCCACAGCTGGGAGGAAATCCTTGAGGACCACCTCCATCTAGCCTGCCAATCAGATGAGAACCTCCAGGCCCGATGGGACCACCACTTACAAGCCAAAGAAGCCCACTGCACTGTGCAGCAGCCCCAAATGGAACAGCTTCTGGACTTGGTGGAACAGCAGACAGAGGCCCTTGAATATCTTGTGTGGGACTGAGCTAGACAGAGAGTAGTTGTCTCCCCCACTCGGGAACCATGCTCCACTGCCTCCCAGCGGCGCAGGCCCCAGACTCAGGGTGGCTGGGCACTGCCCTGCAATTAGGTAACAGCCCTCCTCTTCTCGCCCATCCTCCAGCCACCCACCAACCCCTGTCCCTGAACCTTACTTGCTCCCCCCAACCCCTCGCCCATCCCCCAGCAACTCTTCCCCCACAGCCCCAACACTTACCCTCCTCTACCCCTGTAAATAAAGACACTTGTAGACTGTTACTGTGAGTATGAGTTTTAATTTATTTAGTGATGGACGGAGGAAGGAAGGGAGAAGTGAGAGTGGTGGGCATCCGGTGGTGTGGGCACCCCAATGTTCAGTCATCTGCGCCCTTGCTGATGACCGAGTCCTTTATGGTGTCCTGGATTAGGAGGGCTTGGCGCTGTGCCTGCTGTGTATGGAGGATGGGGTGTTCAGTCTGCTGGTACACCGCAGCGAGCTGTTCCGCCTCAGCCTCCCACACATGTAGGACCCTTCCCCCCCGTAGCTTGCAGAGGTTCTGCAAAATGCAGCATGTGCTCACAGCCTCTGTGATGGTGGGCTCTGCAAGCTGCAGGGGGTAAAGATGGCTCTCCAGCATGCGTTGAGATGGCCGAAAGTGCACTTCACAATAGTGCAGCACTGGTACAGATGACGATTAAAAAGCTCTTGCCTGTCATCAGGGTTCCAAGCATATGGCTTCATAAGCCATGGCATCAATGGGTATGCCACAGCCCCCAGGATGAAGACAGGTACCTCCACATCCCCGAGGGTGACGGTATGTTCTGGGAGGAAGGTGCCTGCCTGCATCCAGTGGTACAGGCCAGAGTCTCTCAAGACACATGCATCATGGGCCATTCCTTGCCAGCCCACAAAGGTGTTTATGAACAGGCCCCGGTGGTTGACCACAGCTTGCAGAATTAGGGAGTGGTACCCCTTCCTGATATAGTATACCGTGACCTGGGGCACGGATAAGGATTTGCATGGCATCAACCACACCAACATAGTTCGGGATGCCAAGGGCTTCAAATCCTACAATGGTCTCCTCCCGGTTCCCCAAGCAGATGAGGCAGTTGAACAGGACTCTGTTTATGGCTCTACACACCTGCCTGAGCACGGCCCCCACAGTCAACCTCCCGACCCCAAACTAGTGGCCAACAGATCTGTAAGAGTCTGGAGTGGCAAGCTTCCAGATGGCTATTGCCACACGTTTGTCCACCAGAAGTGCAGGTCGTAAAAGTGTGTCACTGCACCGTACCTCTGGGGTCAGCTCCCTGATGAGCTCCTGGAAGGTGGCCCTGGTCATTCTGAAATTCTGGTGCCACATTTCATCAGTCCAGGTGCCAAGCACAACACACTCCCACCAGTCCGAGCATGTTTCAAGGGCCCAGATGTGCCAGGACATGATTCATGGCATGAGTGCTGCTCTGTCACACTGGCCATTCTGGTGGCCCTGCTGGGGCCTGCCTCCAGTATAACAAAGGCCATACTGTGGTCTCCATTCTGCAGCTGTTGCCAGCCTAGCAATGGGCCAGTGGGATGTACTGCTACAGACTGCACAACCTCAGATGAAAGCTGCATATCTACAAGCTGGATCCTGCCTCGCACACGTGCAACCTGCTTTGCTAACTTCCTGTTTTGTAGGGGCGGCTAGGGGAGGGGGAAGACTCACCTGTGCACTGGGGGGGGGGGCGGGCAGCTTCCTCTTAGTAGCTGGCTGTGCAGTCTGAGGCACATGCACACAAACCTCTTGCTTTTCAGGACACAGAACCAGATCTTACTTAAAAGGTAAAATCTTTAATTAAAAAGAACAGATAAGAAACACAGAGAGTTGCATCTCTGGGATTTAACTTAGGTAGTTACAGGGTAGTGGAAGGGGGTACATGTGCTCAGCACAGAGAAATCCAAAAACAAAGAAAATACCCTGACCGCATCTAAGTAAACATTCCCTATTCTACTCACCCCTGGTCAGTAACAAACTTAGTTTACCTTTGGCAAAGATGTTGTTGGATTCTTCTTCAGGCCTTTTTACCTGGCCTCCTCCTGATCCTTCCAGGAGCTCTGCTGCATCCAAACAGGAACAGTCCAGGCTGCTGCTCCAGTTCAAAAAGCTGTGCTTTGTTCCTATTGGCTGTCCTTGGACTCACTGACCAGAGTGTTAACCCCTTCCTCCTCAAGGGTTACTACAAGTGTAGACATAGCCAACGAGAGAAACATGTGGCTGGATATGAACATATTCAAGATCCCTGAATCTCCCGTCCATTTATAGAACAACACTTGATTATTCCAAATAGCAAAGACATGAGTTTTGTTCTCAACTGGAAGAAATATTTAAGAAAATCCCCCGCAAAAAAACCAGACTCGCTTTTTTGCAGATTTCAGTGCTCGTGTGGGTAAGGACTGGGAGCACTGGGAACACATTCCTTGACACTGCACAGATAGCCTTAATGAAAATGTCCAACATGTCGTGGAGCTTTATGCTTCTTGTGAACTGATAGTCTTGAACAACTATTTTGCTTTCAGCAGCCTTAACAGGGTCACATGGAAGGCCCTTCACTCAGTACACCAGCAAAAGCTTGACCTCATCCTGATCTATCTCAGAAACATCTGCAATGGATTGTATGTTGGATCAATGCATAATGCTGATTGCAACATTGATCTTACTCTTGCTAGAGCCAGGCCCCAATTATGTATTAAAAAGATCAGTTATACAAAGCAAAATGTAATCCTTGCCTTGAGATCACTAACATGAAGAATTCTGAAACTTATGCAAAGTTTTAATGTGTGTATGAGTTTGTTTCTGAAAATGAGCAACCTGATTCCTCTGATTCTGATACCTTGTGGGAAAATTTTAAATATAAGACACTGGCTACTGCCAAGGATGTCTTTGGAACAACAACAACAAAAAAGAACAACATTTTGACTAGGGCTGGCCCAAGGATTTTTGGCACCGTAGGCACCTGTGATTTTGATACACCCACTCCCTCCCTCCCAGCATTCTCCCCAAGCCTGGCCGACTGGTGGGCACCTCACAGGCTGCCTGGCCAAATTGCAGAAGCAGCACCCCCCCCCAGGTGGGATCGGACCCTTGCCCGCGGCCCGATACCAGCAGTAGCACCACTCCCCCAGCTGGGACCAGCTCCCTGACCCCCAGCCTGATGCCAGTGGAGCAGGGCAAGAGGCTTGCTGGCCTTAGCCCCAGCCCCAGCCCAGGCCTTGACACTCCCTATCAGCTGATGCCCTAGGTGACCACCTAGGGTGCCTTTGTGGACAGACTGGTCCTGATTTTGACTGTTTTGCAGAGTCTGAACATTGGCTGTTCCTGCTTATCAAGAAGAAAAGGTAAGTTTGCCTAAGTCTGCTTCAACAACCAACCAAACTTCAGAACTCTCAAGTTTAACATCAAGCCACTCTAGAATGAACTGGCAAGCCACCCAAAAGTGCTGGTAAGACCTGTGAGAAAAGAATCAGATCTGCTTTGAAAGACCTTTGTGGCACCTATAATGGAATTAAAGAGGCACTTTATGCATCTTGTAAATGACTGCAGACTTGAAAGCAAAAGATGGCATTTTCCAACAGAAAACAAAAGATATTACCATATCGACTGACAGGAAGAAATAACTTGACCCATTATTTGTGATACTACCTTAGCTGTCATTTCCTGGATTCCAACAGTGCAAGAGCTGGACCAAATACCATTTCTTGAAAACATAGCCAAGGCTATCAAAGAGATTGCAACTGGTAAAGTGGCAGGCAGATACCTCTGGAGCTCTTGAAGGTGGGAGCAGAGAGCAGATAAGTAACATCTATGCACTTCTCTGTGCCTGGTGAGAAGAAAGCCATATATCCCAGGATCTGAAAGATGGGAAGATAATTTCTCAAAATAAAATAAAATAAAATGGGACAGAGCAGACTGCAACAACTAGTGAAAGATATCTTTGTTCAGCATGGTCAGCAAGGTGTTTGCAAGGATGCAAAGATTCCATGTGCTTACTGACAGCGTCTACTCTGAGACCCCACATAGCTTCAGAACAGGATGCTGTGTGAGTGACATGCCCTTCACATTACGCTTGTTGAATGAAAAAAGCCATGAACTGCAGGCACGTCTCTATGTAACATTCCTTCACCTACAAAAGACCTTCAGTACAGTCAGTAGAAATGGCATGTATAAGATCCTGTTGAAAATTAGCAGTCCACACAAGGTGCTCTCCCTATTCAGAGTTCCATGAGGGAATGAAGGCAATCATTCAGTACAAAAATAATACTTCGTCTGAGTTTAGTGTTGATAGTGGTACGAAGCAAAGCTATATTTTAGTGCCCATTGGCCTTGGTGTCTCCTCTCTTCTTCTTAAGTATGTGTTTAGAAATGATCAATCTGGCATACTATTTGATTGAGGATGGATGGCAGTTAGTTTAACATCAGACAATTCTGGAGCACAAGGCATGTCAACCAGCTTACTATTCAGGCTATGCTTTTTGCATATGATGCTACATCTGTTTCTAATACATTGGATGAACTGCAGGTCATGATGAACAAGTTTTCTGATGCACGCACCAAGTCTGACATGGTAAACAATATCAAGAAAAAAGTTGTCATGTCACAAGTTAGCAATATTCTACCTAAATTCTATGTCAGTAATGATGCACTGCACAAAGTGGATCATTTCTGCTATCTTGGCTCAAAACTTAATAGCTCACTTAACCTCGAGAGGGAACTTGATGATAGAGTCAGCAAAGCTTCTGTTACCCTTGGCAAATTTAGCTCATGTGTTTGGAACAAGAAGTTGCTTTTCCTGAATACAAACGTGTCTGTTTATCAGGCTTGTGTCCATGGAAAACTTCTTTTCAGTCATGAAAGCTGGGTTATAGCAGGAGTGGAGAATGAATAGTTTATACTCTGCTGTTTTAAAAAATTCTTTGAGTTACTTGAGATCAGTGGACCACCAGCAAGAAGATTCTTGGAAGAACTCGGCTATAGTCTATGCAGAACATGCTAGACATTTGCAGGCTTTGCTGGTTGGGTCATGTGGAGTGTGTGCCTCAGGATCATCTGCCGGTAACAAGGCAAAAAAAAAAAAAACATACACACACAACCCTGAAGCAAGCACAAAACTTCCCATAGTTTTCCTGGTAAACAGATACGGGGAGGAGATAAGGAAGGAGGGCCTTGCAGAAAAGAAATAGCAAGGAATAACAGCTGTAGACTGAGTTTTTCCTAAAAGTAGCTGAAGGGTGCGAAAAGAGACATGCATCTGAAGGTTCTCTATCAGACCCTGTCATTTCAGGCTGCAGCATGCCAGGATGAGATGGTTTTCCCTAGGTCTGGCCAGTTTGTAAGTTAAATGATCACAGACTTAGGAGTACTTTGTTATTTGATTGAGTGTCATGACTAATTATTTTAAGACTTTTAGACATGGTTAGAGCAATTGTATAAAATAACTTTTGTCCTATAGTTAAATTGGTGTCTGGTATTCTCCTGTATTAATAATTTCTGATATTAAATGCACATAAATCACATTCAAATACATACATTTACATTTAGCTGCATTAAAACAAATTGCTTGTGCCTAGTTTCCTGAGCCATTCAGATTTCTCTGAATCAGTGAGCTGTCTCCTCCATTATTTATGACTCCCGTGACTTATACTCCCCTGCATGTATTTCCTCCCATTCTGTAAGTTCCCCCATCTTCAAAGCACCTGATGAAGTGCTATTTTCTCCCATGAAAGCTCATGCAATAAATAAATTTGTTAGTCTTTAAGAACCACAGATTCCTTGTTTGTTTTGCTGAACTACACTAACACAGCTGCTCCTTTGGAACATAAATATTGTGTTATCCATGCACTTTATCAGTGATGATTTTATGTTTTCTTCTAGGACATTGATTAAAAGATTAATTAGCTTTGGAGAAAGAACAGATTCCTGCAGGACCCCACTAGAATCACTCACTTGATTATAATTCTGTTTACAGTTGCATTTTGAGACATATCCGTTAGCTTGCTTTTAATCCATTTAATGTGTGCTGCATTAAACAACTAGAAAGACAAAATTAATAAAATTTCATGAAGTACCTAGTCCAAACGCCTTACGGAAGTCTATGTATATTACATCATCACTATTACCTTTAACAATCTCATCTGTAATTGCTTCAGCAAAGATATCATTAATTTGACAGGATCCACTTTCCATAAATCTATATTGATTCCCATTAATTATTATTACTCTCCTTTAATTCTTTATGTGTCAAATCCTGTATCAGCCATTCCATTATCTTTCCCAGGATTAATCATGCTGATAGGCCTATAATTACCTAGGGTATCTAATCTGACCTTTTAAAAAAATGGCACATTGACTTTATTCTAGTGTTCTAGAACTTCCCCCATGCTTTAAAAGACCTATTGAAAAGCAATATTAAAATGGTCCAGTGAGCTCCTCTTCCAGCCCTTGCAAAACTTTGGATGCAAGGTCATCTTGGCCTACTAATTTTAAATGGCTAATTGTAGTAGCTTTTCTTCAACATCCTCCAGAGACACTAGTGGAATCGAAAGAGTATTATCATCAACATATGATGAGACAATATCATCTATCTTTTTTTCCCAAAAAAATATAGTTATGGAGCATTTCTTTTCCAGAATTATGATGAACTAGTCTACTACTTCCACTGAGTAATGGTCCAAAACTATTGTCTGAATTTCTTTGGTTGCTAATATATTTTTAAAATCTCCTTATTGTCCTTAACTCTGCTGTCCATATGCTTTTCTTTGTGTCCCTTGACTTCCTCTTGATCTGCTAAAGACATTACAGAACTTGTATGTCTTTATGGAAAACAAGGTACGAGTCCTACAATAAAGTGCACATAGGAACTCCACTAAGCTCACAGGGGCTTCCCATGAGTATTAAAGCCCAGCTGCCTTCATTTGCTTTCAGAATCAAGACCAAAAAATAAACATATTCAATCACATAGCATCTCAGGTATTTTACATTTTTGTGCTAAAGCTGAAAGATAACTTTCAAATGCTACATCATTTTTCCCATTTCAGTTTTTACATAAGAATATTTATGCTTCGACTACAGTAGACATATTATGCTTTCTCTCCCCTTGGAGAATTACAGGTGTGGGGAAAAAATGACCTTATATGGCGAAGCGAAGAAGCATATAAAAGAAAGTTGTACAGCAGAAACTCAGCTGCTCTGAGTTTTTCCCACTTCTCCCTCAGTTTGTTCTTGTATAGTTTTAAAAATATTCATCCAAGAGCTCCAAAACTGTACATTATGCCCTCTCTCTGTCACAAAGGAGAAACACATGAAACATAAATCTCCAAGAGGCTGATTTTTATGTAATTATGTAGGAGGATTTGGTGGTTGTTTAAAACAAAGATAAATCTGATGATAGGTTGGAAAAGTTGTTCACCTTTTGAAGTATAAACCAACTATCAGTAGCTAAGGTACATGAATGTGATGTTGAAGGAGAAACTATTATTTCAACTTATTTATCTTGTGCAATACTAGCAGCAGAGTTTGGCAACCGTTTTGGGGGCCTGCATTATCATAGCAATGCAGACACACAACTGTTCACAGACTCATTTATCTTAACAGCTGGTATTATTTTCCTCAGGAAAAAAAAAACTGTTTTTTTTAATGTGAAGAAAATTCCTTTTCATTTGAATCAATGATAGTTAACGCACACACATTCATTACAGAACACAAATTAGGTAGCAGAGTAAAGCACTTGACAAAATTGCCTTTATGCAGTTAGGAAGAAACAGTTTGAGTAATTTGCCACTTTATTTCTTGTCACCACGCCAAACTCAGAACTCTTGGACTTAACTGGCTTAACTTTGGAAATACATTTCTCATCTAACCTGATATGGTAGGTACTTTCTTTGATGGCAAGAGGGGTCTTCTTTTCATAACTTGCTCCCTCCACATTTTGTCCCACCATAGTTCAACTGACATCATCCTGCCTGAAAACCCTCTTTTCCTTCAAACTTTGCTCTGGCAGATTTCTAAAACTTTCTCATGCCCATTGAGTACATATCAGCCTCTAGATACTTTCTTTCTCAGTCACAATAAAGGCATTCTTCACTGGATTATAGTCCTACTGTCTCATGGCTGGTCTACACTCAAAATTTAGCAAAATAAACAAGGAGTCTTGTGGCATTTTTTAAGATTCATACATTTATTTAGGTCAACATAGTCACTGTGCTCAGGGTTATGAAAAATCCAGCCCTCTGAGTGTCTTAGCTATATCAACCTAGCAGAGAGGTGAAGTTCATACAAAGATGGAAAAATAGCCTTTCCGTTTGTAGATTGTGTCTATGTACTACAGCATTCAAGCAGCATAAGTAGAGCATTATAGCATCCATAACATAGGAGTGGCCTTTGTCTCCGATTCCATCAGATCTTATAAACTAGTTTTAGGTTACAAAATTACACTGATTTAATTTAAATTAGTTTTAATTCAGTTTAGTTAAGCTGGCAAAACCTGCTGTGTGGACATTTACCTAAATTATAAATTGACATTCTGGTTGGGCATGTCTACACCTACACTTTAAATTGAAATAACGATGATTATTTTGATTTAAAGTAGTACATGTCTATACTAGCTTTCCTTATTTTGAAATGAGGAGCTAGCTCATTTCAAAATAAGGAATGGTCATTCTGAAATAATAAAACCTTGCTTTATATTAAAATAATGGTTAAATTGAAATTATTATTTTGAAATAATGCAGTGTAACTGCATTATTTAGATTCAGCTGTTATTTTGGTTAACCGCTTTTTGCCCCTCTCCCTCCCAGGATGCCTTCCTCTTTCTATATAATGAGTGGGGGCCTGGCCCTTCTTGGGGGCCATCTTACCACTCCTCCCATGGTGCCTCTCTCCTAAATCAAACTAGCATGTCCTGTCCATTGACATGACAGTTTGATTTGGGTTTCTAGTAGGGATATGTTAAATCAGTTTAACGTAAATCAATTTAATGATTTTTATTTTGATTCAGTTAGATCAATTTAAGTTAAATAAGTCTAACAATCTAAGTGTAGATGTAGCTGTTTAGTTTACAATGACTAGGAGTTGATTTAAGCCAGGACAAAGTACTCTTAAAGTGAAATTAAAAAGTCTTGCCAGGATTTAGCTAAATTGGTTTAAAATACTACTTTTAAATCAATGTAAGTTATTTTGATTTTATGAGGGTTAAGGTCCTGCAATTCATTGTATGGAGTCCCCCTGATTTCAATGGGCTTGCTGTGGGCTCACTGATGTGCCCACAGGCAGTGTATTCCAAGATTTAAGTAAGACCAGACCTGATAGGAAAACTCTGAATGCTTCCAGTAGATACTACATGAGCCAATTCGCTAGACAACGCTCTGCCCTTTGAGCCATGCTCTAGGGCAGGAGTCTCAAATTTGCAGTCCGCAGGCCACATGCAGCCCCGAAACTTACTTCCTGAGGCCCACAATGACACTATCATTATCGATATTTCCAATATCATTGCACGAAAAGGTTTCAGTAGTGCAGCCCTTGGGATATCATACTAGTCCTCATGTGGCCCTTGTGGTGATTTGAGTTTAAGACCCCTGCTCTAGGTTGACATTATGCTGACATTACTGTGTCCTTGTAGGTGGTGGGGTTTTAGTTACTAATTTTTATCAAAGATAAAAAGAAATGATAACACAAGAGCTGAGAAATAAGGCTGAGATATTAGTTTCTTAAGTAATTTTGCCTTGAGTAGGGCCATTAATCACCTCAAACCACATTTTTAACCTGGTATTTACATTATATTTAAATTACCTCTGCAGTGTCAGGTGGATATGGTGCTGTTCTTCACTCCCAGTCCTAAATGTTTATGTAATTTGCTTTGAGCTATTAAGAAATTTCATTCTGGAAGTGACAACACTTCAGGAGTAGATAAAGCAAAGACTGTCTATGAAGATTTCCAACTGCTATGGGATTTTCTGGGATGAAATACAAACAGATGGAAATCATCATTAGAAAAATCTGCATTTCAAAACATTCCAGCTTTGTCTTAGAGAATTTTCTGTGGTGGGGCCAGATCCTCAGCTAATATAACCTGATGTAGCTCCATGGAATGTCATTTCATAGGAAACTTGTCTTATCTTATGAAGAACACACAATTCTTCCAAATCATATTCCTGTGTATTCAGTGTCCTGAGATACTTGTAGTTCATTTGCTCCTTGTTTTACATTAGGCTATTACATGATCCCCTACTCGATCTTAAAATCATTATCTTGCCCTCAGCAGTAATAAAAAAAAAAAAGTGTGTGAATACTCTGAAGGTTTTTCTACATTGCATTCTGAGGGGTATGAGAGCATAAATTGTACTCATGACACCACAGCTTCACTGCTGTTGTTGTCCAAGCTATCTGGATCACAGCTAAGTCTGGTGTATCTGCATGTGTTTCAGTCACACCTCTGAGTGCCATGTAGATATTCCCTAACTGTGCCAAGTAGTCAGGCAGCACTTCTGGGTGTATTATGACACATCAGATGGTGGATGCATCTTTTCCTTCCTAGAAAATATTTATGATTAGATGTGGGAGACATAAGTGGCAGTGCGTATTCCTGAAGAAACTATGAGAGGAAGGCAATCTGGCTGTCTGCAATCCAGGAGCTGTGCATAAACCTCACCTTCCTTGGCTTTGAGAAACACTTGTAGGTAACACAGATTTCTATCCTTCCACTGTAATGTCTATGCTATGCTAAGATAGGACTTGCTGTAATGAAATGGAGAATCTGTTAGAAGGAAGGAAGGAAGGAAGGAAGGGAGTTGATTAGGGATAACAAGAGGTATATTTACAATGGAGAAAAAAAAGTCTCAGAGCCCAGGTCAGCTGCCTCAGATTCAGGGGGCTCAGGGTGAGGGGCTAATAATTGCAGTGTAAATATTTGGGGTCTATGACCCTCCTCTTTCAGTGTAACAGACCATGGGCTCCAGTCTAAGCTTGAAGGTCTACACAAACAGTTCTCAAACACTGTGTTGTGGCACATTACTGTGTCGCCACCCAGTGGTGTGACATGGAGAGCCAGGTAGATGCCTGGATTTGGCCTGGAGAGAGTGATCTAGCATGTCCTGTAGAGTCGCAATATTTTGCCAAGTGTGTCATGACCCACAAAAGGTTGAGAACCACTGTTCTACACTACAGTTTTAGAGCCTGGCAGCCCACCCTTTATCAGCCTGAGTCAGCTGACGGGAGCTAGCTGTGGCCATGCTATAGGTCTTTTATTGCATTGTGGCCCCACACTGAGAAACTGAACCTGAACCCTGCTCACGATACTTTTTATGTCCATGGTGACAAGCCTGGGTCCAATATGAGAAGTCTGGATGCCGGGGTAAGAGAAATAAGGCTGTATTTTGTTCTGTATGTTCCACACAACACTCCTTACTATTTTGATTGATTGATTGATTGATTGATTGATTGATTGATTGATTGATTG
>ML681998.1:24685352-24711204 GCA_007922195.1 Podocnemis expansa | reverse complement strand
TTGATTGATTGATTGATTGATTGATTGATTGATTGATTGATTGATTGATTGATTGATTGATAAAAGGCAGCAGAAAGGGTTTTCTCGTGCCTCATTAGGCCACAGAATACACATGTCCCTTAAAGGTCTGACTGATTTTACAGAAAATAACTCTCCTCTCCCAGTATATAATTATGCATACTATATGGCCCAGAGCAAGAGGAATCATGCTTCAGCAGAATACAAACAATACAACACAAGCCACTGAGCCTAAAATAGCATGAAGAAATAGATTTTTCCAGGTCTAACCAAAATCTATTTCCCTGTTCCAGTTCCAAACCTCAGTCAGAGGATACGCCATTTGGTACCACAGGCCAAATTGGTACCACAATATTTTCTTAAATTGCTCACAGTCAATCTCAAATATCAGTAGCATTGGAGAAACAGTGTTTGCATGAACACAAGCAACAGAAGTAGATACTGACTGCAAAAAATAAACAAAATGATGAAAGTCTCATTTTAGGAAATAGAAAAGCTTTTTAACAGCCAAACATTTGTAATGAATAGTGTAGTTCATATAATTTGCCATTTGCCAGGAATAATGAGTTGGCAAGATCACTTATTATTTTCACATCTCTGTTGCCATTGCCACTTTCATCTTATAATAAACTACCAAAGCTACACACACAGGAAGCACTGATGTCATTCACAATGTGTAAGCATTTCTCCTAGATGTTTTAAAACTACCAATAAGGTACATAGTTCATAGCAGAATTAGAGCTATAGTTTTGTGAACGTCAGTATCTTCAAGACAAAAATCATTGCTGTTGATCTTTCCATATCAATGCTTTTATCTTGTCCTAAACAAAAGTTCATTTTACTCACTTCTAGCATGTATTATCTAGCCATATAGGACAATAATTTCAGTTAGAGCTACATGAGTGGACAGACACTTAAAAAATGTTCCCTATCCCAGTGCAAACCCAAAGTACTTCTATTAGTGTCAGTGGAATTATTCCAGGTTTTCATGGGTGTAACTGAGTCAATAATCTGGCCATAGTTTAGCCCTACTCTGAATAGATGTTACAAGCGTGTAATGTCCTAAGAACATATTGCTTCATAATTTTTGTGTATGTGACTTTTTAAAATATAACTTAAAACAATTTTCACTATTGACAACCTGTAGCAAAAACTTCTGAGCTTCCATTACAATATAAACAATAATTTTAAGGAGTTGTTTTCCCATTTCAAAGCCATGGCATTGGTTCCTAGGCAGCCATATCAAGTTAATTGTTTGAATATAGACTGCTTTTTGGAGTACTGGGTATGCCAGATTCTTTGTGCTTTGAAGAAGCTGAAATTAATAAGACAGATTTTCCTCAGCTGATGAAGTAAGGCAATGGAGATATGTAGTATGGTGCATCTCTAACTGCAGAACACTTTGCAGCTACATAGCTCCAGGGCATTCTTATAAGAATAATCAGCTTTATGAGATATTATTTTACATCAGAATGGCATCAAAAAGGAAATAGCTTTCCCAGTACCTTTGATTAAATGTAATTGTGTCTGAGAAAGAAGTGTAGCACCTACAATAACTAAAACAGGGTAAATGCTCTGCCATGTGCCTCTGACAAATGGAGCACTCAGAAGTCTGAATTACACTAGTTTTGCAATTTAAATTTTGAATTATGAAAATGGTGAGCTACATGGCTGGGCTCTGACTGGATTAACTAATGGAGAAATGCAAAGAAAATGGTCCAGATCAGAGTCTTCTGACTGAGGGTGAAAAATTAAAGGGTCAGAATGACTGGGACTGGATCAACTCAGCAGTTTTACAACTGATAATAGAGAAACTGGACACGACATTTAAGGAAATTCAATTTATTTTCATTGACATGAAAAATGTAGGCTGAAGAGTTCAGTTAGGGGAGGATAGTTACTCAGAAAATTTGAAATTACTTCAGTCCCATAGGGACAAAAAAAGCTCAGCAGTTGCAGAACCACCTTCAGAAATGGAATGGGCTTTGTGAATGTTGAGAAAATAGACCAGGCATGTCATTTATGAACATGCGAAATACAGCAAGACTGCATGGAGACTACAGACAGAGGCAGGTTACTGCCAGCACTGGAAGAAGCATGGCAAGCCGCCCAGAGGCTGGGCTCCACGCTTCCACCCTGCCCCTGGGCCAGCCAGTCCGCCCTGGGGCAGAGTGGGCCAGCCGTGGCTAGGCCAGTCAGCCTCCAGGGTGGGGGGCCTGACTGTGCTGCATGCAGTATGGCCTTTGGTGCAAAGCTGCACCATGCACACTAGTCAGCCCAGCCATGTGCGGGGCTGACCAGCCAGGCTGCAGCTGGCCTCTGGCCCCAGCCACCCCCCTCCAACCCAGCGCTGGCCCACCTGTGCCAGGCCCTAGGGCTGGCGGGGCCAGGAAGAGGGGTGGCACTGGTGGCAGAGGCCCAGGAATCCTGCAGCCCCTGACCCACCACTCATTATAGCTCTTTTCAGTCTTCTGCTGGAGAATTTAAATTTCTTTCTAAATTGAGAATTGAGAAGGAAAGATCTTGCCATGCTGTGAAGACAAAAGCATTGGCCAGTACAGATACAAAAAACCTCAACTGTGCTCAGTTTCATTTTCACACGAAGATGATCATGAATACTTGAATAGTTGGGTAAGCAAGTTCTTTTTGGCTTAATCTTCAATATATTCAGGTCTCTTACATAACCAGAGTGAGAAGACAACCAATTTCATACCTACTGCAGGAAGCATGTGTCTTGCAAGATGTAATCATGTGAGATTCCATTGAAATTAATGAGGCAACATGAAAAATAAAATGTTATTTTTAAGTAAGTAAACATAGCCAAATGAGGCCTGCAATGAACATCTATTTACATTGCTTCAAGAGTGACCATGCTACAGTTTTCAGTCCCTGTAAATGGCTGTAGTGTTTCAGCATGAGGTGTTTTGCTCATATTTTTAGAAGATCTCCAGAGATGGCACCCTACAGGCTTTTCTCAGAACAACTGATACTTTTTCCTGCTGTTACAGTCATGATGCTTAAAAGTGCAAATGAGCCCCTGATTTTCAAATGGAATTGTTGCACTGAAATAACTCAATGTAGAAAACTAAGACTTGGTATGAAAGTAGTGTAACTGCAGAGGGACTTTAAGTATTATAGTGAAAATTGGTTCTAATGTGATGTAATTATGACCCACTGAATATTGCACATTCTGCAGTCCTATTGTATTTTGCCCTGAGTTTTCTCAGCGTAGCCTCATTATGCAGAAACACATATCTGTAACTCTAAGCACATGAATAGTCACATTGATGTCAATAAAACTATTTGCATGTGTTATTTCCTAACCTCTACTGTGCTTATCTCTTCTATTCTTATAATAGAGTAATAGAACAGGGGAGAATAAAAAAATGGCTCCAGAGGAGATTGAACCTTGCCAATTTGATTTTTTTGAATCAGTGTTATTAAATGTTTCCCACGCTAACTTTATTAACTTATGTAAGACCCACATTCTGCAATGAGTTCAGAATAAACATAGGTGTTAATTTGCATGTATCTCAGATCATCATCAGAGCCTAAGGACTTGATTCAAAGAATGGCTTAAGACTGTGCACTAACATTAAGCGTGTATTTAAGTCCTTTTGAAATTAAACATAAAATTAGGCCCTGTGTGGATTTATTTTATAGAGAATCTCATGGCAGAATATACAAGCTGGATTTCTAAAGATAGACACCTAACTGCACATTTATGCCCATTTTCTGCAGTACACTAGAACACCAACTGATTTCAATGGCTGGAAGTATTCAGCGTTGCTCAAAATCAGGGTATTTATTCCAAAACCTAAAAATGCACATAGATGCCTAATTTGAGATTGCAACATTTGAAAATGTTGACCAAACTATTCTGAAAAAAAATTACAAATTAACAAAAAGAAACCTGAACTGTAAAGGGACATCCAATCGGCTCCATCACAGATTTCAAAGGCAATTCATTTGTTAGTCTTGAGATGTATGTGAACCACAGGCTCGCAAAAGCATTTCTGGCAAATGTAGGAAAAAGGACTAGGTGTGGGCAGGTGTATCTTGGATTGAACCAACTTCTCTTAGTAGATGGTACAAACTTTCAAACTACACAGAGCTCTTCCTCCAGCTTGTTTCCCTTCCAGACCTGAGGAATAGCTCTATGAAGCTCAAAAGCTTGTATTTTCCATTGACAGAACTTGGTCCAATAAAGGGTAAAATCAATCAATCAATCAATAAAAGATATTTCTTTTCTCACTTGATATCTCTCATATCCTGGAACAAACACAGTAACAACACTGCAGAAAACAAAGAAACAGTCCTCAGGATAAACTGAATGCTGAATGAGGAAAGATTACTTAAGGCTCTTCTGTTTCTAAGACAAAGCCTCAGTACTACTCAGTTCCCTGACTAATCTTCCAGTGGATTTCGACTCTCATTTCAACTATATTTGTATTGTCATTTAGTGGTCACTTAGCTGGAAGGAAGCAATGCAATGTTCATGGTTCCATCCAGTACGGCTGAAGTCTTCTGTCCAGCATGAAGGCCCTACGCTCCCAGCACAGCCTCATTATGGAGAAGAGGCAGAGGATAAATGGAGGATCCTTTATCTCCTGAGAAGCTGATCTCCACATTTCAAGGAGATGCACAGCTGCAAGCCCACTGCCATGCCCACATGTTCAATGCCCCTTGAACAGTGAACTGTAATAGATTCACTATCGGGGTAAACTCCAAGGTTAAGGAAGCAGGGGATGAACTTTAACCTTAAAATTCTTTCAGGGAAGAAGAGCACATTGCTTGTGATGAGTGATAGGGTAAGAGGAGAGTAGACCAACAAAAAAGCAATCTTTCTTTTCTCCCCCAACCTGCTTCAAAATACAGGTGCTTTCATTTGGACCTTCTCACTACAGTAACCCTTTCAAACGTCATTGTGCTGCTAGGTGCTCTTTGACTTCTTGTCTGGATTATAATCATAGTCCTGTAGGCTTTATCTCTTGTAAGAGGGTCCTCCTGCATATTTAATCTAAATGACATCAGGGTTTGTTGTTCAAAAAGGGGGCAGGGATTTCCCTCTCTACAACCCTTGGGCATGTGAAGAATACAGACACTGTAGGCCAGATTTTTGAAAATGTATATTCATTTGGATGCATACACTTGCATTCTTCTAACCTATTCACAGAAATTCCAACATGCACATTAACTACTTATGCAGAATGGCTTGTGTAGTTCTGAACATATATCTCTGGCCTTGTCTTGCTCTCTCTTTTTTTCAGTTCCCAAAAGAAAGTTTTAAATTTGTGAAGCTTTCTGAATGGCAAGTATAAATCTTTATCGGTTTGGCTAGCATTAATTCTTCTCTCTAAGGGACAAATTCTGTTCTGTGTTACTCTGATATAAAACTGAAATAACCCTGAATTTACACTGATGAATATGAGGGCATAATTTGGCCCAGAGAATCTAAACTAAATATATAAAATGCAAAGAAAGTTACTGCCATCCACCTTAAATCATTATACAAAGTACTGCAACAGAAATAAATGTTCTGATTCCTTTCTCGCTCTGTATGTGTAATAGGTTAAACACAAGGGAGCTGTGACAAGGATAGAGCTTTGTGACAAGCTGAACAGAGTTTCTATTGATTTTGTCAGTCTGTTAGACATTTAATGTTACTTTAATGTAGATTTTTCACTTTCATCCAACTGCGTATCAACATATACTGGTACACACAGAAGAACAAATCCATTATTTTAGTTCTAATGTCATCCATTTGCTATGTAATTATTATAAATGGCATTCATACAAAATTGCAGACAGGTAAAAGTTTTGTGGCACATTAAGGGGATAAATAGGCAAATAAATTGGTTTTCTTCAAGATCACATTAATAAACAAAGAGGCAGAAACCCTTAAGGAAAAATACATATCAAAATTATTTCTTCTCTTATAATTTCTAAAAGTAATAATTATTTCCAGTTTTCTTGGCCAGATGAGGGAGGTAGATTTAAAATAAATCTAAGACAATTTAGCTTGTCCTTTGAAACAACTAGTGAGCACTCAAGCCTCAACAGTGTGTTATCTAAGAGCATAACCCAGCTGAAACGAAGTCTCTAGGCAGGGGCCTCAAACATGTGGCCCACGGGCCACATGAGGCCCCCTAAAGCTATTTCCTGTGGCCCACAATGACACTATTGTTACTGATATTTGCAATATTGTTGCATGACAAGGTTTCAGAGGAGTGGCCCTTGGGCTAATGTACTAGTCCTCATCTGGCCCTGTATTAGTCCTCATGTGGGCCTTGTGGTGATTTGAGTTTGAGACCCCTGCTCTAAGGCTACTAGCCAATGAGAAATCCATGGGGTATTCTAGTTTGTGAAGAAAGAAGATGGTTCCAGTCCCCTAAGTTAAGTAACCATGTGCTAATAGCTGTGTAAAGACACTTCAGCATAAGGTAGCCTCTTCTGATGGCTGTTTCTCAAGGTGTGAAGTCTGAGGCTACCAATCACATTTTTATTTACAGCGACTGAGCTCACAGGAATCAAAAAGGGGAAGAAGGAACTCATCAGCAATATCCTGGCTTGGTGCTAGGCAGGGGCATTACTGCCCACAAAAAATACTCAGGGCACAGGACCCTCCCCCTGCTCTGCACTCCTCTCCAGCCTGGCTGTGCTCCCCCCTCCCCAAAACTACATCCCCCCACCCAACCACACTCAATGAGCAGCTGCTCTTCGGAGCCACTGCACCTCGCCCTCCAATCTCCTGGTCCAGCTGTCTGAGGTCAGCTGGCTCTCTGGTGCTGCTGCACCTTACCTGCCCATCCCTGGGTGGTCCCTCCAGGCCATACCCCCCCAGCCCAGCTGGGCCCAGTCCAGGGCCCGGCTCTCATCTGCTGCCATTGCCCTGGAAAGGACCCACCCTCTAGCCCAAAATGACTCAGGACCCCAGATGTCATTCACTGGCCACCAGCCCAGGGCCTGCTCACCTGCCACTTTACTCCCCCTACCCAATTTCCCTTTCTCTCCCCCTTGCCCGGTGGGCCACACAGCACTTATCCATGCTGTGTCCCTCACCACCACTGAGCCTGGACCCAAGAAGGAGGAATTTAAATTTCTCTCCTCCTTTTCTCCCCTATGCTATGTGTCAGTGATGTGCTGCAGGGCAAGACAGCCCCTGCTGGTCCAGCTGAGCTCCTCTCAGCTAGTCAGTGCACCAGAGCTCAGGGTAAGCAGACCATCTATGCCTGTGGCTGCTGGGATCTGAGACTCAGGGAACTGGTTGGCACATTCAGGGCCCATTCCCCATGTGCCCAGTGCCAGCAATACCACTGGTGCTAGGGTTGATCTTTACTAACAGATGGAATGTTAGCCAGCCAGGGAGAAATTTAAAAAGACAAAGTAATGGACTTTCCTGACAGACCTGTTCTGGAGCTTGGCTTGAGGGGCCATTCTGTGTAATGATTACACTTGCCAAAAATACACAACATGAATGCCCAAAAGAAAGAGAATGAAATGTGCCTTCCTGTGATTTTCCCAGTGGTGGCTTTTGGGGTAGGTGAAGCAGGAAAGCAATAAAGGGCTCCGTCTTTAATTTGGTGGACAGAAATGAAAATATAGAAAGATATAGAAATTTTTCTCATCTAGCAGAGCTAGTAGGGCTGGAAGCCTAAGCACTTTTCACTCTTGGCTCATCAGGGCAAGGTATCATTAGGCTCTGTCCTTCATCTGAATTGCAGATTTCACCATTATCTGCCCATCATCTTCACCCTGACATGCTAAAAAAGCACAAACAAGCAATAGACAGTACAATAATAGGAACTTTTCCAGTGGCCTCAGCTTTTAATTCCCCAGTATGGCAATTTATTCTGCCATTTTTTAATTTTGTGAAATATTGCTTTTTTCTTTTCTTTTTTACCTGTTCTTTTGCTTTTCCTTTGACTTTGTGACAATTTTTGCTTTGGCTTTGGTTAGTTCAGGTTACCAGGTAGTCCATATAGGCTGCTACATATAAATATAGTGCTGCCGTTAGGCAATCATTATAGCTGTGTGTGATGTCTGTGCTGTGTGTCTTTCTTTTGGTAAGTAATTTTTTAGCCTCTTCTGTAGTTATGCTTTAACATTTGAGGTGGGCAGAGTCTTATAAACTTGAGTATTCAGAGAATTTCATTGAAATTTGGTGTTTTTCATTTATATCTACACACTAGAAACCTTCTTTTCACTTATTTTTGTTCATTATAATTATTTGTGTTAAACTACTAGTGCACATAAACACAAGCCTATATGAAAAAAATTGTAAGATTTGACTGCCAAAATTTTAAATGTGTTATTTTAGTTCTTTTCGAGCCATCAATAGTGTTACCGCTTTTTATTTATTAATTAATACTCATACTTTTTAAAAAAATTTAAAATGTTCATTTTCATAGAATCATAGGTTTGGAAGGGACCTCATGAGGTCATCTAGTCCAACCCCCTGCCAAAAACAGCAGGGCCACTCTCACTAAATTATCCCCGCCAGGGTTTTGTCTAACCGAGCCTTAAATATCTCCAAATATAGAGATTCCACAACCTCCCAGGCAACCCATTCCAATGCTTCACCACTCTCCTAGTAAGAAAGTTATTCCTAATATCCAACCTTGACTTGCTCAGCTGCAACTTGAAACCACTGCTCCTTGTTCTGCACTCTGTTACTGCTGAGAACAGCCAAGCTCCATCCTCCTTGGAGCATCCCTTCAAGTAGTTGAAGACTGCTATCAAATCCCCCCTCAGTCTTCTCTTCTACGAGCTAAATAAGCCTAGATCCTTCAGTCTCTCTTCATAGGTCTTGTGCTCCAGCCCCTTGATCATTTTTGTTGCCCTGCACTGGACTCTTTCTAATTTGTCCACAACCTTTTTGTAGTGGGGAGCCCAAAACTGGACACAGTATTCCAGATGCAGCCTCACCAGTGCCAAATAGAGGGGAACGATCACATCCCTTGATCTGTTGGTAACACTTCTGATGCAGTCCAGTATGCCATTGGCCTTTTTGGCAGCAAGAGCACACTGTTGACTCATATCCATCTTCCCATCCACCATGACCCCCAGATCCTTTTATACAGTACTGCTGCTTACCCGATCACTCCCCAGCCTCTAGCAGTGCATGGTGTTTTTCCATCCCAAGTGCAGGACTTGGCACTTGTCCTTCTTGAACCTCATGAGATTTATATTGGCCCATTTCTCCAATTTGTCACGGTCTCCCTGAATCCTATCCCTGCCCTCCAGCATGTCTACCGTTCCCCCCAGCTTGGTGTCATCCGCAAACTTACTGAGTGTGCAATCTATCCCATCACGCAGATCATTAATGAGAATGTTGAACAGAACTGGCCCCAGGACCAAACTCTGGCACACACCACTCATTACTGGTTGCCAACTAGATATGGAGCCATTAATTCCTACTTATGGAAACCAGTGATCTAGCCAGTTCTCTATCCACTTTACAGTCCACATATCCAACCCATATTTCCTTAACTTGCTGACGAGGATGCTGTGGGAAACTGTATCAAAAACCTTGCTAAAGTCAAGGTATATCACATCGATCCCTCTTCCTGCATCCACAAATACAGTCATCTCTTCATAAAACGTGATGAGACTGGTTAGGCACAATTTACCTGCAGTGAATCCATGCTGACTGTCCCTGATCACTCCATTTTCCTCCAAGTGTTTCAGGATGGATTCTTTGAGAAGCTCCTCACCTCAATCCCTGGAAAAATGATGGATTCCTTGAGAAGCTGCTCCATCATTTTTCCAGGGATTGAGGTGAGGCTGACAGGTCTGTAATTCCCCAGATACTCCTTTTTGCCTTTCTTGAAGATAGACACTATATTTGCTTTTTTCCAGTCCTCTGGCACCTCCCCTGTTTACCATGAGTTTTCAAAGATAATGGCCAGTGGTACTGCTATCTCATCAGCCAGCTCCCTCAACACCCTTGGGTGTAGTTTGTCCGGCCCCACTGACTTGTGCACATCCAGCTTCATTAAGTAGTCCCTAACCTGACCTTCCATCACGAAGGGCCTCTCTTCTTCTCTCCAATCTGCTGGCCCTGCCTCTGAAACCTGCAGTTAAAAAAACAAACAAACAAACAAACAAACATTGAGCTCTTCAGTTTTTTCCTCATCCTCCATCACAAGGATACCTGCCACATTCAGTAAGGGAACTACACCATCCTCAATCCTCTTCTTGTTATTAACATACTTGTAGAACCCCTTCCTGTTATCCTTTACATCCCTTGCTAGCCACAACACCAATTGTCCTTTGGCCTTTCTGATTTTATCCCTGCAGTCCCGAGCAATATCTTTATATGCCTCCTTAGTCATCTGTCCAAGCTTCCACTTCCTGTAAGCTTCCTTTTTATGGTTTATCTCAGTGCAGAGTTCTCTGTTAAGCCATGCTAGGCACTTTCCATATTTGCTGTTCTTTCTGCTCATCAAAATGGTATCTTCCTGTGCCCTTAGAATAGTTTCTTTAAAATACAGCCAGCTCTCTTGGACCCCTTTTGCCTTCAGATCAGCCTCTCAAGGAATCGTGCCCATCAGTTCCCTGAGGGAGCCAAAATCTGCTATGCTGAAGTCCAGGGTCTGCGTTTTGCTTCTTTCCTTTCTTCCTTTGACCAGGATTCTAAACTCTACCATCTCATGGTACTGCTGCCCAGGTTGCCATTCACTTCTACTTTCCCAATCAATTCTTCTCTGTTTGTGAACAGCAGGTCGAGAGGTGCAAGGCCCCTAGATGGTTTCTCCAGCATTTGAACCATGAAGTTGTCCTCAACTCTCTCCAAAAACTTCCTGGATTGTCTGTGCACTGCTGTATTGGCCTCCCAGCAGATGTCAGGGTAATTGAAGTCCTCCATGAGAACCAGGGCCTCTGATCTAGAAACTTCTTCCAGTTGTCGATAGAATGTCTCATCCACTTCCTCTTTCTGGTCTGGTGGTCTATAGCAGATATCTACCACAACATCCCCCTTGTTGCTCACCCCTCTAAACTTAACCCACAAACTTTCAACTGGCTCATTTTCACTTCCATAATGGAGGTCTGAGCAGTCATATTGCTCTTTTACATATATCGCTACTCCTCCCCCTCTTCTTCCCTGCCTGTCCTTCCTGAAAAATTTATACCCATCTATGGCAGAGCTCCAGTCATGCAAGCTATCTCACCACGTCTCTGTTATTCCAATTATATCATAGGTCCTTGTCTGCACCAGTCCTACCAATTCTTCTTGCTTGTTTCCCAGGCTGCTTGCATTCCTGTATAGGCACCTAAAATACCAGGCCCTTTTCCCTACTTTCCCCTGTCAATTTTCAGTTCTATTACATCTACCTCTTTGCATTTTCTCCTGGCGTTGTCCTCCCCGACTCACCTCAGGTATTAGGGCTTCATTAGAACACCTAAGACAATTGTTTGATTTTACCCTCCCCCATGTTCCAACGACCCTCTCTTTTATCCCTGGTGTTACAGTCCTGGCACCCCCCAAGGTCCATCCCTTGCCCCAGGTTTCCCATATTGTGACTTACCTTTGGGCTTTGGTCTCCTTCCCCCTTCAAACCTAGTTTAAAGCCCTCCTAACTAGGCCAGCCAGTCTGCAGCCGAATACACTCTTTCTCTTCCTCAACAGATGGAGTCCATCTCTACCTAGCAGTCCTTCCCAGGGTCGAGAAAGCCAAAGCCCTCCCGATGACACCATCTTTTCAGCCAGGCATTCACCTCTACAATGCATCTGTCTCTTCTCAGGCCCCTACCCTTGACCAGAAGGATCGAGAACACCACCTGTGCTCCAAACTCTTTCACCTGTGCTCCCAGAGCCCTGTAGTCACCTTTGATCTGTCGAGGATCACCTCTCTCGGTATCATTGTTTCCCACATGGATGAGTAGCATAGTTATAGTCAGTGGGGTGGATGATTCTGGACAATCCCTCTGTAACATCTCGGATACGGGCACCTGGCAGGCAGCATACGTCCTAAGAGGCCTTGTCAGGGCAACAGATGGGTGCCTCTGTTCTCCTCAGAAGTGAGTCCCCAACCACCACAACCCTACATTTCCTCCTGGCTGTGGTGGCTGTGATGCTCTCAGCCTTGGGAGTGCATGGCGTCTCCTCTTCCACCTCATCCATCATCTCTAGCGCTGTATAGCAGTTCTTCATCACAATGGAGGGAGGGATGGGAGCTGGGGTGGAGCAGTGTCTGCTGCCAGAGGTAACCAGCTGCCAGTGTCCTCCCTCTGCCATAGGCATCTCATCCTTCTCCAGTGGTGCATCAGAAGTCTTCAACACCTGGATAGTATCCTCCTCCTTGCATGTCTCCTCGTGGATGCTATCAAGGAACATCTCCAGAGCATAGATACTCCTGAGCCTAGACACCTCCTCCTGTAACTCTCCCACCTGCCTCCTGAGGGATTCCACCAGAAGGCACCTGTCACATTGATTCATCTCCCCAGCCCAATTGTCTGTGACTGGGAAATGCAGGCCAGAGTCCCTGCAAGTCCATACCAGGATCCGAATAGAGATATCCATGCTCAGGATGTTCGTCTGGCTACAGGCACAGGTGGAGGAGCCAGAAGGGGTGCTGGTGCAAAAGTGTGGCTCCTCTTCACCATTGTGGGCTCATCAGACTCCTCCCGAAACTCCTTCTCCAACTCCCTTGTTTTCAGTCCCCCTGTTTGTGAACTCCCCCTGGTCGCTCAGCCACTGACTTTTAAGGCCTTCGCTGCCTAGGTCAGCCCTTGCCCTTCGTTAAACACAGAGGGGAAGGATGATCACAAGGCTGATTGAAGCTGGTGATCAAAGGTGAGCAGGGAACAGTGGTACAAACAGCACCCGATCACACAATCACAGTCCTAATTCCCACAGTAACTATCAACTAACAGAAATCAACTGTAGGGAAAGACATAAACATACAGTTAGAAATTCACTCACCCAAGCTTCGCTCTCTCCCTTGCTTCTTCAGCTGGGGACTCCGTCGGAGGATGACGGGGTTGGTGCTCCCTGAGTCAGAGCTGCGGCTGGTCTTCTCGGCGTATGCTGATGACATATTCCTCGTGGTCCAGGACCCAGACAACCTGGTGCAGTTGGAGGCTTGCCAGGCTATCTACTCGGCAGCCTCCTCCGCCCGGGTCAACTGGGTCAAGAGCTCTGGCCTGATGGTAGGGGCCAGGTGGCCGGTCAGCTCCCTCCCACCCGCGCTTCAGGCCATCTGGTGGGGCACGGGTCCGCTGCTCTATCTGGGCTTTTACCTTTCTGCCACCCATCCCTCCCCGGAGGACAACTGGCACGAATTAGAGGGGAGGGCAGTTGACCGGCTCTGGAGGTGGACGGGACTGCTGCGGTGCCTCTCCCTTTGGGGACGGGCACTGGTCATCAACCAGCTCGTCCTGTCCATGCTCTGGCACCGGCTCAACACCCTGACCCCACCCCCGGGTTTTCTGGCCAGCCTCCAAGAGACAATCCTGAGGTTCTTCTGGCCAGGACTGCACTGGGTCTCTGCAGGGGTCCTGAGCCTTCCCCTGGAGGAAGGGGGTTAGGGCCTGTGCTGCCTCCGCAGCCAGGTCCACATCTTCCACCTCCAGGCCCTGCAGAGACTCCTTTATGGTGCAGGTAGTCCGGCATGGAGCCATTTGGCATGCATCTTCCTCCGCCGCTACCGAGGGCTCCAATACGACCGGCAGCTCTTTTATCTCGACCTGAGACGTGCTCCGCAAGACGTCTCCGAGCTGCCGGCCTTCTACCATGACCTCCTCCGGACCTGGAGGCTCATTGTAGCCTCCAGGTCAGTTATACCCACCGAGGGGGAGGACCTCCTCGCGGAGCCCCTGCTACTCAATCGCCATCTCCGTGTGCAGGTGGCAGAGGCCCCCTCTGTGAGGTGGAGGTTGGTCATGGCAGGTGTCACCGGGGTCGGAGACCTCCTGGATTATGCCTGGGGGGACTGGGTGGATCCCCATGATCTGGCTCAGCGCATGGGGCTCTCCACCCTTCTCACCCCCCGGTGCCTACTCTGGGAGGTGAGGGCAGCCTTGCCTCCCACTGCTCGGGTTTACCTCAAGTGGGTCCTGCAAGAGGGTGCTCCCCGTGCCCCTCCCAGTCCTGGCCCGCCGGAACTTTTGATCGGGCCTCGGCCCCATCAGCCCCCCCAGCCATCCTCGCCCCATGCCCCGAGCCGGCTGCTGGACCTGCAGCCGGTCTCTTGCCGAACCGCGCCTCATAAATATCTGTACATGCTTGTGCTACATACCATCCACTTCCTCGCCCTTGCGTCCCGCCCGGATACAAAGTGTCAGGACCTCATCCCACCTACAGAGGGTGAGGACCCCCGGTGGGCCAGTCTGTATGCCACCCTCACTCCAAGGCCCGCCGGGGACATCAGTTGGCGGCTCCTCCATGGAGCCGTGAGCACAGGCGTATACTTGGCGCGGTTCACCCTTTGTCCCGACACCTCCCCCTTTTGCGGTGCGAGGGAGACCCTGGTGCATGTCTATCTAGACTGTGCCAGGCTGCAGCCCCTCTTCCGGCTCCTCCAGAACCTCCTCTTGAGGTTCTGGCTGCACTTCTCCCCACACCTGTATCTTTATGCACTCCCCATCAATGGCCCCACAAAGTCGCGGGACTTCCTCGCCAACCTCCTCTTGGCTTACGCAAAAGTAGCCACCTATAAAACTCGGGAGAGGAGGTTCCCTGATGGAGGGGCCTGCGACTGTGGGGCCTATTTCCGGTCCCTCGACCGTGCACGTATCCAGGCAGAGTTCCTCTGGGTGGTGTCCGCTGGCTCCCTTGACACCTTTCGGGAGCAGTGGGCACTGTCCAGGGTTCTCTGCTCGGTGTCCCCTTCTGAAACCCTTGTTATAAACCTGTGACCCTCACACCCGTCCCTGTTATTTCTTGATTTGTCCCCCGAAATCATTTGAAAATCAGTCCAGTGCCAACTCCCCATAGGCTGGGGGAGGGGTTCTAGAAGTGGGTGGGCTTACACCCAGCCACCACATTGGTTTTCAATAGGTTCTTCAGGTGGGGAGAGAGAGAAGAGGACACACCCTGCCTGACCAGCTCCTGGACCTGCTCCTACTTCCACCACCACCACCACCACTGTTCCTGTTGCCTTTTCCTCCCCTGCTCCTGCTCCTGCTCCTGCTGCTGTGACTGGCTGGCCTCTCTCCTTCCCACCCCCCTGCTCTGTGGGGAAGGGGGGGAGAGCTAGAGAAGAAAAACTTCCACCACCACCACCATCTGGAGAAGACCACCTCTCCTGCTAGCCAGCCACCCAGTTCCTGCTGCTGCTGCTGCTGCTGCTCCTGCTGCTCCTGGAGCCTGCTACCTCTCCAAGAAGAAGGCACCACCACCACCACTGAGGGGAGGCCTCCGAAGACTGAGACATTGCTGCTTGCAGTGGGGGGTGAGCTACCAATAGCACCACCACCCCCCCCAGCTGCTGCTTCCCTGGTCTCCCCTCCCACCACCAAGAAGGCAGCAGGCTCCCCAACTTTGAACACCTTTGGACTCCTTCAGCAGCAGGGACCATAGACCACCCCCCCAGCGGTAGCGGCTCCTTTTTCCCGGTAGTTTAGTCCCCCCCCCCGGCTTTTTCCCCCTCACCCCCAGTGGCTGGAGGGCTTCCCACCCTGTGTTTTGCCCTCCAGCTAGCTCAGTGCCCCTACCCCTCACATACCCCCCCTTAAATGCCTGAGTTTGGTTTAGCTTCCTGCCCCACCCCAGCCCTGAAAGTTTGTTTGGTTTTGGTTCCCCTGCCCCACCCTTCAGCCCCCATTGTTTTTCTGTCCCACCCTTGATGCCTGGTAGCCCCACCCCTGCACTATCCACCCCCAGCCAGAGTTGGCCAGGCTATATCTGTCCCTGATTCCTTTTTGTTTATTCCCCATACACTGCACCCCCAATACAACTGTGATCCCTGCCCCACCCAGTGCAGCCGGAGGAGCTGGCCTCTGTTAGCCCACATAAGCCCCTTGCCCTGCTTTCCCTGGCACCTTCCTCCCTTGCCTGCAGCCTAGCAGGGAGGAGTGGTTGCAACCCCATGAGTCCCATATAGTTTACCCTTCATCCACTCCTTTCCCATTGCCTGGTTCCCTCCCCCCCATTGTTCCTTACCCCAGCTTGCCCACCCTAAGTAACACCTCCTGTTCCCTCCATTTTAGGAACATGGAGATCTCCCCAGCTCCCTCTGAACCTCTCCCACAGCCTGTTCCCCCATCTCTCCCTGTGGCTGCCCCCTTGACAACTGCTGCCATTCCTACCACCTCTGGTGCCCCTACTAGGGCACCTGTGGCAGCGGGCACGGGAGGGGCTTCCACTACTGCCGCCCCAACCTCCTCAGCTGGAAGAAAGAGCAAGGGGAAGAAGGCGAGCAAGGGCCCTGCTGCACCCGCAGCCCCTCCACCGGCTGCGACCCATTCTTCCCCTGCCATTGCCTCCACCAGTTCTGGGGGTCCTTCTGCCCCCAGAATGTACGCCCAGGTGGCTGCCACCCCTCCACCCACCGCCACATCATCAGCCCGCACCGCCTCCTCTAATTCGACCTCAGGGGGCCGGGGCCCCTTCCCCTCTTTGACCAGGAGGCACGGTGTCCGCTGCCTCCTGGTGGCTGCCTCGCCCCACGTAGAAACTTACGTGCGGGCGATGGCGAGGGTGGTGGGGCCCTTGGCCATTGTGGCAGCCTCCAAGATGTTTGGGAAGATGGTATTCTTCCTGGCATCGGAGGCCGCCACACTGGAGGCGGTGGTCAGGGGCTTGGTGGTGGTGGGGTGTCCACGTGCCAGTGGAACCCTTGGAGGACCTGGGCATACGGGTGGTCCTCACTTCCGTTCCTCCCTTCCTCCCCAATGCCGCCCTGCTTCCCCTCCTCTCCACTCTGGGGAAGCCGATTTCTATCATTAGCCCTCTCCCACTGGGCTGCAAGGACCCCGCCCTCCGTCAGGTTTTGTCCTTCCGCCAGCAAGTCCAAATCCAACTGCCGCCGGCGGGGGCACGTGACAGGGTGGCACTGGAGGGGTCCTTCCTGGTGCCCCATGAAGGGGCCCATTATAAAATTTTCTACTCTTTGGGGGAGGCCCGGTGTTTCCTCTGTAGGGCCACGGGGCACATCCGGAGGGACTGCCCCTTGGCCCAGCATGAGGAAGGAGCAACTGGGCCTCCAAGAGCTTATACGGGCACTGACCACACCACCGCCGGTGACCCTGCCCACCCGGCCCCTCAAGCTGCCTCTCCTCCATCGAGGAACACAGCTGCCACTGCCTCTCGGGATGTGGGGTCCACAGGCCGACCATGCTCAGAGGAGCGGCCGGGCCCTGTCGCCACCTCCACTGGACCATCTGGGACGGGGCCCAGAGAGGAGAGGGCAGCGGCCGAGGTGGTGACCCCAGATATGGGAGAGGGCGCACCCCAGGGGGAGGGTTCCTATCCCCTTGATGTCCCTCCCCTGGTCCCTTCTCCCCAAGAGCCTTCACCCTTGCCGCCTATTCCCGCCCCTGCTGGACAGTCCTCAGACTCCATCTTAGAGGGCTGGGCTCTCCCCCAGAGGGTACGCAGCAAGCGCAAGAAGGCTCTGTCCCTCCCCAGCACCTTAGATGGGGAGGAGGCCCACCGGAAGTCTTTGCGGGGGGCTGATACTACCACCTCCACTAACACCATCTGTGCTGAGCCACTTTCTGCGCCCTCTGGTGAGGTCCAGCAGGAGGCTCCGGCTGAGGAGAGGAGGGGAGCAGCGCTGCCCCCTTATGGGAGGCCCCTGTTGATCCCTCTCCTGGGGAGGCCGTGGATGGAGCCACCCCTGCCCCCCCCAGAATCTGCTATGCCATCGACAGCTGAAGTGGGGGGAGGAGTAGGCTCCATCTTTGCGGAGATCGAGGCCCTGGGTCTGACCTTGGTAGCCCCAAGGGAGGACGAACCTCTACCAGCGAGCTTTGATCTGGGTGACAACGATGTTTTGTCACCCCCTCCCTTGCCCCAGATCCAACCCAAAACTGAACCCCTGTCTGCTGTCCCTGCTTCTATCCCAGGGATACCCCCGGGTTGCTTCACCTGCCCGGCTGCTATAGATCTTCCTGTGGCGGCCGCCGAGCCCCTCGAGGCGACGGCCAGCCCTGAGCAGCTGGGTCCTGGGGTGTTGTCCCTGGGGGCACAGCTGCCCCTTCCCTCACTTCTCTATTCTCCCGTGTCTGACGCTGAGGATGTGGTGAACCAACCGCATTCAACTCCCATCAGCATGGATCCCGTTTCTCACTCCTTATTAGTAAATCCTGTGCCCGGTCAAGGGGAGCCGCACCCTGGTGGTTCGACTTCCGGGGCCCCTATTCCCACAACCACTCCTCCCCCTCTTTCCATCACTTCTCTTCCTGGTCCCAATCCCATCCCTCCCTTTAATGTCCCCCCCTTTCCTACCCTAGCCCCATCCTCTATTACTGCCACCCCCAGGATGGTGGCTTTCCCCTTTCCATCAACCACTTCCCAGGAGGTGGTATTTGTGGCCCCCTCCGTCCCTGGGGCTGCTGTCTTCCCTCCACCACCACCCTTCCTTGTGCTGGGAATTCAGCTGGGAGCTATGGTGCCCACACCATCGGCACCGAGACGGGGCTCTGCACCCTGTCTTTTGCTCCCGGCTGACCGCGGGGCCAACACTGGGACCCAACCGGAGGACGGCCAGGACTCTCCAACCCCGGACCCCCTGGCGCTGTGGGGGGGCTGCAAACGTTCCTGGAGAACACTCGTGGAGCCAGGAGCCAGGTGCAGCTCGCCCTGCAGCGCTGGGGGAATTTCCACCTCGTCCTCCGGGCCATGAGGGCCATACTGAAGGAGGGCAAAGGAACTGGGAAACGGGATGCCACGGCCTACCAAAGGCCCTGCAGCTTCCGTGACTCCCTTATGACTTTTGGGGTCGGTCACGGATTGCTGCGTGGCCTGATGGAGGCTGCTGGCTTTCCCGTCACCTCTGAGGATCCCCCCAGCCCTCCCCATGGTACCCGTCACCTTCGCCACATTAAACACCAGAGGCTGTAGGTGGGGTCTCCGCAGGACCCAGGTGCTCTCCTTCCTTCGGGAGGGGGGGTACTCTGTGGTTTTCCAGCAGGAGACCCACATGGATCCAGCTGCCGAGGCCGGCTGGAGTGGGGGAACGGGGTGTATCTGAGCCACCTGTCCACCTGCTCCGGCGATGTGGCCACCCTGTTCACCCCCAGCCTACAGCCTGAGGTGCTTGAAGTTGTGCCGGGCTGCCTCCTGCACCTCCGGGTCCGTATGGAGGGGCTGGCATTGAACTTGGTCAACGTCTATGCCCCGACATCGGACCCGGAGCGGTTGCAATTTTTTTCCTCGGCACCTTGGATCCTCGGGAGTGCCTGGTCCTCAGCGGGGACTTTAACACCACCATTGAGGAACAGGACCACACGGGGACCGAGCAGTGCCAGGCCGCCGCGGACATCCTCAGGGAGGTGATTGACCATCACTCACTGGTGGACGTCTGGCGCAACCACCACCCGGAAGACGAGGTGACCTTCACCTGTGTCTGGGTGGGGGACCATCGGTCGTGCCACTCCTGATTGGACCGCATTTATCTGTCTTGACACCATCTGGCATGGGCCCACTCCTCCAGCATTCGGCCAGCCCTCTTCTTGGATCACCATCTGGTGACCGTGACGGCCTCTCTCTCGGCGGAGAGGCCGGGGCCGGCCTATTGGCATTTTAATAATAGCCTGCTGGAGGATGTGAGCTTTGTAGCGTACTTCCGGGAGTTTTGGCTGGCCTGGAGGTGGCAGAGGGCCGCCTTTTCCTCGGCGCAGCGCTGGTGGGATGTGGGGAAGGTGTGTGCCCGGCTCTTCTGCCGTGATTACACTCGGGGGGCCAGCCGGCGGAGGGATGCAGGGATAGAGCAGCTGGAGCGGGAGGTCTTAGAGCTTGAGAGGCGCCTGGCCACCAGCCCTGGGGATCCATCCCTCCTCGAGGCGCACCGGGAGAAGCAGGAGGAGCTGCGGGCCCTCGAGGACCTCCGGGTCCAGGGCGCCTTTGTTCGATCTCGCATCCAGCTCCTTCGGGAGATGGATCGCGGCTCCCTCTTCTTCTATGCCCTGGAGAAACGGAGGAGGGCTAAAAAGCACGTCACCTGCCTTTTGGCGGAGGATGGCGCCCCCCTCACGGATCCGAAGGACATGCGTGGAAGGGCCAGGCCCTTCTACGCCAGTCTTTTCTCCCCAGATCCAACTGACCCTAACGCCTGCAGGGTGCTCTGGAATGAACTTCCCATGGTCAGCGAGGGCCCCTGAGACTGGCTGGAGTCACCTCTCACTCTGGCCAAGTTCTCGGAGGCCCTACGTCTCATGCCCACCAACAAATCTCCGGGAACAGACAGGCTGACCGTGGAGTTCTACCACGTCTTCTGGGACATCCTCAGCCCCGACCTCGCCATCGTCTGGGCTGAGTCCGAGGAGAGCGGAGAGCTCCCCCTTTCTTGCCAGCGGGCGGTGTTGGCCCTGTTGCCCAAGAAGGGGGACCTCCATGATCTCCGGAATTGGTGTCTTGTCTCGCTCCTCAGCACGGACTATAAAAAAGTAGCCAAGGCCATCTCGCTGTGCCTGGGGTCCGTGCTGCAGGACGTGATCCATCCCGACCAGACCTACACCGTCCCAGGCCGTTCCATCTTCGACAATCTCTACCTGGTCCGGGATCCCTTAGAGCTTGGGTGTAGGGATGGTCTGTCGTTCGCCCTCCTGGCCCTGGACCAGGAGAAAGCGTTCGACAGGATGGATCATGGGTATCTCCTGGGCACCCTGCAGGCGTTTGGCTTCAGGCCCTGGTTTGTGGGGTTTCTCCACGTGCTGTACACCTCTGCAGAGTGTTTGGTTAAGCTCAACGGGACCCTGACCGAGCCGGTCAGCTTTGGGCGAGGGGTGCGTCAAGGCTGTCCGGCCAGCTGTATGCTCTGGCCATCGAGTCCTTCCTTTGTCTCCTCCTTTGGAGGTTGATGGGGTTGGTGCTCCCTGAGTCAGATCTGCAGCTGGTCTTCTCGGCGTACACTGACGACGTGTTCCTCATGGTCCAGGACCCGGGTGACCTGGTGCGGTTGGAGGCTTGCCAAGCTATCTACTCGGCAGCCTCCTCCGCCAGGGTCAACTGGGTCAAGAGCTCTGGCCTGATGGTAGGGGCCGGGTGGCCGGTCAGCTCCCTCCCACCTGGGCTTCAGGCCATCCGGTGGGGCGCAGGTCCGCTGCTCTATCTGGGCGTTTACCTCTCTGCCACCCATCCCTCCCCGGAGGACAACTCATCTGTGCACATATCCGGGCAGAGTTCCTCTGGGCGGCATCCGCTGGCTCCCTCAACACCTTCTGGGAGCAGTGGGTGCTGTCCGGGGTTCTCTGCTCGGTCTCCCCTTCCGAAACTCTAGTTTTGAACCTGTAACCCTCACACCCATCCCTGTTTTCTTTTTTGTTGTCCCAAGAAATTAGTTGAGGGCCTGTTTTGTGCCGCTTCCCCTAGGCTGGGGAAAGGGTTTTAGAAGTGGGTGGGCTTATGCCCACCCACCACACAGGCCTCTTCAATAGATTCTTCGTCTAGGGGATCGCCTTCACTTCCTTCTCAGGGCTTCACCAACTCTTTCCCTCTCCAACTCCCTTGTTTTCAGTTCCCCTGTTTACAAGCCCCATTTTAACTTTGTAGTTTAGCATTAGTTTATTTATGTTAAGTGAAAGAAGATCAACTTACAAGCTTCATGAGGGGAAGATCTTACCCAAGAATTATTTATGAGTTCCAGAGGGACAGTCATGTTATTTTGTTTCAGCAAAATAAACAAGGCATCGTGTGGGGCAGTTAAGGGTACGGGGGGGGACGGACTGGAACCACTGGGAGGGTAGCAGTGGGGGCTGATAGGGGGCCCCACAATGGGTCTTTGCTTAGGGCCTCCAATTTCCTAAGGCCCCCTCTGGATTTTCCTTACCATGGAAGGAAAGCTTTCTCCAGCGCAGCAGCAGAAACAACATGAAGGGCCTCATTTGAATCTTTCTGCAGTCAATAGAAAGACTTTTATTTACTTCAAGGGGCTCTGGACGCATGCTGCCCATACTCAGCTTGATGACCTAACAACCTTGTTCATGGCCTTGAAGAAGACTCTCCTCTACAGTCTTCTGGTAATAAGGGTTCACCCATCTTCGAAGCATTTGAGGAAGTGGGATCTTCTCCCACAAAAGCTCACGCAAAAAATAAATCTGTTAGTCTTAAAGTGCCACACAACTCCTTGTTGTTTTTTTTACTGGACTAGACTAACATGGCTATCCCTTTTGAAATAGGCTCCCAAGTAAAGTGAATGTTTTTATATATCTTTATTATCTATCCTATATGTTCAGTTTCATGTTGCATCTAACAACAGTCCAACCACCACATTACCAGTATGGCCAGTCTACCACACCCATTCTGGCCACCAGTCTATGTGCTAGACTGAATGTGATTTTCAAAGGCATTTAGATGCCTAAATATGCATATTTAGATTAATTTTTAGATGTATTTACATGCCTAAAGATGCAAATAGGCACTAAGTACCTAAGTGAGTTTGGTGATCCATTGAAGCCAATGGGACTTAGGTGCCTAGCCTACTACCTCCATTTGAAAATACCGCTCAGCATCTCTACACAATCGGGCTTGAAAAGATGAAGCTGAAATAAGAAATTGTGGAGTGGCGGAAAAGAGCTTTGTTTATGACAAAGCTACCAAAGTACCTGACCCATAGCATTTTGATTTTGGATGTTGTAGCTTGCAGACAAATCACTTGCCCAAAACCAGGCTATTTCTGACCTTCCAAAGTGATCACTGCTATGGACAAGGTGGCCTGTACTTGCCCCAAATATAGATATACAATAACTAATACCAAGATTCCTGCACTTAATGAAAGACCTCTGTGTACTGAACTAAGCTCTGATCAGCTATTCTGTCCAAAAACTTCTTTCCTAAATGTTTTTGATTGATTTTAAAACCTCAGAAATGTTAATCATGGGTGAAACACAAAAGATTCTTATATGGCTTGTTCACTACATATAGAGCGCATAAATCTTATTTTAAGACCTTAACTGGGGCTTAAATTGTGTGCATTTTGCAAAAAGGATGAATTTCATCAACAGTCCCTGTTACCCAAGATTATGCTGAACCCAAAGTTCTTGGTAACTTTACCCTTTGCCAAGTTCCATAGGGGTAGCCACACTAATCTAGTTCAGCAAAACAAATAAGGAGTCCTGTGACACTTCTAAAGGCTAACAAATTTATTTATCACATGAGCTTTCAGGGGAGAAAATTCCATTTTGTCACATGCTTTGAAGATGGGGAACTTACAGAAAGTAAGTAAGTAAGTAAATTCCCCATCTGCAAAGCATCTGACAAAGTGAGATTTTCTACGACAGCTCATGTGATAAATAAATGTGTTGATCTTTAAAAGTGCCACAGGCCTGCTTGTTTGTTTTACCCTTTGTGAGGAGGTGACAGGAAATAAATCAATGGGGACACAGCCATCCAGCTAATAAATAGCTGATGCAAATGGCAAACAAAAGGTCTTTCACTCAAAGTATGTCTACACACAGGCTTAAATTCAACCTAATAAACATTAGGTCTAATTTAAAAATAGAGCTGTTTACACAGCACTTGGGTGATTTGACCTAAGGCTTCCCTTAGGCTGAATCCAAGAGAGGTCCCTTTGAAGTTACAAAACCTCCTGTAACTTCAAAGGGATCGTCAATGCAAATGCTAAAGTTCGAACTGATGCTGTGTAGACATATGAATTCGAACTAAAATAAGTTCAAATTCATGTTTGACCTTCCTCCCAGCATGCATAGCAGTGTTCAAATTGACAATCCCTTCAAAGTTACAGGAGGTTTTGTAAATTCTAAGGGACCTCTCTTGAATTCTACCTAAGGGAAGTCTTAGGTCGTATCACCCAAGTGCTGTGTAAACTGTTCTATTTTTAAATTAGACCTAAAGTTTATTAGCCCGTGGGGGGCTGTCAAAGGCAGCCCTGTGTGGGGCTGTCAAACCCCTCTGTCAGTGGGTTGCAGAGGCAGAGGGGTTTGACACGGGGCTGCCTCTGCCCCTCCCGACAGTGGGGTTTGACAGCCCTCTGGGGGGGGGCTGACAGAGCCAGGGTTGTGGGGAGAAAGGATTCCCCCAGCCAGGTGCTGACAGCACAGGGCTGGGGGAATCCTTTCTCCCCTGCCCCCCCACTGTGAGGTGTGTGGGGGTGCCCTGGCTCCAGGGAGCCCTGCCAGGGGACAACATCCCCTGCCAGGCTCCTGTCTTCTGAGCTGCAGCTGGGGGAAAGTGTCCCCTGCCCAGCTCTGGTGGCAGGGCACCTAGAGCTGTGCAGGGGATGCTTTTCCCTGTGCTGGGCTGTGGGCCTGGAGCCTGGTATGGGATTAGGTGGCAAGATGGCCCTGCCAGGGGGCCATGTTGCCACACCTTCCATGATGCCCCTCTTCCAAGTCGAACTAGCATGTCCTGTCTATGGACCTGCTAGTTCAAATTAGTTTTCCTAGTGTGGTCATGTTAGTTCGAATTCACTCAATTCGAACTAATCATAATTAGTTCAACTTGATTAGTTTGAATTGAGTCAATTCGAACTAACTGCCTAAGTGTAGACATACCCAAAGTGTCTACCTTATTTACTCTCCAGAACTTAAACTCATTAATTGAGCACTCCAAATTAACCCCCAACTCATATTTACCCAGGGTCTTGAGGATTTTCTCGAGTGGATAACTATAGACGTCTGGTGGCTGGATTTCCAGCTGCAAGGACATTTGAGAGGTAGGCCTAGTAGCAACAGCAAACTGTTTCTTGGTGGCAAGGCGGCACCTGCATTTATGGGAGAATATGGAACTCTAGTGTTGGACGTTACTGGGGTTGTTGCAGAGAAACTGAATTTGTTGCCTGTTATTCCGAGCTGAGGCACTGAGGTGCAAACAAACAACTTTCCTGGAAAGCACCAAGATAAAACAAACAAAGAAGAGTTGAGTGAAAACAGCTCACTAATAAGTGAGCACAGTTTACTGTAATGGCTCTACCAGAAAGCTATTAAATCAGAGAAGTCCTTGCTCTAGTACAGTGTTTCCCAACCAGTGTGCCGCGGCACACAGGTGTGCCATCAGATCTGAGCAGGTATGCCACAGAATTTTTTTTAAAAACTACTCCAAAAGCTCTGGATTGGCTCATTGACTTATGAATTCATTTGGAAACTATATGGTGGTGTGCCTCAAATTAATTAAAGGTAGCAAGGTGTGCCACGGCAGAGAAAATGTTGGGAACCACTGCTCTAGTAAACACATTGATGTAGGCAAGGTCGGAGGGCAAAAGAGCCTCGAACATCTCATTGGTCAATACTGTATCTGGTAACCAAATAATTCATAAACAACAGACATGGATAGGTTAATTATATGCTGTATACTGAGTATAATTTAATCACATAACCTGCATATTAAAGATAGGAAAACCATGTAGGGATTTAGGCATGATGTAACCTGTTATATTAAGAATGCAAAATGTTAAAAAGCGTAAAAAAAAAAATTCTCCTCTCACCCCTATGGGTGGTATGTGTCATCCTCAACCTCAGGTCCTCTACCAGAGGCCTAGGAGCTTGAGGGTTCTGCGCAGTATCTTAGCTGTTCCTAGCACTGCACTCTTCTGGACAGAGAGCTCTGATGTTGTTCCTGGGATCTGTTGGAGCCACTCTCCCAGCTTAGGAGTCACAGCCCCGAGTGCTCCTACCACCATCGGGACCACTTTGGCCTTCACTTTCCACATCTGTTCTAGTTCCTCTTTCAGGCCCTGGTACTTCTCCAGCTTCTCATACTCCTTCTTCC
>ML681998.1:24650778-24684952 GCA_007922195.1 Podocnemis expansa | reverse complement strand
CCCCTGCAGCACCTAACGAAATAGCATGTTCACATTGTGAACATGCTATTACGTTTCCTGCTTTTTAGCCTATTTCGAAATGACGTTTTGCTCATTCGAATTAAGTCATTTTGAAATAAGGCGTTATTTCGAAACAAGTTGTTTCGACACAACGTGTTTCGAAATAACCATGTGTGTGTGAACACAGCCTGGGTGTTGGACTTGGGGTGGAAACCTCCGTACATTGTGAGGAGCTTCCGGGTCATCACATCGGCAGCCTCCATGTCTTCCTTTGGCCAGCTCACTATACCGGCAGGGTATCTGATGACTGGCAGGGCGTACCTGTTGATGGCGTGGATCTTGTTCTTCCCATTCAGCTGGCTCTTCAGGACCTGTCTTATCCTTTGGTGGTACTTGGATGTCGCAGTCTTCATTGCCTCCTCATGGTGGTTCGCATGTGACTGTGGGATGCCAAGGTACTTGTAGCTGGTCTGTATGTCTGCTATGTGGCCTATTGGGAGTTCCACCCCATCAGTCTTGACTACTTTCCCTCTCTTTACTACCATCCGGCCACACTTCTCCAGTCCGAATGACATCCCAGTATCCTCACTGTAGATCCGTGTCAGGTGGATTAGTGAGTCGATGTCTCGTTCATTCTTAGCATACAGCTTGATGTCATCCATGTAGAGGAGGTGGCTGATGATAGTTCCACTCTTGAACTTGTATCCGTATCCAGTCCTTGAGATTATCTGGCTGAGGGGGTTCAAGCCAATGCAGAACAGCAGTGGGGACAGCGCATCACCTTGGTATATGCCGCACTTGATGGCCACTTGTGCAAGCTGTCTTGAATTGACTTCCAGTGTTGTCTTCCACAGTCCCATTGAGTTCTTGAGGAAGGTCCTTAGTGTCCTGTTGACTTTGTATAGCGCCAGACATTCACAGATCCACGTGTGCGGCATTGAGTCATAGGCTTTCCTGTAGTCAATCCAGGCTGTGCTCAGATTGGTCTGTCTAGACCTTGAGTCTTGGGTGACTGCTCTGTCTATGAGCAACTGGTGTTTTGAGCCTCTGGTGTTGTTCCCAACGCCCTTCTGAGCTGTGCTCATGTACTGGCCCATATGGTCCTGTAGCTTGGCGGCTATGATGCCTGATAGGACTTTCCATGTTGTGGGGAGGCAGGTTATTGGCCAGTAGTTGGATGGTGCTGTTCCCTTGTGGGGGTCTTTCATGATCAGCACTGTCCTTCCTTGTGTTAGCCAGTCTGGGTGGGAGCCTGCTGCTAGCAGCTGGTTCATCTGTGCTGCTAGGCGTTCATGCACTGCTGTTAGTTTCTTTAGCCAGTAGGTGTGGATCATGTCCGGGCCAGGTGTTGTCCAGCTCTTCATGTTCTTGACTCGCTGTTGGATGTCTGCTACTGTGATGGTGACTGGTTCCTGTTCTGGGAGATTGCTGTGGTCTCTTCTCAGGTCCTGCAGCCACTTTGCACTGGTGTTATGAGTCTTTTCTTTCTCCCAGATGTTCTTCCAGTATTGTTCAGTTTCTGCTGTTGGTGGCTCTGCTGTTATTGTGTTGTTGCACTGCAGTTGGGAGTACACCTTGGATGGTTCTTTGGGGAACAGGGCATTTATCTTTCTGGCCTCTGCTTCTCTAGTGTATCTCCTTAGCCTGGTAGCCAGTGCTGTGAGCCTTTGCTTAGCAGTCTCTAGGGCTTCAGATGGAGTCAGGCCCTTGTATTTTCTCAGTCGCCGAGTCTTATCCTTAATCTCTACCCCCTTCTGTAGTTCCACCAGCTGACTAACTTCGCTCCGGCTTGCCTTGATCTTATCCTCCAACCTCATTTTCCAGGGGGGGGGTATGTACTGCTGTTCTTCTTGATTGTGTAGCCAAGCATCTCCAGGATTACAGAGGCTGTAGCGTATACCAGTTCATTGGTTTCAGTGATGGTGGTAGTAGGAATTGTCATTAGGGCTCTATTGGCATCTTCTAGCATACTATCTGATGGTACTTCTCCAAAGAGCCTTGGTAATCGGTCTCGAGGGTTGACTGTAGCTAGTTTATCCATGATCTTATGCCTCATATCAGCTGCTGTGTTCTGTAATGGAGGGGATGGCAGTGAAGTTCCAGCTTCAGGTGTTGGCTGCACATCTAGTTGTTCTTCTGGGGCTTCTTCTTGAGTCCGGGATGTAATGTGGAGATGGTCTATCTCCAGTTGTGAGAGCAGCTGCCTCTTTACTATTTTGAAGCATTGGGTAACTAGCTGTTTTTCAGTTAGCGTGGATGTAGGTCTTTTGTCCATCCATAGTTCCCTCATACATTTCATATATCCCCTCTCATTAGGTCTGCTGTTGTAGTAGCATTCCATCAATTCCAGGTGCTCGTCCATGCATGGTTTGTTCCAGTAGCCCACTTATCGTCAGATTGTCCTCCTTCCCCAACATCTGACGCAGACCTTGTTAATCCGGGCGACGCCCAAGCCGGCATGACTCTCCTAGTTCATGTCACTCTCATATTTGAGGTAGGCAAGTGAGGCGTTAGGGGGTCCTTTGCCCAAGGACCCCTACTGGGAAGGTAGACAGGTACCCACTGGGATTTGAACCTCGGTCTCCCGTATCAAAGGGCGTCGCTATTAACCACTACGGCGCTCTGAATCACTACGCTATCCACTCACCTCTATAGATATATATATATCTTGTGAACCCTGTATTCTGGACTTACTTATATAGGTCCAGGCATAATTTGGCTACTCCTCACTAGGTTGGATATATAAGGAAGAACAAGCAATCTCATTAAAGACACCATCTACCCATTCCACTGCTTAGTGTCCTGAGTGGACCTGATCCTTTCTTCTAACAGTGTCTCAGGCTATGTCCACACACACATCATTATTTTGAAATAAGTTAATTCGAATTAAGAAAATGTTAATTCAAATTAAGGTATAGCCTGCTATTGAAACAGCTGTTATTTTGAACTGGTTGATTATTTCATAATAATGCAGTTTGGACATGTTGTTTCAAAACAGTTGTTTTGAAACAATGGTGTTGTTTCGAAACAACATGTCCAAACAGTGTTATTTTGAAATAGCCGTTTCAAAATAACAGCCATTTCAAAATCAATGGGGTTTGACCAGTTTCAAAATGACGGTTCTTATTTCAAAATGAAAGAGCCTGTCATTTTGAAATAAGAAAACATCATGTGGACCTAATCTTTTTTATTTTGAAATAACTAGTGTTATTTCGAAATAAAAGAGACGTGTGGACATACTAAGTGTCCAGTCCATCAAGTTCAGATTTCTTCCTCCTTTTATACCCAATTTGGTAGCATTACATAACTCAGTGATTGAAAAAACGGTTAAGCAGAAGCTAAGTTAAGTGTTGAATATTCCAGCCTATCAGGTAAGGAATCTTTTGTCAGTTAACCAGCCAGTATAACAACAGTTAACTATTGCCAGACTTTATGTCAGGAGCATCACTGCCCCAGGAAAAGACCCGGGGCCCACCACCTGTGGCCCGATTTTTCCCCTGGGCCCGATCTGGCCTTGGGCTCCTGCCACTGCCAGCCTGGCTCCGGATCCCAGCTGGGAGAGGCAGGCACTGCTGCAGGCGGCCCGGCCCGAATTCCCAGACAGAGACCTGGCTGAGAGTGGCAAGCACTGGCCTGAGATGGGGCTGGGAGAGGCAGGTGCTGCTGCCAGCGCCTGGGCCCTGAATCTCTGGCCGGGGACAGGGACAGCAGAGGCAGGTGCTGCCCCGGACATTCAGGGCACTGGCGCTGGGACTTGGGGTATGTGCCCCATGTGCCAGGTACCAGCAACACCCCTGCTTTATGTCTTGCAAAATCACATCCTTTGGAAAAACTCATCAAAAGAGCAAAGGGGTCATATTTGCTTCTCATGGTCACTCACTTTCCCCTCTCCTCCAGGTTAGTTAGTTGTGCTAAGGTTTTAGAAAGGCCTCCTTTTAGCTGCTTTCATCAAAAAACATAACAACTTGTTTTCTGACATGCTGGCACTGGCTCAAGTATGTTACTGGGCTCTGGAATATCAAAATCCTACCTCTACAGACCTGCTTCTCAGTCACATACTTTTACAAAGTTTGGCAGTGTAAAGCACTCCTAGTGTAACTGAAAATGAGAACCACTGTCATTATCCTTCTCTTCCTTTCACTCTCTGTGAAAATGTATGGTCTTTTCTTTTCCCAGTTCTTGGAGTCCTTCTTGTCATAAGTGCAGGCGACTGGAATAGATGACCTCACAAGATTATTGCCAGTCCTATGATTCTATGATTACCAATAAAAAAGAAAGCTAGACAGTGGCAAAAGGTTATACTGATCCATCACAAAAGGCAGGAAAATGCTGGGTAATATTTTTCAGGAGAATTGTTCCAGATCTTGCTGTCACAGAACTCAGTTAAAATGTGAAGGTTCTCATTATTACTTAATTATGTATACCTAAAATAGATATTTAAATGATAGCATTTTACACTCATTCATGTGATTTTACAACTATTCATATAAATAAGAATACAAGAAGAAAAACTTGTAGAAGTTATTCCTTTTCCTCTCCTTTCCTACATTAAAATCTTAGTGTGGTTATATAGCTTCTACTATCAAACAAAGTTCAAGAGCAGAATGATAAATTGCCCCAAGAATATGAAATAATATGCTTACACCTGTTAAACTAAAAACCACTTGATGACTTTTTACTTTAAAAGAACATTTTTTTAAAGTAATTGGATCATATAGCATTAATAAAGAAATAATTTTACTGGCAAGAGTCTCTCCTACTGAACTATTGATCATATTAGTGAAATCCATCTCTCTGTGATTTAAAATTTATTGTAACTAATTCATTACACAGGATCTTTAGTAGATGAACTGAAGCTATTGATATGTACCATTTCAAGTCCAAAAAGAGAATAAAAAAATCAATCCCAATGTCAGTGAAAAACACATTAAATGGATAAAGAACTGGCTAACTAAGTGATCATGAAAAGTAATTGTCAATAAAGAATAATCATCAAATGAAAATGTTTCTAGTGGGGTTTCCCCAGATTTTGTTCTGAGCCCAATGCTATTTTTATCAATGATATGGAAGTAAAGAAAAAATAATTGCTAATAAAATGACACGAAGATTGGTGGGGTGGTAAATGAGGATAAGCCCAAAACAGCCGTATAGAGCACTCTGGATTACTTGGTAACCTGGGACCATTGAAATAAAATATGTTTTAATATAGCCAAATGCTGGGTCATATCTCTAGGAATGAGGAAAATAAAGCATACCTACAAAATGGTAGAAACTGATCTTGGAAAGCAGAGACTTTGAAAAGGATTTAGTGGGCCATAGGGGCCAACCACATCAGAACAACGTTTTTAAGGTGCATTAAAAAAGCCCTGGCTGGGATGATTTAGCTGGGGTTACTCCTGTTTGAGCAGGGCAGTGGACTAGACAACACCCTAAGATTCCTTCCAACCCTGATCTTCTATAATTCTATGAATGCTCAAGTACAAAGCTATGGCAGAAATTTCTAATGTGATGCTTAGATGTGTTGCGGGGGCAGGGTAGTGAGTAGGAATGGAGATGTGATTTTTGCCTCTATGTTGCATTGATGTGACCACTATTGATATACTGCATGCAGTTTGAGTCCAACATTGTACAGAGGACAGTGCCATATTTCCTATTAGGCACTATAGGCACAGTGCCTAGGCCTTACAAAACTTTTAGGGCCTACGAAGGAGGGAAAAAAGTAAAAAGCAGAAAAAATAAGGAAAAACAAGGAAAATCACATGGCTTAGCATTATAGTTTAAAGTGCATCATGTCAATCGACGTAATTCAACTGGCATTCACCCTTCTTTTTGCAGATTTTGGAGTGAAAGTGCCTAGCGCCTACGAACACCAAAATCCAGCCCTGACAGAGGATTTTGAAAAACTGGAGAGGGTATAGAAAAGAGCCACACATGTCAAATGAGGGCTGGAGAAAATGCCTATAGTGAATAATTTAAACAGATCAATCTGTTTAATTCATCAAAAAGGAAAAAGATTGAGAAATTAGTAGATTACACTGCAATCTTCACAAGGAGAAAATAATGGATGCTAATGTCCTCTTTCATCTATCAGAGAAAGACATAACAAGAATCAGGGACAAGTAAATCTGGGGAAATTCAAATTAGAAATAAGGCACACATTTTAAGAGTGAGGATGGTTAATTACTGGAACACATTACCATGGCGAGTAGTAGATTATCTCTTGATATCTTCAGACCAAGACTGGATGCCCTTGTGGAAGATGGCAATTACAGGATGTTGGGATCAATACAGAGATAACTGGATGAAATTGCTACAGCCTATACTATACAGACTTCAATCCTCCAACTTCCAAGCACATGTCAGTGGAAAACTAATCATATGCACACCTGGAACAAGCAACACAAAGAAGTCTAAGATGCCTTAAAACAGACCATCTATGAGGCTTATAGGCTTGTGAAGAATTCATTGGCTTTGCTATCTGCCACCATCAGGCCTCGTTTGATGAAAACAACATTGGGATCACAGCTTTCTGGGACCAGCAGAGAAAAGCTTTCTTCCACTGCCAAAACCACTCATTATCCAGTCAGAAGTGTAGCTCTTTCCATCAGATAAAAGCTGAGGTTCAAAGGAGGTCCAAGAAATCAAGAACAAGTGGTGAGAGGACACAGCAAAGGAATTCCAACCATTTCCTGACAGAGAAGATATGCAGAGCTTTTTCTGTGAGACAAAGACCAAACTCATGTGACTTCACTTTGCTGGAATCTGAAGATGGTAGAATCCTGTTTAAAGAGACAAATCTATCAAGGAGCATTGGAAGCAGAGGCAGTGCTGAAGTGGGGAGGGACCCAGGGCACAGGCCCAGCCCCCGCCCCCAGGGGCAGGCCCCACCCCCAGCCAGAAGGCCCCGCCCCCTGGCCAAGGATAGGGACAAGGGGGGCCGTGCCACAGCGGGCAGCTAGGCAGCGGCACAGGCCAGCCAGAAACAGCCACAGGCAGCCAGGCCCCCAATCCCCAGCCGGGGATGGGGCCACCGCAGCCACCAGCGGCCAGGCCCCAGATCCCTAGCAGGGGATGGGGCCGCCGTGGGCAGCCAGCCAGGCCCCAGATCCCCGGCCGGGGACGGGGCCATCACAGCCACGGCTGGCCAGGGATCGGGCCCTGGATCCCCAGCCCGATTGGGCCAGAGATCCAGGGCACTGGCGTTGGGACCCAGAGCACATGCCCTGGGGTGCCCAATGCCAGTGATGCCCCTGGTTGGAAAGAATGCTACAAAAAGTTTCTAAACTGAGAATTGACAGTGACTGATGCCACCATCAATTCCATCCCTCAGGATACAGTCTGGGAAACTTTCATGAACCCAGCAACACCTGAGGAAGTCTTCAAAAGCAATTAAGCAAATAAAGAACAATAAAGCTTCAGATCCCATTGGAATACCAGCTGAGGTTCTGTAAGTAGAAGGGGAGAAAGACTGATAAACAAGCACCATTTGCTGTACCTGATGGTCTGGGGTATCAAAGAAATCGCTGCTGATTTACACAATGCTACATCATCACCATTTTCAGAAAGGGAGAGAGGTCCACTAGCACCTAACAGGCATTGACTTCCTCTCTATCACTGGGAAGCTTTTCACTAGAATCTCACTGAATCATCTTCTCCCTCTTGCACAAGAGGGACTTCCAGAGACTCAGTGTGGCTTCCGAACATCAAAGGGCACCTTTAACATAATTTTACCAGCCAGGCAGATCCAGGAAAAAATGTTATAAACAACACAAAGAGTTGTGTATGTTCTTCATCAATCTGATCAAAGCCCTCTGTCAATTCTGAGGCTCCATGAAAATAATTTCAAAGTTTTATTTCACGAGTGAATTTACCACCATTGTAAGACTCCTCCATGAACAGATGAGTGCCTTCATCCTGTGCAGTGGCTCTGTTTCTGAGCCCATTGTAATCCAAACTGGCATACAGGAAGGTTGAGTATTGGCATCCACTCTCTTTTCCATTTTCTTAGCATCTATGAAAATGCTAATCCAAGACTGTCTGCCATAGGGCATTGGAATTCAATATTGGATGGACAGCAGGCTCTGCAACCTCTCTCATCTCTATGACAGAACTAAAATAACATTGGTAACAACTGAATGGCAATAACCTGTGTGCCACTACAACAGATGATTGTGCTATAGTTGCATATTCACAGGAGGCTCTACAAACAACCTTTAACTTTTCCCATTACAACAGATGATTTGACCTCACCTTCCTCTATAACAGGGCTCTCGAACTAAAATCACCATAAGGTCCGCATGAGAACTAGTACAGGACCACATGACGACTAGTACATTAGCCTGCGAGCCGAACCACTGACACCATTTCATACAACAATATTGCAAATATCGGTAATGATACTGTCATTGTGGGCTGCAGGAAATAGCTTTAGGGGCCACCTGTGGGCTGCATGTTTGAGACCCCTGCTCTATAAGCTGTTCCTCAGTGTTTGAATCTTATCAACTGCTTTGATTTGCTGTTACATGATCCTATGACTTACATTTCCCTGCATTTATTTTTCTCTCATTCTGTAAGTTGCCCCATCTTAAAAGCATCTGATGAAGTGGGGTTTCTCCCCTGAAAGCTCGTGTGATATATAAATTTGTTAGGCTTTAAAAGTGCCACAGGATCTTTATTTGTTTAACCTTGAACTGTTTATTCAAAGCTTAAAAATACCTAGGGGTAACTCTGAACATTAGCAAAAGAAAGCATCTCCATCAATCTGCTCACATTCAATATGGGAACCAGCAAGAAAATTCTACATTGACATAGAGGAACTGGAAAATGTAGAACATTTTGCCTATCTTCATAGCCATATCTGACAGAAGGCAAACATAGATGTCAAGATTCAGCAGAAACTCCATTATGCAGCCTTATTTTCAGCAGACTGTCTCAACAACCAGTGACATCAGAAACACACTACACTCTTAGTTTACAAAGCAATGGTAATCCTAACTCCTCTCTATGTCCACAAGACCTGGGTGACCTACAGAAAACTTCTGAAAAACCTGGAACACCAGCACCAGCACCTTCTCCAGAAGACCCTCAACATAAAGTATGAGTACTGCTTCACTAACATTAGTGTTCTTACAAAGCAAATATTTTCAGTTTTGAGGCTGATTAACCAGCATGAGCTGAAGTGAAGTGGGCACTGGATGTGCATACCTTACAGGGGTAAAAGTATAATTTGGGGGGCCCTGGAATGCTCCCATGTGGGTGAGCCCCCCGGATCCCAGCTCCTGCCCCACCACATACCAGCAGCCTCCTGTCCCCATTACCTCCCCAGCATGAGCAGGGCTGCCCCTGCACTTACTGGCAGCAGTGCAGCTGGGGAGGTGGGGGCAGTAGGCCCAGGGTCAGGGCAGCAGCATGGCTGGGGATGAGGCTGCAGGCCACAGATTGGGGTGGGGCATGGAAGGGGAGGGGTTTGTGGCAGGGCTGGAGCCCCCCAGCAATGCCCCTGGTGCCTGCCCCTGCCCCTGTCTGCCAGAACGCATCAGAATGCTGCTCCGGGGCCTGCTATTTTTAAATGGTGGGCCACAGAATGCAGCGTTCTGGCTCCATGTTCTATTTTTAGGGACCCCAGAACGCTGAGCCCCTAAAAATAGTGGGCCCTGGAACACCATTCTGGGGCATTCTGCCTTACTTTAACCCCTGATACCTGATGCATGCCTACCAAAACAATTAGTGTGGGCTCAAGTCACTGAAAGAGAAAGGAAACTGAAAGGTCAGATGAACAGACCCCTACAGATCTGCAGGTATCTGCATCCACTATTGCTGAGGATTGACCTGCGGATGTGGATTCTATTTTTATCTGTCCAGGTCTGATCCATCACTTCAGCTGCTGCTATGATCTGCGCCAGCAGCACACAGGGGAACAAGGAAGCACTCCAGCCAATCCTAGCTCAGTCGTTATTGTGTTCTGCCAGCCAATCAGAGTCTAAGTAACAGCAGGCTGGGGATTGGAGAGTCACCGTTCACTAGAAATTTCCAGAGGGGTAGCCATGTTAGTCTGTGTATAGCAGATGCATCTGATAAAGTGGATTGAAGCCCATGAAAGCTTATGCGTGAAGAAATCTGTTCGTCTATAAGGTACCACAGGACTCTCACTGCTTTCACCATTCACTGTCAGTCAGTCAGCATGCTCGCCTTTGATTGGCTCATTCCCCATGACATCCCTGCCCACTTCTTCCTTTTCTAGTTTGTAATTTGCATGTCATGTTGTCAACCAGAGATTTCAATGGTAGCCAAGGAAACTTGATTAACTGCACAGCATGTGAACCGCAAACAAGAAAAGGAAAGAATGAGTGAGACCCATATGGGGAATGAGCCAATCAAAGGCTAAAATGCTGACTCTGAACCCAAGCTTGGTTGTGGATGTGGTTACGGATATAGATAAAAAAAGGCATGTGGCTGTCAGATAGGATAGATACTCCCAGTGGGCAAATGTGGATCAAATGTGGATCCACATTTTTGTATTTGTTCAGGGCTCTACCTATGAAATGTTTCAAATAAACCTTCAAAACCAACATTAAAAGATGTAGCATCAACATCTCCCAGACTGGGAGAAGGTAGCCCAGGAAAGGGCTAACTGGCAAAGACTTGTCAGAAAAGAAATGAGGATTTTTGAGGAAATTCTCCATGCCCTGGTTGCAGAAAAATACCAGAAAAGAAAGGGCAGAAAAATATCATACAGCAATCATGGTCCAATCCAACTTTCTAATACCATTTGCCACACTTGCCAATGAATCTGTGGCTTAAGGACCCTTGTAAAATAAAACCTATGAAAGTGATCATCCTTGATGCTGAAGAATCACCAGTGATTACACGGGAAGTCAGAATAGACAATCAAATGGTCCCTTCTGATTTAACATTTAGGAATCTATGAGCGGTTTAGAAACCGAGAAGAAAATTTGAATGGATGGGACTGGGAGCTGTCATGAGACCTTTTAATTCACTTGTGGTATGTGCTGTCTTCTGCCAGTGCAGCACATTGTCAAAGAGAATACTGCGGCAGCAGGTCATTCAAAATGTCCCCTCCACTGGAAAGTCTGCAATAGTCTGAAAGGCTGGTGATACAAGAATATACTGCTTCATTGTATCTACTTAACAGCCTTGAATAAGGGGCTGCTATGAAACTTTAATATAATGTAAAGCTGGTAGGTAACATTTTCAAAAGGTTTTTCAGTAACTTAGAGTCCTAAGACCCATTTTAAAAATATAATGGAAGGCTATGTCTACACACAGTCAGTTAAACTGATTTTACTTTGATTGATTTAACCAAATCAATCTAAAAATAGTTAAACTGATTTAAGTAAAATCGATTTAACAGGTCCATAACAATAAAACCCAAATTGAACTAGCGTGTCCAGACACAGGACTTGCTAGTTCGATTTGGGAGAGGGTGAGCCTGGGAGGTGAGGCAACATGGCCCCCTGGCAGGACCATGTTGAAATCCAATCCCCTGCCTGGGTCTCACCTGGAAAGCCAGGCATAAGAAAAAAGCCCCTAGGGCAAGGATCCCCCTGTGCCCTGCATCCTACGCCACTGGCTGAGGGGGCAGCGGAGGGACCGCCGGGCTCCCCGCATACCCCCCCTGCTGGCTGGGCAGCAGGGGAGGGATCCCCAGGCACCCCACATCCGCACCCCTGCAGGGTGGTGGGGCACGGAACACCTGGCGACCCCTGCCACCACGGGCTGTGTGGTGGGGCAAAGGAGCTCAGGGCATCCCGCGTCTCCCCCCGCTTGTAGGGCAAAGGGGGCAGGATTCCCCCTGGGTGCAGCTGCTGGGCGCGCAGGGAAAGGAGTCCCATGCACCCCGCTTCACCACACCTGGCTGGCCAGCAGGGGGCAGGGAAGCCGGCACTCTGGGCTCCCGCCCCACCCACAGCTGCCAGGCCTACAGGGAAAGGAGTGCTGCGCACCTGGCTTCCCCTGCACCTGGTGGGCAGCAGGGGCAGAGAAGCCAGTGCGCCTGGCTTCCCCACAGCTGGCCAGATGGCAGGACCAGGCAGATCCACATGCCTGGCTTCACCCTGCAGTCAGCCAGGTGGCGAGTGCGGCCAGCTGCAGGGGGAAGACGGACACATGGGTCTGCCTGCCCCTCGCCACCTGGCCAGCTGCGGGGAAGCTGGGCACTCCAGGCTCCCTGCCCCTGGCATCTGCCAGGGGAAGCCAGGCGCAGGGTGTTTTTCCCACCACTGGCCCAGCCAGCTGGAGGTGGGGGTGGACCCCCCTGCGCTTCTCTGTGCCTCCCCTCCCTCCCTGGCCAGAGTGCTTATCCATTCCCTGACCAGGCTGCTGGGGGAGGAAGGTCAAAGTGTTTTATCGATATGTGGGTCATAGCGATATAACACAAACACACGGGGTTATTTTGAAATCACAGTTTTGAGATAACCCTTATTTCGATATAAAACTAGGTTTTATTATATCAAAATGATTTTCTTTATTTTGAAATAATGGTGCTCCTTCTTTTGAAATTAGGAAACATTGTGGGGACCTTATGATTTTTAAATTGAAATAACCAGTGTTATTTCAATTAAAAACCTGCATGTGGACATAAACTAAGACTGTAAGTTCCATTGACTTTCAATGAGACTGAGGCTCTGAAGTCATTTTAAAAAAATTAAATTTATATCATTGAGGTACTGTTGAAAATGCTACCCACTATCTCCAGAGGGCATTGGAGTTTGAAACATTAGCTGTTCTCCTCTAGTGATAAGTCTCACTTCTAAGACAGGAATCCAAGAAAGGACATGGAGGTTAATTGACCTTGTGCCAGTGGGTATTAATTTACTTTCAACATTCCCATCACTGAAATGCTGACTCTTTCATTGCTCACAGGAAGCTTGGTAATTGGTATTGTATAAAAGACACAACTGACTAAATGTAATTCATAAGCACTCACTATAAATATTTGTTGTATTATTAGAAGATGATGATGCAGGAGGTGATGTTGCACAAAGGAAGATTGAAGGTAGGCAATCTGCTGAGGCTGGATTCCCCTGGTGTAGGTTTAGGGAGAGTTTGGGACTGGAAGCAGAGAGATGCATGTTTGGGACAGCAGGAGCCATCCTGGCCAGCAGAACAGCCATTTGGAAGCTTCCATCCATCTGAATAAGTCAGAGCAACTCTTCAGTTTGGGGGCGAAAATGGCACTGCTCCATCTAACAAATCAGGATGTACACCAAACTCTTTCATTACTGTCAAAGAAATGTTAAAATACATAGCTTTAAAAAAACCCTCTTGTAATATAAAAAATATCAAGTATGGTTGATGGGAGATTGTGAGGAGGGTGATACAAGGTTTCTCTGAGTCTTGATGTTTGTTTCCCTGAGTGTAGTTATTAGTCTGAATTGGCAGAAATACTGGCACTTGTTTCCTATTTGCTGACTGAGACATATGTCAGTAAGAGGGCACACAACACACTGAACAGACAACTGGGCAGACTTTTGCCTGCTTCTGTGTGAGGTCCTACTTGGGATAGTTTTAATAAACGAAACATGACTGAGTGGCTTGGATATTCTAGTGAACAGATCACATGACTGGGTTTTGGTATATTTGATTTCAGTTCCCATTTCAACAACAGGCTTTCATTGTGATCTTGGACAAGTCTCTCAATCTATCCTGTGCTTCACTTCCCCATCTGGATTATGGGAATAGTACTCCTCTACTTCACATGGATGTTGTGAGACTACATCAGTGATCAGGAGGCACTCTGATACTATGGCAATGAGGGTCACATAACTGTAAGCATAGATTTTGCTTGCCTGGATAAATTCAAGTGTAGCTTGATTTTAATGGAAGGTTAAATTGTAAATAAGGTTATAGTGGAGTGTGCTGGAAACAATGTTTTCAGACTAGCTGAGATAACTGGGAATATATTAAACTGATAGCTTGAAATGTAGATAAGATAAGTACATAAACTATTGGTCCTTACAAAATCTGTAGAATGAGTGTCCTGTACATGAGCTTTATAATGCCCAAACCAACTAAGTTCAAGAAGTACAGACATTAGCCATTAGGCTAAATGTACATCAACTGTGTAGTATGTGCTATAATTTGGAAATGCAATACCACACTGCATCCCTGCATCTAAGCTTTTTATGGCTATGCCCACACATAGACGCTTATTTTGAAATAAGTTAATTCGAAATAAGTTAATTCAAAATAAAATTGTTATTTTGAAGTAACAAATTGAAATAAGCAAAAACCTCAAACTGAAATAGCAAGTCCGGACACAGGACAGGCAGGGCCATGTTGCCAGCCAATAACCACCTCAATTTTAATTTGAAGCAATTATTTAGAATTAGCAATATTTCAAATTTATTATTTCAAATTAGAAGTCTAGGGAAGACTCTAATTTGAAATAAGGTTGGAGTTATTATTTCAAAGCAGAAAGTCTTGACTAGATTCTCTAATTCAAAATGTGGGAAGGCAAGCAAAAGAATACAGCCATTATTTTGAAACAAACTTATTCCGTGGCTTAGAATGGCTTATTTTGAAATAATAATTTCAATTTAAGCACTATTTCAAAATAAAAGCAGGTTTTGTTATTTCAAAATAGTGCTTTGTTAATTCAAAATAAAGAAATGCTTAATTCAAAATAACAAAATGTATGCACAGACAGGAAAATTGTCATTTTGAAATAAGCCTCCTTATTTCAAAATAACTTCTAAGTGTAGACATACCCAGCATGGATTTATATAGTGGCATTATGATATTTTCCGTCTTGTTACTTATCCCTTGCCGAACGGTTGCTAACATTCTGTTAACCTTTTGATGATTGTTGCACATTGAGCAGATGTTCTCAGAGAACTATCCATGATAGTATGTGTATGCATGTGGAGAGAGAGAGAGATAGGTTTATATTTTTCAATGTGTATTTTCCAATGTGCATTATATTGCATTTATCAACATTGATTTCCTCTACCATTTTGTTGCCTGGTCACCCAGTAAGTAAGTTTTAGATGTAACTATTCTGAGAAATTTTGTATTACCTGAAACTTTTGCTACCTTATTGTTCACTCCACTTTCCAGATCATTAATGAGTATGATGAGCAGCACAGGTCACAGTACAGGTCCTTGAGGTACTTTGCTATTTGTATCTCTCAACTGTGAAAACCAACCATTTATTTCTACTCTTTGTCTCCTATCTTTTAACCAGTTACTGATCCAGAAGACAACCTTCATTCTTACCCCATGACTGGTTACTTTGTCTAAGAATATTTGGTAATGGATCTTGTGAAAGGCTTTCTGAAAATTCCAGTACACTGAAACCATTGGATCACCTTTTCCAAACATTTATTGACACCCTATAGGGATTGTGAAAGATTGACAATGCATGATTTCCCATAACAAAAGTTGTGTTGACAATTCTCCAACAAATTGTGATCATCTATGTGTCCAATCATTCTGTTCTTTACTATAGTTTCAAGCAATTTGCCTGGTACTGAATTTAAGTTTGCTGGTCTGTAATTTCCTGGATTAGCTCTGAAATCTTCTTTGAAAAATCAGCATTATATTAGCAACACTCCAGTCAACTGATACAGAAACCGATTTAAGTAATAGATTAAATACCACAATAATTCTGCAATTTGGTATTTGGATTCCATCAGAACTCCTGAGTGAATACCATCTGGTCCCAGAGGCTTATTAATGCTTAAATTAACAATTTGTTCTAAACCTTCTCTATCAGCACCTCAGTCTGAGACAATTCCTCAGATTTGTCACTTTAAAAGAAAGACGTGTGGAACTCTCCCTCACATCTGATACAATGAGGACCAGTGGAAAGCATTTATTTAACTCCTGTATAAATAACCTATCTCCCTTGAATGTATCATTAGCACCTTTGTCATCCAGTGGCCCCAGAGATTGTTTGGCAGGCTTTCTGCTTCTGATGAACTTAAACAGAATTTACAGTGAGGTATTTTTTGGTTTTTGATGGTTTTTTTGGGGGTGGGAGCTGTAGGATATTTTTGTTGTGGGGTTTCGTAGGGGTTTTGGTTGGTTTGGGGAGGTTGGGGTGGATTTTTGTTTTTGTTTTTGTTTGTCTTTTCCTAGTTGCTCTTCAAATTCTTTTTGCCCTGCCTACTTGTACTCCTAACCTTAAATTGGCAGACTTCATGCTCCTTTCTATTTTCCTCAGTAGGATCTGACTTTTATTTTTTAAAAGTTATTTTTTGTGTGTCTACACAACCTTTTTACTTTATTTTTAACTATACCATTTTTACTTTTTTTAACCACAGTGGCAATTTTGAGACCCCTTTCTTTATTTATTATTAGGTATACCTTTGCTCTGAGCTTCAGTAATGATGTTTTTTAAAGATTTTCACGCAATTTGCAGGCATTTCAGTCTTGTAACTATGCCTTTTAATTACCATTTAACTTGCCTCCTCATTTTTGTGCAATTCCCCTTTTTGAAGTTATATGCTATGGAGGGTTTTCTTTCTTTCTTTCTTTCTTCCTTTCTTTGTATTTCCCCTCTTCAAGGATGTTAGACTTATTTATTATGTTTGCTATTACTGAGTGGTTCAGGTGTTTTAATCTTTTTTATCAGATCCTGTGTGCCACTTCAGATTGCATCAAGGATTTCCTGGCCTCTTGTAGAGTCCAGAACTAGCTGCTCCAAGAAGCAGTCATTAATGGGGTATAGAAATTTTATCTTTGCAGCCTATCCAATCTCTTGAATATATCATGTACTGTTTTTCACAAAATCAGTATGCCATGAATTAGTCCCCACTTCTAAATGAAAAATAGGAGACTTGATTGACCTGCTTTTTCAGTGTACTACACAAAAGTAGACATGACCATAGCTAATTTTCTGACTTCTTAGCAGCAATAATTATCTAGCATATATCATTAGGGCCCAAAATTTTGAAGGCAGTGAACCTATACACCAGGGGTGGCTAAACTTATGGAACGCAAGAGCCACAGAAGTTGATTATTAAACCTTCAAGGGCTGCATTGAGGCATATAGTCATATTTTACATATAACTTATAATAACTTATTTCGAAACAACACCCTGCATGTAGACATAGCCCTGGTGACTTGATACTATTTAATTTATCACTTTGTTCCAAAATTTTCTCTAATGACACCTCAGTCTCTGATGGTTCTCAGATTTCCCACCTAACAAGGATGGTTCAAGTCTGGGAATCTTCCTCACATCATTTAGCCATGAAGACTGATGCAAAGAATTCTACTTCAATAGCCTTATCTTCCTTCATTGCTCCTTTAACATATTGATTTCCCTGTTACCTCTCTTGTTGTTTAGCAGGCTTCCTGTTTGTGAAGTACTTAAAAAATGCTGTTACTTTTGAGTCTTTGGCTAGCTGTTCTTCAGATTATTTTTGAACTTTATTTTCCAGGGTCCATATTCCTTTAGATTTTTCTCAATAGAATTTAACTTCCTTTGGCATTTAACTGTTTCATTTACTTTGCTGTTTAGCAACTATGATACTTTTTTTTTTTTTTTGGTCCTCTTACTATTTTTTTTTTAAATTTGGCACATACATTTAAATTGAGTCTCTATCCTTAAATGCGTCCATGACTGTTGCAGGGATCTCAGTTTTGGTACTGTGACCCAGGCCTCCTGGGATAACCACCTAAATATGCAAAGATCAGGGCAAGCTGCAAAAAAGTGAGCAGATTCTTCCAGCACTGGTGGGTTACTTGGAGATAAACTCCTCAGCCAGTCACAAACAATGCTTCTGATCCCCAACACTGGACATCAGTAAGCCACCATAAAATATGCTCAGCCCACTTTACTGCATTTCAGGCCTGGTCCTCAATACAGCCACTACGTCTGGTAAAGAGAGAAGTTGCTTAAAACTCCAAGTTCTTTACCCAGAAAGGTTTCTTCTGACCCCAAAATGTTAGGCACATTACCCAGAACAGTATGAGTTTGCATCTTACCCAAAATGCCATGCTGCCAGCCAATCCTTTAGCAACTAAAACTAAAAATTTAATATAAAAAGAAAATAAACAAAATGAGAGATGTTATAGGGTCAAAGTGGATCACATACATCCTAATGATTTAGAGTGCATAGAAACAAGTCCTTGAAGAATTTGGAGTTTGCAGGTCTCAGGCATACATCCAATACCTAGATGGGTTTAAGTCCTTGTTTCACAGCTTCAGTTGTCAGAAATCCAGTTTTAAGAAATAGAGACCAAATAGTGCAGGTGTAGAGTTTGTTCTAATTCTCCCCTGAGATTTAACAGGCTGGTTTCCAGAGCAGTGCTGGGTGAGATCTCAATCCTGCGACCCAAACTTTCCCTGAGAAGCTTGGACAGATATGAGATAAAGGGATTATGTTCTTCACTCCCTTTTATAGTTGTCACAAAGTGGGCATTTGTAGGTCATTTCTTCATGTCCACTTTGATGACAGTTCTCAGGTACTTAAGTGGAGAATAGTAATGTATATCATCCTTTGAAGTAAAACCTTCACCTCCTGGGCACCACAGGTAATTAGCTGCATTAGCACCATTAACAGACAGTTTACATTGATACATCAAAAGTCTGTCTAGATATTAATGTTCCCTTTCAGCCCCTTCCAACAGAACAACAGTGACAAACAGGGAAGCAGTTCATTTACCTTGCTATCTTCTAACAGGATATATGTAAATTTAATTAAGAAACCACTGTTGATACACATGCATATCACAGCCCTAGCCTAATCGTAACGCTACCATTGCACTTGCCTATAATGTGTCTTTAAAGGTTAGGTATGGGTCATGTATTTTACAAGATGGCTTGGCCTTCTCCGTCCTAGCACGACAGGTAATATACCTTTTAATTTCTGTTTAATGAACTTCCTTGTTTTCATGTAGTTCTTCTTTCTTCAATTAAATTTAATGCAGATTATTTTGATTTAAAAGATTGCAGGTCCACACCACATTTCCTTATACTGAGATTAGGTTCTCCCTTATCTTGTAATAAGGAAAGTCATTTTCATATAATAAAATCTAATATTATATCAAAATGACGGTTAACTCAAAACTGTTATTTCAAAATAATGCTGTGTGGATGTGTTATTCTGATTTAACTGTTATTTCAATTTAACACTTTTGCCCTTCTCCTTCCTGGGGTGTCCTTTTTCTATATTTTGAGTGGGGGCATGGGCCTTCTACAGGACCATGATGCCACACCTCCCATGGTGCCCCTCTCCTAAATTGAACTAGCAAGTCCTCTCCATGGACATGCTAGTTTGACTGGGGTTTCTAGTGGGGGCCTGTTAAATTGATTTAATTTAAATCGATTTAACAATTTTTATAGCAATTTTATTAAAGCAACATAACTTAAATTGATTTAACTGTGTAAGTGTGGACATAGCCTTTAAATTTCCAGATTTAATCTCTGGACACAGTCAAATTCCTGCTATGTCCTAATTCAAAGGTAAAGTTTAACTGCTGTGTAGACATGTCCTGGGTTTTGTGTGCTACAGCACTAGCTTAACTACTGACATTGATTACGTAATGTGTCTTGAATGTGTTCACAAGACAGCTTTTGGGTCATGCCTTGGCAATATATTAACCATTATCAATGCACAATACAAGCAGCTACAGAAAAGAAGAAAAAGCCCAGACCAGGTGGCAAAATCCATTATGCTAACTGTGGGCAGTAGCATCCCAAGAAAACAAATGTTGCACATCTTTATTAGGATGCCTGAATCCAGTGATGAATCAAATGATAAAAAGTGTAAGAAAAAGCTTACTTGTTAAAGTCAGCATGTCTGAGTAGATACTCTCCATTTTTTGTTTTTTCTCAGGAACAGGATCTTGATTTTGTTAATGTAGCTTTTACTGGCTTTGCAGACAGCTGTATATTTCTGGCTGATTGTCTCCCAACTGCTTGTAGAACTCATGCAGTAGTGTATTAAATGTTTTATTATGGCATATTGCCACTTACTCTAGGCATGTAATGACAGTGATAGCATGTTCTTTCAGGATACTATTTTCTGTGGTTAGGAATGTAATTGTTACAACACTCCTCCCTTCATTATTCAAATAAGACTGCATAATTTTACTAACAGCATGAATGGTTTTCTTTAGTTTGATTACTGTAATTACATTCTACTGGTACTTACTGATAGCTGCAGCAATTGTTACTGAAAACTTTCCCTTTTGTTACCCTTGCAGCTGTCCCCCTCCCCCTCTCCCCCCCCCCACCCCTGCTGAATGTAGAAAGAGGAAAGGAGGTCTTTTCAAACTCCTGATAATGGCACAGACTATTATCCAGCATCTGAAGTGGTTTCACTTTATGTGTATTCATCATGTGAATTTTAATCAATTCTAGCAGGATTCTCCCCCTCCCCCAACATTGTGTAACAAATATCTGTTAAAAGATGTTCAGAAAATGTATAGTATAACCTGCAGAAAATAACTGCAATGATTGCATCGCCACAGTCAAATATTGCTGCAAAATAGTCTATGGTCTGCAAAGTTATAAGAGAGCAGAATGCCTGATGTATTGATGACGCCAGCTGCTTTCCACTTCTGCAGTGATGCCAACCAGCTGTAAACCTAGCTTTATGGTTGCTTTGCATCTTTGGAAAAGTACAAAACAGCCTAAACATGATAGGCAATCTAGCTCAAGTTCTCTTCATAATTCATTGAGCCTATGTCTGCAGGCAGGGAGTTAAATTGATTTAGCTTGAAGCGATTTAAGCTAAATCAATATAACAACAATTAAATTGATTTAAATTAAATTGATTTAACAGGTCCCCACAAAGAAAAACAAACCGAACTAGCATGTCCAGGACAGGACTTGCTAGTTCGATTTAGGAGAGGGGCACCCTGGGAGGTGTAGCAACATGGCTCCCTGGCAGAGCCATGTTGCCACCTAATCCCCTGCCTGGGTCTCCCCAGGAGAGCCAGTGACAGGGGACAAAAAGCCCCCACTGTCTCCATCTGGAAGCCCAGTGGGGGAAAAGACATCCCCCCAGACTGGCTGTCATAGTCAGATGGGGGGAGATAGTACCCCTGTGCCGGGCTTCCCTGCACCTTGCCAGGAGGGTCATATTGATATAACACAGCCACACAGGGCTATTTCAGAACCACAGTTTTGAGATAACCCTCATTTCAATATAAAACTAGGTTTTATTATATCAAATTGATTTTCTTTATTTAGAAATAACTCCTTATTTAGAAATAAGGAAACATCGTGTGGACCTAAACATTTTTAAATCAAAATAATCAGTGTTATTTTGATTTAAAACATGCATGTGAACATAACCTTAGAATATAACAATTAAAACTTCCTAAATTGTAAGAGTCAATGTCACTACTTTAAAGAAACTTTTTCTTGGTATAAGACTTAAGTGATGGGTAGATTGATCGAAACACTGTTCCTCTTTTGCTGACCTTTATTAGTTTCCAAAGCAACATATTTAATGTTTTCCATATCCTATTCTGTCAATCTCTCTTGTTGTCTGTCAACAAAACACACATTAATTTACTTCCTCTGTTCTATAGCCACTTAAGTACTCAAAGTGACAGAACAAAAGTCTTGCAGAATCAAAGTCTAATAGCTCCTCTTCACATCAAGCACTAAGACCCTGATTCATCAAGTTCATTGCACACATTTTTAAAGTTAGGCACATCCTTCAGACTATTGCAGAACTGCAATAGATGTTTTAGAAATAGATCATTATTGTTTGTGTTTAGTAATTTGTAATATTTGTTTCTTACTGTATATATCTTTGTTAATGGTATCAGTTATATAGTAAGAGAAATGGCAGATACCCCTTTAAAAATAGGGTTGAGGAACAGATTGAGCTACTGCAGAGACTACAGTGTTCAGAGACTGAGACCTAATCTCTACAAAAAAAAAAAAAAACAAAAAACAAAAAACAAAGAAAAAAAAACCAAGGAGTCGTGTGGCACTTAAAGACTAACAGATTTATTTTTTGCATGAGCTTTCATGGGAGAAAATTCCACTTCATCAGATGCTTTGAAGATGGGTGAACTTAAGTTTACCCATCTTCAAAGCATCTGACAAAGTGGGATTTTCTCCCACGAAAGCTCATGCGAAAAACAAATCCGTTAGTCTTTAAGTGTCACACGACTCCTTGGGGTTTTTTTTTTGTTTGGTCGGGGTTTTTTTTGCTGCACTAGACTACCACGGCTATCCCTAGTCTATACAGCCATGCTGAGTTGAAAGGAGATATGTAATCTACATACTGTATAATGAGTATGTCCCATCAACTTACTTACCCTCCTTTACTGCAGCATCTTCATTGGGCTGCGCTGAAGGGAAATACTCTCTGTTCGGTGCAGTATTAGGCTATGTCCACACGTAGGGCCTTGTTTCGAAATAAGTTATTTCAAAACAAGTTGTTTCAAAATAAAGCCCTTATTTCAAAATGACTTAATTTGAAATAACTAAAAGTCAATTCAAAACAAGGGAAAAGCCCCAATCGAAATAGAATGTCCAAACAGTGGACTTGCTATTTTGCTTTAGGGGAAGGGCATAATGGGTGGTGTGGCAACATGGCCTCCCAGCGGGGCCATGTTGCCAACCAATCCCCTTCCACTAGCTCTCCAGAGCCAGTGGCAGAGGAAAAAACGCGGGGGGGGGGACAGATGGGGAAGCCCCTCTTCCCCCTGGTTTCCCACACTGCCCCTCTGCCCCACCACCCTAAGCAGAGGCATGGGTCACCTAGCCCCCTGCCACCCCCTTTCCCCACCCCAGCCTCAAAGCAGGAGCAGGGGGCTAGGAGCCCGATGGGGCTGGGAGCTGCTTGCCACAGACTGCAAGTAGTTCTCAGCCTGGTCAATTTCACATGTCCAAACAACATTATTTTGACACAACCAGTTTCAAAATAACCATCATTTCAAAACAAAAGTGGTTTAAGCCATTTCAAAACGACAGCTCTTGTTTCGAAACAAGGGGCTCCCTCGTTTCGAAACAAGAAAATGTTGTTTGGACATAGGGGTTTTTATTTCGAAACAACCAGTGTTGTTTCAAGATAAAAGCCTCGTGTGGACATACCCTTAGTCTTTTTAGGAGAGTGGAGTTACTGTGTCAAACGGAGAATACTTTCCGATGGATTGGGTGGGTCTCCACTGGCCACTCAATCATTCCCACTGTGTTGATCCATGCAGACTGACACAGCATTTTTAACATTGACAAGGCCTGAGTATGTGGTGGGACCTGGAGCAATCTCCACCTGCAAGAAGTTTATAAAACAAAATGCCTCAGTCCAAGAATAAACAATGTGAGTCTTGCAACTAAGTGCACAACAGTTGCAGACTAGTCTAACTAATCTGACTGGAAGTGGTATGACAAGACTAGGCAATTAGACTGGGTCAAAATTTTTCATTAACTGCTTGTTTGCTGACAAATGTAGATTTGGTGACACCAAAACATTTTGTGAGTCCATGTCAAGTTTCTCAAATTGTTTTGATTAAATCTGAAAAACAGAAATACTTTGTTTGAATGCTCTTGGAATGAAACATGTTTAATTTGAAATCACTTCTTATTTTGTAATTTCCTTCATTTTTTTAAAACAAATAGGCATTTTAAGAAAAATGCTCAAATCTAAATGAAATGTGTTCCTGGTTGAATAAAATACTTAATTCCACCAGAAGTCTTTTAACATTTTAATATACCAAAAAAATTGAAAAACTGTATTTTTGATACTCCGCTCCAGTGACAAGAACACATACACAAAGCCAAAACAAAGAATTAATAAATATATATTAAACTTAAGCATCCTTGACAAATTTAAAACTGGACCTGTTAACTTTGGAAAATGCAGATAAAAGTTTTAACTCAAATACATTCCTTTGAGCAAGCTGAGTTTTGTATAACATCATCATTTGTAATTTATATTTTTTAAGCCTGATGTTAGTTTGCTATGGAAAAATATAGATGTTTGTTTACAGCTAGACACCTGTTAGACTCCAGAATTAACAGTTAGCCACTGAAATATCCTGAAAGCATTTAATATGAGGTAACAATTGTGATTAAAGGAACTTAATGATACAGTGTTTCACTGATTGACATTTGATGTTGAGCCATGCAGAAAATAATCAAATAGATTTTCTCTACTGCCAATAAAAGTGCTCCTGCTGACTGATTCTTATTGTTGTCAACAGTTCCCATGGCATAGACTTGAAACTAACTGACAAAAAAGCTAAATGGTTGTTTGCTAAAGGGTACACAAACAAGATAATATATCTTGGTAATATAATATATCTTGATAATATATCTTCAGGAAGGACAGGCAGGGAAGGAAAGGGGGAGGAGTAGCACTATATGTAAAGGAGCTCTATGACTGCTCAGAGCTTCATTATGAAAGTGGAAACAAGCCGGTTGAAAGTCTGTGGGTTAAGTTTAGAGGGGAGAGCAACAAGGGGGATGTTGTGGTAGGTGTCTGCTACAGACCACCAGATCAGAAGGAGGAAGTGGATGAGGCATTCTGTGTACAACTAACAGAAGTTTCTAGAGCACAGGCCCTGGTTCTCATGGGGGACTTCAATTACCCTGACATCTGCTGGAAGGCCAATACAGCAGTGCACAGGCAATCCAGGAAGTTTCTGGAGAGTGTTGAGGACAACTTCCTGGTACAAATGCTGGAGCAACCAACGAGGGGCCTTGCGCCGCTCGATCTGCTGCTCACAAATAGAGAAGAATTTATCAGGGAAGTAGAGGTCAATGGCAGCCTGGGTAGCAGTGACCATGAAATGATTGAGTTCAAGTTGATGATTAAAGGAAAGAAGGAAAGAAGCAAAACACAGACCCTGGACTTCAGAAAAGCAGATTTTGTCTCCCTCAGGGAACTGATGGGCAGGATCCCTTGGGAGGCTGATCTGAAGGGGAAAGGTGTCCAAGAGAGTTGGGTGCATTTTAAAGAAACCCTGCTAAGGGCACAGCAAGATACAATTCCGATAAGGAGAAAGCACAGCAAATGTGGAAGGCGCCCACTGTGGCTTAACAGAGAGCTCTGCACTGAGCTGAAGCATAAAAAGGACGCTTACAGGAAGTGGAAGCTAGGACAGATGACTAAGGAGGCATATAAAGACATTGCTCGGGACTGCAGGGATAAAATCAGAAAGGCCAAAGGGCAAATGGAGTTGCGACTAGCAAGGGATGTGAAGGATAACAGGAAGGGGTTCTACAAGTATATCAATAACAAGAAGAGGATCAGGGATGGTGTAGGTCCCTTACTGAATGGGGCAGGCATCCTCGTGACAGAGGATGAGGAAAAAGCTGAAGTGCTCAATGCTTTTTTTACTTCAGTTTTCACAAGCAAGGTCAGCTCCCAGCCCACTACACTAGGTACGGGGGACTGGGGAGAAGAAGAGAGGCCCTTGGTGACAGTAGGTCAGGTTAGGGACTGCTTAAAGAAACTAGATGTGCACAAGTCCATGGGGCCGGATGAACTGCATCCGAGGGTGCTGAGGGAGCTGGCTGATGAGATAGCAGTACCGTTGGCCATTATCTTTGAAAACTCGTGGCGAACGGGGGAGGTGCCAGAGGACTGGAAAAAAGCAAATATAGTACCTATCTTCAATAAAGGCAAAAAGGACGATCCTGGGAATTACAGACCTGTCAGCCTCACCTCAATCCCTGCAAAAATCATGGAGCAGCTTCTCAAAGAATCCATCCTGAAACACTTGGAGGAAAATAGAGTAATCAGGAATAGTCAGCATGGATTTACCAAGGGTAAATCATGCCTGACCAACCTCATCGCCTTCTATGATGAGATGACTGGATTTGTGGATGCGGGAAGAGCCGTTGATGTGATATACCTTGACTTTAGCAAGGCTTTTGATACGGTTTCCCACAGCATTCTCATTGGCAAATTAAGGAAGTATGGGTTAGATGCATGGACTGTAAGGTGGATAGAAAACTGGCTAGAACAACGGTTTCAGCGTGTAGGAATCAATGGCGCCATGTCAAGTTGGCAGGCAGTAACGAGTGGTGTGCCCCAGGGGTCGGTCCTGGGGCCAGTTCTGTTCAATGTTTTCATTAATGATCTGGATGATGGGATAGATTGCACACTTAGTAAGTTTGCGGATGATACCAAACTGGGGGGAACGGTAGACACCCTAGAGGGCAGAGACAGGATTCAGGGAGACCTAGACAAACTGGAGCAGTGGGCCAAGAGGAATCTCATGAGGTTCAACAAGGATAAGTGTAAAATCCTGCACTTGGGACGAAAAAATCCCATGTACTGCTACAGGCTGGGGAGTGATCAGCTAAATAGCAGCACTGGAGAAAAGGACCTGGGAGTCATGGTGGATGGGAAGCTGGATATGAGTCAGCAGTGTGCTCTTGCTGCCAAAAAGGCCAATGGCATACTGGGCTGCATCAGAAGAAGTGTTACCAGCAGATCAAGGGATGTGATCATTCCCCTCTATTCTGCACTAGTGAGGCCACATCTGGAATACTGTGTCCAGTTTTGGGCTCCCCACTACAAAAAGGACATGGACAAATTAGAGAGAGTCCAGAGGAGGGCAACCAAAATGATCAAAGGGCTGGAGCACAAGCCCTATGAAGAAAGACTGAAGGAACTAGGCTTATTTAGCCTGCAGAAGAGAAGACTGAGGGGGGATTTGATAGCAACCTTCAACTACTTGAAGGGTTGCTCCAAGGAGGAGGGAGCTCGACTGTTCTCGGTAGTAACGGAGGGCAGAACGAGAAGCAATGGTTTCAAGTTACAGCTGGGGCGGTCCAGGCTGGATATTAGGAAAAACTTCCTTACTAGGCGAGTGGTGAAGCAGTGGAATAAGTTGCCTAGGGAGGTGGTGGAATCTCCATCTCTGGAGGTGTTCAAGTCCCAGCTGGACAAAACACTGACTGGGATGATCTAATGGGAGTGGTCCTGCTTTTTTTGGCAGGGGGTTGGACTAGATGACCTCGTGGGGTCCCTTCCAACCCTATGATTCTATGATTCTATGATCTTGTGAGGTAACGCTTTCATTTCATTACCTTGAAGCCAATTTTGTGGTGAAGATAGCCACGTCCTCTTACTTTAGTTTTCACTTCATAAATTACATCAGTCAACTACATGTTGGCCACTTATAAGTAAAAGTAAATGATTTAATATGAAAATATAGTCAGGGTCCAGTGTGTTCCACAATTCAGTAGGTATAAAAACCACATTCAATCTCAGTTTGGCACCCAAGAATTTAAGCAGATATTTCAGAAAGTTTCATTTTGTCTCTTTGGGTTGCAAAATGAGCATTCCAAATGTGTATTAACTGTTTAAAAAAAAATGAAGCAGCATTTTCCTGGGTCTATAGACTGCTCAATGAGGCTTATACATTAAAGGTTGTGACCACCCAGTGCCGTCATTGAAAATAAAACTTTGTTCATATAGCATGGCCCAAAATGAGTCCATGTAGCAAAGGCATATGGGCTTGTCTCTGTAGGAAGAGATACCACTCAGCAGAGTTTAATGAAATAGTGCAGTAGAAGGTCACGTGTTTTGGGGTCAAAAAGATGTCTGCAAATGCAGATGATCAAACAGGCATGTAATTTGACTGCAGAAAATGAACCACAATATAGGCAGGGCTGACAACTTATTAAGATTACTTAATATTTCTTATTAGAAGACTCTCTTCAGTTGTTTATAACTTTGCCAAACTTTAAAACATTGGACTAAAACATTCCAAACTGGTTCTGTCTCAGGTAGAATGTATTTGGAAAATTTCAGTTAAAACTGTTCAGCTGTACCCAAGAAGACTGAGGGAAAAGAATATTGTGCTGACCATACTAAAAAAATAAGACCTCTTAACTGAAATATTCTAGCAGTCACATTTTAGAGAAGCAGGAATTGGTTTTTTTATATTAGAGATGTGCTTTTGACATCCCTGTGAGAATCTACTTTAAATTGACTAAGTTAAAACCCCTTGAAAATTCATAGTTTGCCCAGACTCAGTTTAGTCTTCTATGATTTTGTCCCTGAAGAGTCTATCCTCACTGATCATGCCACATCCCTTCATAGGTCCTGACCAGGCTGTGTGTGTATTATCCACACAAACCAACTGAGTATGCTCTGTTCCCTTATTGTTCCCATACGTAACTAGACTGTGAATTTTCTATATAAACCCCACCCCTTCACTGGTAATCTTTACAATCACAAGGGATATGATCTGTCATATATTCTGGAACTTACATGTTATACATAATCATCTTTATGCTTGCTAATTAGAAATAAATCACTACTTAGCCCACAATGTCCTGTTCTTGAAAAAATTCTAGTATCCCCTTCATTTCATTTGCCCTGACCACAGTTCTAGCCATTCCCTCCTTACTTCATTTATGATTCAGTGTTTAAATTCACGTTTGTTTAAGGGGATTCTTAGATTGGCTTCCTCATGATTTATAGCACTTCTTATCTATTTGCCTGTCAATTCATTGCCTGCTATCTCAGCACCTGCCAGGATCCACGCTATTATCTTGATTATATTCAGATGTGACAGTTCAGTTGTTAGTAATATTTCATTAAAAATATCATTTCTGCTGTCAGACTGGCCACGGTAGTAAATTGCCTGCATCCCTTATGAGTAATCAGCCAGAGTGGTCACAGCAGCTAGCCACACATTTAAAATCCAGTTTACTACTTGCCCCTGATAGCTCAACGATAAAGAGGTATACAGAGTTAGTAGCTTTACATTAGCCAGAGTTAGTAGCCTTTCTTGAGTCCAAGTGAGGGCATGCAAAAAGCTGTTCACCTTCTCCATTTCCCTTCCTCTTTGGGGCCATCTGTAGATATCTGGCAACAGTGTTCCACATATCACAAATATAGTGATATCCATCTTGTGTTTTTATCATTCTTTATATAATTCCAGCTCTATTTCAGAAGAATGGTCTTTCAGTGATAGAAGATTTTCCATAGATCTTGGTCTCTTTCAATCCCCTTTTTATTAAGATCCTTTGTCCAGTTCTGTACACTATATGGGGAATTTGTTGAAGTTTTTGTCCTACCCAGCCTCCACTTAATTCTTCATAATCAGTATGGCCTGGCTGGACAAAACCATGCCTGGGATGGTTCAGAGAGAGTGGTCCTGCCTCTGGCAGGGGGGGTCGGACTAGATGACCTATGAGGTCCCTTCCAACCCTATGATTGTATGATTCTATATTAGCTTTGTGTTGTCATCTTTCCTATCATCTGTATTTTGGCCCAAAAGGTTAAGTCTAGGAGTTTCATTCTAAGAGTGATGGGCATTTCACTGGCCGGTATCCACAGCACACAAGGGCATAGTAATGAAGGTAGTGCAAGTGATATGCCCAATTCTTGGTGCTTGGATGTTGTCTAGCTTTATCAGATTTCTTTTCACTGCTAACCAAAGCAATAACTGGTCTATATAGCATTATGTTTAGTGTTAACATCCAGAAATATTTTCAATTGTACCTTTACCCTTATCTATAATATCTCCTATATGGTCCCTCGAAGTGTGTTTGCTATCACATACTGGACCTGAGAATTTGTAATTCTTCACAATATTTATCTGATGATACTACAGCTATAACTTTACATCTTTTTAGATTTTCCTATTGAAGATCATTCTCTTAGCTTTGTCTATGGAGAATTTGAAGCCCCACCTGTTTCCCCATTTTGCACTTCTCTTAAGTGCATCATTGATTCCTTTGGCAGCTCTTTCAGGTTTTCTGCTTTCAGTCCATATGGCACAGACATTGGCAAATAATGTGGTCCCTATTCCTGTACTCATCTCCTTAGGGAGGTTATTTGTCATGATGTTAGATGTTTGAGCTAACTACAGTCCCTTGTGGAGTTACATTTGCAACTGAATGTATGTTAGAAAAAGCCTTGCTTGTTCAGGCTTGAATATTCCTTTTGTGGAAGTTCGCTATCCCTCTGTACATTTTTCCTATAGTAGACATGAAATGCACTGTGTGAAAGAGTACCTCTCTCCATAACACACTGTAGGTTTTGCTGTATCCAGAAAGAGAACGTTCATGAACTTTTTTGATTTCCATGATGTTTTATTCTTCTGCTTTTATCATTACAAAGCAATCAGTCACACTTCTATCTCTTCTGAACCCACTTTAATTTTTTATCTATGCCCCTATTCCTCTATATATGTGCTCCTATTCTGTTTCTTTTTCTTTCTATGCTTTTATCCAGACCTTCCGTGATGGTAATTGGTGCGTATGCCCCAGGGCTGTGTTCACACGTAAACTGTTATTTAGAAATAAGTTATTTTGAAATGAGTTATTTTGAAATAAAGTCCTTATTTTGAAATAAGTTAATTCGAATTAAGAAAATGTTATTTCTTTCTCTAATACCATTTGACATTCTTTTTCCATGGTTCACTTTCATGATCTTTAAATAGTATTTGTATCCTAGGAATAGCTAGGCTTGCCATCCTTGATTCCTTTACTAACAGGTCTACAGAATTCTTTAATAGCTGCCTTTATACACTGCTTATTCATATTCCTCTCTTTTATTTCTAAAGATTTTTGTAAGACTCCAATTGGAGATGATATCCCTGTCTTCAGTAATTCCTTTTCCTTAATGTGTAACTCATGCTGGGAAGTGGTCACTAGCAATTCCATTTTCTCTGTACATTTCCCAGCTGCATACACTTACTATGATTCTCTTTAACATTGTTTCTCAACCACTATGTTGGGACACGTTGCTGTGTCTCCACACTGTGGTAAGTATGTTACAGAAAACAGGGGTGGGAGCTGGATTCGATGGGGGCTGGAGGCTGGTGTGCTATAGTGTTGTGAATGCTGCCAAGAATGTTGCAACCCACAACAGGTTGAGAAACACTGCTCCAGAAGCTATTCCCAGATGGTCTAGACATAACATATGCTTCTCCTTTTGTTCCTGAGAGGAATTTTGGTAGCTGACTATTTTTATCTTAACTAGCATCTCTGTATTAAGAAGCTTCCCTTCTTGTTCTTCATTTTTACATTTTACTAACACGTCTCTGCCATATAATGTCTTAGCTCTTACTATATTTCCAAAACTTTCTGGGCTCATTCTGAGATCTTCTGAAGCTTAATATCTCCTGCCTTTATGTCCTTTCAAAGATTTTATTATTATGTAATTTTCCCTATTTCCCTTTCCTACCATCTTATTTGCTGGTCCTTCTGGTTTCAGAGAATCTATTCTTTTCTTCTTCCTTGTTTGCATCCAGTACCTTTGATGCTTTCCCTATTCTCACTGTCTAGTCTGCATTCATTTGTTATCTCTCCCACCTCTCTTTGCCTATCCTGTCAATCAGTCTCAGCCAGTCAGCAGATTACCAAGCCCCAGAACAACTCCCACCCTATCATAGCCCCTCATAGTAGCTAACCCAGTCCTGAAAAGAGGCTAGTTCTCCTATTCTTCTCCTCCAGGACTGACACAGAAAGCAGGGATAATGGGTTAGAGCTAACTGGCCACATGGAGTCTCTTTAACTCCTTCGCTGCTGGTTTGAGGGATTCTTTATTCCATATCACCAGACTTTCTCTGTAAATATCTGGATCAGCTTCTGTTGGTAGGTTGAGGCCAGGAGCTAAAACTCAGGCCTTGTCTACGCTAGAAAGCTTTGTCACCAAAAGTCAACTCTTAGCAACAAAACAAGCCCTGCACACACACTAAAATGCCCATTTTATCAGCAAAACTGCCTTGTTTTCTTGATAAAATAGCCCCACTAGTGCAAGAGGAATAGCGCTTTTTGCACAACTGTTTTATCAGAACAGAATCAGTGTGAACATTGAAGCTGTTTTTTTTGTTTGTTTGTTTTGGTCTTTTTCCCCCCATGTTAAATGGGCACTGGAAATGTCCCACAATGCCAATCATAAGCACTCTGTTCTTCTGATCGTACTCTGCCGCTTTGCAGTCACCAGCTCCCCCCTCTTTTTAATCCTGAGAATTTTTTAATTGTCTTGGTTCTACTTCCTGTTTATTCAGCCTGGACAGCTAGGGTGTCATGTTCCCAGGTGATAATGGTAGCTCCACACAGTAAACATTCTTCTTCTGCTTGGAGCACAACAGAGCAGTTGGAGCGAACTAGCATTTGGGGGGTGTCTGCTGTGCAGTCCCAGGTCCGTGGTAGCCAAAGAAATTCCAACACTTACGACCAGATTTCTCATTTCCTGAGGAGAAAGGCTATGAGAGGGACATGCTTCAGTGCAGAGCCAAGGTGAAGGAGCTGCAGAGCAACTACAATAAAACCAAGGATTCAAACCATCACTCTGACTCAGTGCAAGTCACCTGCTGCTTTTACAAACATCTGGAAGTCATCCTTATCGGGAACCCCACATCCACTCCCAAGGCTCTTGGGGATAATGCTGCAGCCCCCGGGCCACTAGACACCAATATAAACCCCAGTGAGGAGGTGATGGATGAGGAAGTGGAGCGGGAGGACACCCTAGAGCCAAGGAGCAGATCAGTGGAGACTGTAGGGAATCAGGAGTTGTTGGTCACCCTGGAAACATACAGCCGGTCCCAGCTTTCAGCTGTGATGCACTGGATGCAGGAGAGAGGAGCACTGGTAAGTGATGGAGAATCTGATTCTTCATTTACGGTCAGCCACCAGGTGTCTTTTTGTTTATTAAAAAAGCAGGGGTACGAATGGGTGGAAATGTGCCTGCATATCTACACTTGCATTTGCCTTCCCAATTCCCATCACATTTAAGCTGAATTCATAAGCAGCACATCAATACACACAGTGATGTCCTCAGCATCCTCCAATGAGAGCTCAAGGAAAGTTCCCCAGACACACTCCCCTAATCTCTGCATTAGATTCCTCAAGAGAGAAGCTGTATTTCTTCCCTGTACAAGGACTCCTTCCCTTACCTGTTGGAAAGCGCAGGCCCAGGTACCAGAGAAGCACACAACCCAACAGCATAGGCACCCAGTCTAGACCTGCTTGTGCAGAGGCTATGTTTCTAAAGTCCCTGCAGGACTGAGGTACCGTCTTCTATGACCACATTCTGTTGAGAATGGGGCCACAAATTTAGATTTCTTGCAGCAAACACTGTTTGTTGCTGCCCCAAGTACATCACCCCCTCCTTGGACCATGAACCTTGGCCTGGGGCAGTAATCTGGGCCCCCCAATAAAGAACTCACCCTTTCCAGGATCAGCAGGGAGCTGCACTCTACTTAGGGTGATGGTGAAAATAAGGTGCCTCTCATAGTGTTTCATGTATACTGTGAGGGCACTAACGATCATTTCTTTATTCCTTATATGTTGCTTTTTCACAAAAATTACCTTCAAAGGTAAAGGCCCCACACTTGCCGACCACCTGCAGCAGAAAAGGAAGTGTGCTTGCTGAAATAAGGAGGACATGTTTCAGGAACTTCTCCAGTCCACAGAGGCATGCATGGGGGGGGGGAGGGTATAGCGAGAAGCAATGGCTGAGAAACAGGACCATAAGTACTTTCTCCTCACTCTAATGGAAAAACAGATTGAACTGATAGAGTACAGTAGCTCCCCAAACCCAGATGGTGCAGGCCCACCACCCCCTACAGCCCCAACAGCCGCCCTATTTCCACCACTGTGTGGACACTCCTAGTAAACAATTCTATGAAGTCCATGTCCCCCCCACCCCACACACACACCCAGTTCAATGTAACATCCACCCCTTCACACAGTTTTGAGAATGACAGCTGGACATACCCACCAATGGCCCACAAACTCTCCCTTGTGCATGCTCTGTTTAATTTTACCAATCTCCAATGTTTGTTCTTTCATAACAAAAAAAGTCAGTGAAACATGCAATCACTGTTTCCTTGTGTATGCACCACACAGCACCTGCAGTTTCTTTGCAGGTGTTCATGAGAACACTGGCAAAGACTTGCTTCCATGGTTCATTTATAGATATTCATTGTCAAAGTACTCCCTGAATGCCTCCCTTTTGCGAATGGATCCCCTCTGGGCTCGACCAATACTCCTAGCATCTGGCTGCTCATATGCACATGCAAGGTGATCTGCCTCAGTGATTCACCCAGGCGGAAACTTCTAGCGCTTAGCTTCACAGAGATAAAGGAGGATACAGCAGGTGACTATAACCATTAGAATATTATCCTCATTTAAGTCAAGTCTGCCATAAAAAACAATATCATCAGGCTTTTAAATGGCCAAAGGCACACGCCACAGTCATTCTGTACTTACTCAGCCTGTTATTGAACTGTTCCTTGCTGATATCTATATTATCT
>ML681998.1:24623402-24642038 GCA_007922195.1 Podocnemis expansa | reverse complement strand
GGGTCTGGGGGCAGCTCTGGCGGGGGGGCTGAGCCACCCCGCAGCGGCTCACCCCCTGCTGGTGCCTGCAGCCCCCTTTCTGGGGCTGCAGGGTGAGCCAGCAGCAGCTCACCCCCAGGGGTAACAAAATAGCATGTTCACACTGTGAACTTGCTATTTCGTTTCCCGCTTTTTTTCTTAGTTCGAATTAACATTTTGTTAATTCGAAATAAGATATTTCAAAATAAGGTGTTGTTTCGAAACAAGTTGTTTCGACACAACTTGTTTTGAAATAACCCTGTGTGTGTGAACACAGCCCAACATGGCTGCTCCTTTGGAACATGCCCTTACAAGTATAGATCAGGTATGTACAACAGAATTTATCTCTGGTTGCTGAAGCCCATCTGAGTAGTCAGGCACCAGCAATGAACCTTCAAACCCTTCTATACCTCATTTATCAGAACATTCATAGCTATGATTACTACTTCTTGAATCCTTTGCTAAAACCAGTTAGAACCATCCTTGATGACTAAAGCCATTTCTTCTTCAAAGACCTTGATCCTATCTTATCAGCCACATTTGAGGCCCAGTATTTCCAATCAAGCATATCATCTTTCAAATCTTCCCAAAACTGTTAAGCAGCTGCACTTTACATGATCTGCAAAGTGCAAATATGTATTTTTAGTTAAACTAATTTAACCCTTTCTATAAACACCTGTCTAATCCTGCAGGTTGGACAACAACATATGTAGCAGCAGAGGCTAAGAATCCAGTATAAACATACCCGGTTGAAATATGTGTACAAAAGGATGTGCATGATGGTCTGAATACAGATGTGCAGATGAAACATTATGTGACCTGGAGCAGTGGTTCTCACCCACTATGCTGGGACACAATACTGTGTCACCACATAGCAGAAAGTGCGTCAAGGAGAACAAGGGAGATGACTGGATTTGGCCTAGGAGAATGGCTTGGTGTGCACTGTAGGGTTGTGATATGCCACCAAGTGGTCACAACATACAAAAGGTTGAGAACCACTAATCTAGAGATCCACCCTGTATTGCTGTTACTTTTCAAATGTTTTCAGTCTCTTATGCATTAAATATCTGGCATACTGCAACTAATGTGATGTTTGTTGTTCTTTTTTTCATTTTGTGACTAAGATTAACAATATTAATCTTTTTTTAAAACTCTATATACATTTAGCAAATAGTGAATAAAAATCTCTATTATAACTGAATATTCTTTACCCAAGGGTCTTTTAAATTTTTAAAGCTCTCAAGATTGAAGGAAAGCATTACTGGAAACAGTTGTAAGGACTGAACTGAATCTGAGAAAATAATTGTTGAAAGCTATAGTCTAATTTTAATATAGGTGACCAACAAAATAATATAATTTAGTGATAGAAACTTTCTCAGATATTCTGTTTATAGTTTTTTAAAGAAATCTAAATGGTTACAGATGGTTTACTTATGTGAATACCCGTATTCAGATGAAAACAAAGGTGTTATTTCATATTTGGTTTCATAACAAAAGTGTGTTTATAGAGCTTCATTTTATAAACTATTTATATAGTTCCATTCATGCAGGCAGAGACCAGAATTAATTCCATATGACTTAAGTGAATCATTAGGCATAGTGATTGTCAATAACTGAGAAAGCCTACAGGATGCAGTATGTTTGTTAATTATAATTATTCAATTGCCTCTTGTACAAATAAGTCATTAAAAGCAAAGACCCAGATTCCTAAATGCGGTCTTTAATTCTTATTGCCTAACTTCAGGGACTCATTTGCAGGCATGCTAAACACAGTAGTATTAATTTAGATGGACTATATGGCCCAAAGATATTATCCAAAACTAGTCACTGTCCAACGTTAAACCATGTTAAACAAGGGCTGGGATTTTGTGAGGGAGTTTTCACCCCACACAGAATTGAAAGGGATTAAGGTGACTAGGCAGGTCAATTAATTCCACCAGATGCACTTGGAAAAGGAACTAGGGAGCATGTCACTAATTAGAGGTAGCCCCAGCTGGCTAGGAACAGGCAGAGCAAGAATAAGCCCAAGGAACAGGGAGCAGCAGGAAAGTATGTTGTTGTTATTTTCAGAGCAGAAGGAGTTAAAAGTCTGGGAACTCTAGTGAGGGAAAGGGAGGTGAGTGGGAAGAAGCTCAGAGAAACAGTAGCAAGGGGTCAAATGGTGCAGAGACATCTGTTGCTTGTCATTGGGTCCCTGAGCTGGAACTCAGTGTAGAGTGCACGCCTGGGTTTACCCACCTGTTACAGGGGGAAGTGGCAAGGGTGTTGGAGATACTAGCCTAACAATGGATCTGCAAGAGCTTTGAATTCTTCAGAATGGAAGGATGTCAGTGATCTAGTTGGAGAGCCAAGCTATGGAGAGGAGACTGCAAAGCTGGGAATGAGTGGGGACACAGAGTGAGGCCGGATGGGGAAAGATCTCACTGGAGGGGGAGTATATAGAAACCTCAGCCTACTTATTACCATGGTAAACATGCCATTAAAAATCCTTTTAACTCTTTGTTAAAGATAGAGAGAAGGAAAAGCAGTTAAATCATTGGGAATATAAAGTATTAAGGCTCTCCATTTGAATAATGTTCTTTGTTCTCTTGAGCTAGAAAGTTTTAGAAGCAAAGACCCCACCCTCCTTTTTGACACTATAGCATAAAATTTTGTAATGACTGTCCTTTTTGGGGAACGTTTCTGCTGCTCTTGTTAAAATCCAACGTTGTTTCATAGCAGGAGATGTTTGGGATTCAACTGGAGCTGGTAGGGTAGTGGTGTTATCTGGGTTCCTCTCTCTAACATGATGTACTCAATCTGAGTGCTTCAAAATTGAACCTTTAAATCTATTAATGGGTAATCTGCAAAACAGAAAGGTGCACATTCCTTTGTTAAATTATTTCTTGGAAAGAACTGTCCAGCTCTGTAACTTATTTTTTCTAAAATTCTGTGCCATTAGATATGCAAAGCAGACGATGCACATCTCCTTATTTTTGATATCTGGAGTCAATTAAGTTTCTTTTGGTTCTAATGGAGTTACACTAGGAATATGTTTGGCCACTAATGACTTATTCATTATGTCAGACTTTGCTAGACGTTTTCTGATAGAGACTACGGGGAAAGGGGAAGAAGAGCTTCCATTCTTAATGGTTGCCTACAGGGATCAGCAAAACACATTAGCGAGGTTAGTATTAAGGTTCCTTTCAGTGTGCCAGAAAGGTCTAGACAGGGCAGTTAGAGCACAGTGCATGATTAGATGGCCATATAGACCACATTCTTGGTGTGTTTTGCCAGGGCATGAGGAGCCAGAGGATAAAAGAATTAACTAAAACAATAATTGTAAACTAGGACAATGAAGGCTTGAGCCCCGCTTCATCCTTCACATCAGTTTTACACAAGTGTGACTCCATTAACTTCAGTGGACTTGCTCCTGATTTAAATACAGTGAGCATGAGAGGAATGAAAATATTCATAGCTTAGTGTGGAAATGATGAAGCAAATTCTACCTCCAGATAAATCAATGTGTGTGTGTGTGTGCGGAATTTGGTCTCATCAAGCCTTATATTATTCTGGAACGATGTTTTATATAGGGGGGGGAATATTTTCAGTAAAATACATGATGCAAATTGACAGTTCCATTTGCTTTTTTTCTTATTACAGCAACTAAATTATATGATAAATTCCTTGGATTTCATTATTTTTCTGGAAGAGGCCTTGTCTACACTGAAAACATTGTGTGGATTGATGCAGCAGGATGGATTGAGAGCCATTTTAGACCTGCTCAATTGATCCTGGAAGTTTTCTTCCTTCAGTGTTGTAACTTCACCACTCCAAAAAGATTAATGCTGCATCAGAGAGCATTTTCAGTTAATGCAGATGAATGAAGATGCTGCAGTAATCTGAGGTAAGTAAATCAATGAGAGATATGCATTCTATTAAAGTAGATTGTGAATCTCCCATAGACTTAGCATGGCAGTGTAGACTATCTAGTTAAGTAGCTAATATTCCTCATGTGTGAATGCCCATCAGCATCAAGTTCATCAAGTTCAGTCCCCTACACTCACAAGTGCTTTTCTAACCTGTTCTTAAATACTGGGGTTGGACTCGATGATCTCATGAGGTCCCTTCCAGCCCTATGACTTGACTTGACTTGACTTGACTTGACTCCCAATGATGGAGATTCAACAAGCTGCTTAGGCAACTTATTCCAGCAGTTAATCATCCTGACAGTTAGAAGTTATTTCCTAATATCCAGTCTAAATCTCCCTTTCTGTAATTTAAGTCCATTGCTTCTTGTCCTATTATCAGCAGTTAAAGAGAACATTCTTTTCTCACTTCTCCTCATGACAACCTCTTAGATACTTGAAAACTGTTATTTTGTCTCTTCTCTCAGTCTCCTCTTTTCTAGACCAAACAAACCCAACTCTTTCAATCTTCCCTCACAAGTCTAGTGTTCTAGGCTTCTAATAATTTGCATTGCTCTCCTCTGGACTTTTTCCAATTTATTCACATCTTTGCTGAAATGAGGTGCCCAAAACTAGACACAATTCTCCAGCTGAGGACTAATCAGGGTGGAGTAGAGTGGAAGAATTACTTCTTATGTTTTACTTACAATACTCTTGTTAATACATCCCAGAATGGTGTTTACTTTTTTTGCAAAAGCATTATACTATTGACTCAGTTAGCCTGCAGCCCAACAGGACACCCCGATCCCTTTCCACAGTCCTCCTTCCTAGGCAGCCATTGCCCATTTTGTATATGCGCAATGGATTGTTCTTTCCTAAGTGGAATACTTTACATTTGTCTTTACTGAATTTAAGTTAGTTTACCTCAGACAGTTTTACCAATTTGTCCAACTAATTTTGAATTTTGATCCTATCCTCCAAAGTACTTGCAAGCCCTTCCAGCTTGGTATCATTGGCAAACTTTATAAGGGTACTCTCTATGCCATCATCTAAATCATTGATGAAAATATATAACAGAACCAGACCCAGAACTGATCCCTGTGATATCCCACTCATTATGCCCTTCCAGCATGACTGTGAGCCATTGATAACTAGTCTCTGGGAGCAGTTATTTAACCAGTTTTTCACCCATCTTATAGTAGTTCCATAGGGGCTGTACTTCCCAAGTTTGTTAAAGAGTGGGTGAGACAAAACCATATCAAAAGCCTTACTGAAGTCTGGATATACCACATCTACCACTTTTGCTCTATCCACAAGTCTTGTTACCCCAAAAGCTATCAGGTTGATTTGACATGATTTGTTCTTGACAAATCCATGCAGACTATCACTTAACACCTTATTTTCTTCTAGATGCTTATTAATGGTATCCTTAACTATGGCTACATTCACACACAGGGGGCTATTTCGATACAAGTTCTTTCAAAACAACTTGTATCAAAATAACGCCTTATTTCAAAATAAGTTAATTCGAATTAAGAAAATGCTAATTCCAATTAAGGAAAAAACCTCAAAGTGAAATAGCAAGTTTGGACAACAGTTATTTCAAAACGAGTCACCGTTGTTTCGAAACAACATGTTCTGACAGGATTGTTTCAAAACAATCGTTTCGAAACACAGTTGTTTCATCACCAAAATAAGTCTGCCGTGTGAACACACCCTATTTGTTCCATTATTTTTCCTGGCACAGAGGTTAAGTTGACTGGTCTATAATTCCCTGGCTTGTCCTTATTTCCCTTTTTATAGATAGTCACTGTAGGTATGTCCACATGTCTCTTTTACTTCAAAATAACACTGGTTATTTCAAAATAAAAGAGATTAGGTCCACATGACGTATTCTTATTTCAAAACGACAGGCTCCATCATTTCAAAATAAGAGCTGTCATTTCAAAATAGCTTAAACCTACTTTAAATCGAAATGGCTGTTATTTCAAAATGGTTATTTCAAAACAACGCCATTTGGACGTGTTATTTTGAAATAATCATTATTTTGAAATAACACTTTTGCCCTTCTCCTTCCCAGGGTGCCTTCCTTTTAGCCTATATTGGGTAGGGGCATGGCCCAGGGAGGGGGCCATGTTGCCACACCTCCCATGGTGCCCCACTCCTAAAGCGAAATAGCAAGTCCTGTGTTTGGACATGCTATTTTTCTTTGAGCTGTTCCCTTAATTCGAGTTAACATTTTCTTAATTCAAATTATCTTATTTCAAAATAAGTACTTTATTTCAAAATAACTCATGTCGAAATAACTTATTTTGAAATAACGATGTATGTGTGGACATTGCCTATATTTGCTCTTTTCTAGTCCTCTAGGACTTCTCCAGTCTTCTATGATTTTTCCAAGAAAATAGCCAATGGCTCAGATATCTCCTGAGCCAGCTCCTTGAGTATGCTAGGGTTCATATTATCAGGCCCTGGTGACTTGAAAACATCTAACTTGTCTTGGTAATTATTGATTTGTTCTTTCCCTATTTTAACATCTGATCCTATCCTGTCTTTACTGCCCTCACCTATGTCAAGCATCCAGTCACCACCAACCTCCTTGATGAAGACCAAAACAAAAACAAAAATCTTTAGGTCCTCTGTCATTTCTACATTTTCTGTTATTGTTTTCCCCTGTTCGTTGACTAATGGACCTATGCTGCCCTTAGTCTTTCTCTTATTTCTTTATAATATTTCTCTTAATCCCCAGAGGCAGTGGCAAACAGATGCTAGCAAAGTTTTTCTGCAGCAGTGAATATGTTAGACACATAACCCACTTTACCATGCTCTGGGAATAGTACAGATCCACTAAGATACCAGCCCAGGGTGAGAAGAGAGATAGCAGTTCGTTGTGTTGATTCCCACTCCCCTTAACCAGCTGTGGACCCTCTCTGCAAATTGCCCAGTTCCCATTTGTGGCTACAGATGGAGGCTTCTGTCCAGCAAAGGCGTTTCACTCAGATCCAGCTTAAAGGAGAGTGAAGACATGGATTTTAGATCTATTTTCAGAAAGCAGGGGACAGAATGGTCTTTTTTCAGTTGAATTGCAGAACAAAGGTACAAGCTAATACCTAAAAGCCAATACTACAAGAAGAAAAGAGCTTTTTTTCCCCATTATCTCTGCCTTTATTGGAGAGTATGGATTAGCAGTAACTATGTATTGTAACAAAGGCCCAACATGAAATGAGTACATTTCATGTATAAGCAATTTTCTGTACCTTATGATCTTTACTATCCTTGAGAAGACAGACAAATCATATTGTATACTGCCTCTTTTTTTTTTTTTTTTTTATTTCAGTCTACCTCTTCTAGGCAAGTTAGTGTTTTTCAGCAGATGGCTGGAATTTTTTTGTACACGTGTACAGTGCCATCCACTGTTCTGCAGATTTTATCTTTGCTTTATGCTTTCTCTCATGTTAGCATCATCTGCCTCATTAGGCATCAAAATGGGAGACTTGGAGTTTGCAGATATAAAAGACAAAAATTTAACAATGTCTAAGTGATTTAGGTTCCTAAGCTGCTTTTGAAGGAAATAGGTTTTAGGCACTTAGGCCCAGATTTTTTTGCTCAGTGGTATTTAGATGCCTAAAAATGCAGATAGGTACATAGAGGGATTTTCAAAAGTTCCAGGACATCTGACTCCCATTCTTTGTTTCTGGAATTTGGTTTCAGTTTCTAAAAATCCCACTAGGTATCTCTGTGCATCTTGAAGTGTCTAAATACATTTAAATATCCAGCCATTGAGAGCATGTAACTTTTGAAAAAGAGCCCTATAATCCAACAATTCAGATGCTCTTGAAGACTCTTACCCAAAGCACATAAGGGACATGGGGAGATTTTGAATTGTTTTGTTTTATTTCTTTGTAATAGAACAGGAAGGCCAGCAGTTACTTGTAAGTGTTTGTCGGAAAACAGTATGGACTTTTGGCTAGTTTTTTTTTTTGCAGTGGAATTTGGAAAACATTCAGAATTATAAATAAACCCTGAAGAAATTAAATAATCAGTTATTCAAAATTGCATGCTATTAACAGATCACCTTGTAATTATATTGTTTTGCCAGGGTGTTACCATGAGTTCTTTAATTGTAATTGTGTGATTCTTGAATGTTTTCAAATTTTAATATTAACATACCCCCAGGCTTTGGACTGAGACAAGTGTAGAAAGCATTACACAAAGATAACAGTAGATGGCAATGGTACCTTATAGCTGACACACTCATTTGTGAATGAAACTAGTTAGTGGGACAAATGAGTGGCCTGTAAATTCACACAACACATTTATGTTCTGGTGAATATTCTATTCTTTCCTTGTTTAACAATTTGATTTCTTGTAGTGTTCTGTTCATGCATTCATAGGGTCAGATTGACCACTATTCTGGCTGATTTGTTCTAGGATATTTTACATCACCATCAAAAGACAGCTGGAGCACAGAAATTAATCTAATCCTTAATGTGTACTAGGAAATTAGATGTTTGTGGAGGAAGTTGTTTACATAGGAAAAGGTAAACTATGAGAAACTAAACTCTGGATATCTTCCAGAGTCACTGTTATAAACTTCCTTTTCTATTATCTAAAGCTACTTCTAAATAGAATTTCTTTGCTTTCACTTGCATAGTACAATGTGAAAGGTGCTGTGAAAAAGATAAGGGGGGGGTCCAAGTTTATTTCCCCTGATCTGTAGCTCCACAATGTCCTATCAGACAGCTGCCTAATTCAGAAATTGAAGGGGAAGTAGGAACAGTCTGAAGTTGTATCAAATGGGCTTGTCTATAAAAGGGTATCAGGGAGAACCACATCGCTGGGGATGGGCTTCAGACTCATGACCTGTGTTTGTGAGAGATGTGTGCAAGAGCTGCTGTCCCTGGTACTGATAACGCAAAGACCTTCCTGGCGCATCCTGACCAAAAAAACCAAGGAAGTAACTGTCTAACTTCAACAAGGGTATAACCTTCATATGCCCCACTGATGCTTATCATAGCTCAAACCGTTTACTGTTGTAGGAAAGGGAGAAATCACAGGCAGTGAGGATGGAGTTTGGTTCAACCAATAAGAAAACAAAACAACTTTTAAGTTAATCCTGAGGCAAATGTTTGTCTTGTGTAGCATGGGTCTTCTCTTTTTATTTCTAGTCTCTGCTGTTATGCATTTCAACTTTTCACATTCCTCCTCACCTACACATTAAGGTTCAAATTAAACTGAATGTCAACTTCCCTGTTAATAGTGTTTGATCACTAGATGGAGACAATGGTTTAGCATAAATACAACAGCGTGTATAAACAGAATCCACTTGCTGGTGCTTGCTGTTTCCAGCTGCAGTATTGCTATCCTTAAGCACTCCAAACCTATTAATTAGATCCTAAAAATGATGGGACTGGCTTAACATACATGGGGACTTAAAAATAATACAGCTGAGGTTATTTTTATTTAAGTTTCTGGTTTTCAACCAAAGCTTTACTTCTAAGCCAGGAGGGTCTAGAACCTTTTTAAAATGAAAATGTCCTTTGAATCCTGGGGTGAGAACTCCGAGAACTTAAACAAAAACTTAATATGTACTTGTACTTGTTATCATATCTGCTGCATCATCCTGGAGAGATGTGAGGAGAAAGTCAAACAGGTGGCCAAAGGGCCTGCTAATGTACTAGTTGTTATTAGAACTGTTTAGGGAAAATGGCACTTCTATTGCATGAGAAATGGTGACACTTTGAAATGTCCTTTCATCCTAAACTAGCATGAAAAGTTGGAATTTCAAAATCTACTGCAAAATAGAAATTCCAAAAAAGAATCTATGTTTTGGAAATATATAAGATATCTTATTGAAATGTTTCATTTTAATGTCAATGTTACAGTACAATATTAAATACTGTATATTACATGGAGATATGGTATAATATGTATGACTATAGATACTTACTGAGCTCTTAAAAAATTAAAGGTAAAAGCAAAATTAAGCCCAAAGTCAGAACAAAATGTTCCTCTGCAATTGAAATCACTTTTGAATTTTCCAATGAAAATTTCATCAAAACAGACATGATCCTGCCAACTTTGTTTCTGACAACGCAGCATTTTCTAGTAGAACACTGTTCCATCTAGACCTTTTTAATCAGCCTTTAGCATGTAGAATCTGATCATCCATCATTGTGGCCTGTGTACATGCAGTAAACTTGTCCAAAATTGTGCAGCCAGACTATTTACTGCATGGCAGCTTCACATAGATTAAAAAATAAAGACTTAAATGTGAAAATTAATAGTGGAAACCAGTAGCACATTCTTTGTGACATTTAATTGGCTACCTGACTATATTTATTTTCATGTGCCTTCCAATTTTTAATCTGCTACTGAATTTTGCAATGTACAAAATGTTGAGAAGGAAGTTAGAAGGTCTGGATGGCAGCTGGTTAGGGGGCAGTGAGTGCTTTCCATGCCTGGTAAGGCCTGGGAGGAAGTTTCGAATAAGCATGCTAACTGAATGTTCCTGTGAACAATGCTAACATATGAACTGTTCTCTAAGATTCATAATTAGCATTCATTGAAGATATCCAAATCAAAAAACTAGCTTATTCCCTTGGTGGCTGTCCAAAAATGTAGTTCCATCTTTACATCTTTTCATTTTCTGTGACAGTCTGTCTAGGAGACACTGAATGAATTCAGGAAAATAAACAAGGGCTACGTCTACATTGGCAAATTAGTCCAGACTAAGGAAGCTTAGTCTGGACTATTTTAGCCCTTGGCCACATTAGGCTTTGCTTAGTCAGAATTCAGAAATTTCTTAGTTCAGAATAGGCAAAGCTTAGTCTGGACTAGTAAAACCTAGTGGTTAGTCCGGACTTATTCACTTAGTTTGAAAGTTCGAAGTAAGCGCATTCAATGCTCGAAATAATGGTTAGTGTGAACTTCAAAATTTCGAACTAAGCCATTAGTTTGAACTAGTCATGTGTTTCAAACTAGAATGGGCAGCTAGTTCCATCTAAAAAGTTGTGGTTAGTTCGAACTAGCCCGAGATTAGTGCTGACTAATCCCTGGCTATTTTAGGTTGGACTAGCAAGTCCGAACTAAAATTAAATATACAGATATGGCCAAGGAGTCTTGTGTCACTTTTAAAGACTAAGGGTATGTCCACACAGGGCTTTTATTTTGAAACAACACTGGTTGTTTCGAAATAAAAGTCCCTATGTCCACACCATTTTCTTGTTTCGAAAGGAGGGAGCTCCTCATTTCGAAACAGCTTAAACCACTTTGCTTTCGAAAGGAGGGTTATTTCAAAACCAGTTTTTTTCAAAATAACACCATTTGGACATGTTATTTTGAAACAAGGATTGTTTCAAAATAACAGGGACCTTCCTCCCAGGGTGCACAGCAGCCTGGGGGGAAGGTCCCACCCCCCCCCCAGCACCCTGGCTAGGGATCAGCACCCTGGTCAGGGTGCTGAGTGGAGTGCAGGGGGTCTGAGAGTGCTACAACTGGCTTCCCCCCCCCTGCTTCCCCTTGCTGGGACCAGGGGGAAACAGGTACCTCAGCCCCCTTTGCCCCCCCTACCCCCAGCAAGGGGAAGTGGGGGGAAGCCAGCTGGGGCACCCCCAGGGCTCTGCCCCCTGCCCGGGCTGTGGGGGAGCTGCCAGCCCCACAGCCCGGTCAGGGGGGTGCAAGTTCCATGGGATGGCTGCTCCAGGGGTGGCTCACCCTGCCGCTGGGGCTGCCTCCAAGCCCGGAGGCACCCACCCCCAGGGTTCCCCTGTGCCCCCCCACCTGCTCTAGCTGCAGGAGTGGGTCAGGGGGGGACTGGGGAACCCTAGGTGCAGGGCGGCCCCAGCCCTGCCCGCAGAAGAAGTGGTGGGGGATGGCAGGGAAGCCCCCCCGCCCATGGCAGTAATGGCAGGGGAATGTCCTCTGCCCGCGGCAGGAGCAGCGAGGAGTGGCGGGGAATCCCGGGGTCGGGGTGGCCCTGGCCCCGCACAAGCCTCCCCCACCCCTCCCCTCCCCTATCTTGAAATAGCATGTCCACTGTGTGGACATGCTATTTTGATTCCCGCTTTTTTCCATATTTTGAAATAGCTTTTTGTTATTTCAAAATAAGGCATTTCAAAATAAGGCGTTATTTTGAAACGGCTTGTTTCAAAAATGGCTTGTTTCAAAACAAGCACTTGTGTGTGGACATAGCCTAACAGATGTATTTATTCCATGAGTTTTCTTGGGAGAAAATCCCACTTTGTCAGATGCTTGCAGATGGAGAGCTTAAAGAATGGGAGGGACATTAACACAAGCACATACCCCTGCAAAAAACCCTGTTGCCAACTTTGCCCACATATGTGCACAAAAGACACCATCATGGGACCTAATGAAGCCAGCTACTCCATCAATGGATCATTCACTTGCTCATCCTGGGGGCCATTCTGTTCAACATCTTCATTAACGATCTTGATGATGGGATAAATTGCGCGCTCAGTAAATTTGTGGATGACACCAAGCTGGGGGGAATGGTAGACATCCTGGAGGGCAGGAACAGGATTCAGGGAGACTTAGACAAATTGGAGCAGTGGATCAAAAGAAATCGCATGAGGTTCAACAAGGACAAGTGCAAAGTCTTGCATTTAGGACAGAGAAACCCCATGCACTGCTACAGCCTGGGGACCAATTGGCTAAGCAGCAATACTGTAGAAAAGGACCTTGGGGTTATGGTGGACAGGAAGTTGGATATGAATCAACAGTGTACTCTTGTAGCCAAAAAGGCCAGTGCATATTGGACTGTGTCAGTAAGAGCGTTGTTAGCAGATTGAAGGATGTGATTATTCCACTCTATTCGGCACTGGTGAGGCTGCATCTGGAATACTGTGTCCAGTTTTGGGCTCCCCACTACAAAAAGGACATGGACAAATTAGAAAGAGTTCAGCGGAGGGCAACAAAAATGATTGAGGGGCTGGAGCACAAGCCATATGAAGAAAGACTGAAGGAACTAGGCTTATTTAGCCTGCAGAAGAGAAGACTGAGGGGGGATTTGATAGCAACCTTCAACTACTTGAAGGGGTGCTCCAGAGAGGAGGGAGCTAGGCTGTTCTCAGTGGTAACAGAGGACAGAATAAGGAGCAATGGTTTCAAATTGCAGCTGGGGGGGTTGAGGTTGGATATTAGGAAAAACTTTCTCACTAGGAGAGTGGTGAAGCATTGGAATGGGTTGCCTAGGGAGGTGGTGGAATCTCCATCTGTGGAGATATCTGAGGTCTAGTTACACAATACCCTGGCTGGGGTGATTTAGTGACAGTGGTCCTGCTTTTAGCAGGGGGTTGGACTAGATGACTTCATGAGGTCCCTCCCAACCCTATCAGTCTATGATTCATCCACCCATTTATTTATGCCATCATGTGCTAGTGATGCCACTCTATCTTATGCATTGGACGAACAGGATGGTGTATGTGTAAAAGAAAAAAATGAACACAGATATGACATCAGAAATAACATTCAAAAACCAATAGGAGAATATTTCAATCTTCCTGCTCACTCTATTGATGATAATGTTAATTGCTGTACTTAGACAAATAGATTATAAATCAAAGCTTCAAAGAGAAACTTCAGAAGTGGTATTCATATGCAGATTTGACACCATTGCCTTAGGAGTAAATGGGAATTTCTGATTCTTTTCTTATTACAGCATGTGATTTTACTTCACCTCCCTCTCATATGTTGTTCCTCTACATTTGAGTCTATACAACTGCTTTGATTTGCTTTAACATTCTGACCTGATCCTATGACTTACGTTTCCTTGCATTTATTTTCCTCCCATTCTGTAAGTTCCCCATCTTCAGTTGTCTGACATAGACAAGAAAGCTCATGAGAAAAATAAATGTGTTAGTCTTTAAAAGTGCCACAAGACTACTTATTTATTTTGCTTAACTAGACTGACATGGCTATCTCTTTGGAACTTGAACAGATTCAGATAACTGAGGCTTTGGATAATCAAGAGACTTTAAAATATAATCAACAAACATCAACAGTCACAAGCTGGCCAAGTCCAACATGGAGTTTTTTGTAACTGAGGTTTGGCTAATCAAGTTTGTGGCACTCGTGCACCACATTAAGCCCTTTCAGATCATTAATACTTAAGAGATGTGCTGTCTGGCTTTTCTGTTGCACTAGCATAGATCCACAATAAGTCCATTGAACTCAGTAGATTTACATGAATGTAAGTGAAATCCAGATAAAGCCCATAATGCTTTTTGAGCACATACATTGGTGGGATGGAGCAGCAGAGTTAATAAACAAGAGAAGTGATCAAAGTCTTCCCTAATAGGTAAATGGGTCAGATTCCTAGATACACAACTGTTTTAGTGCAAGTAAGTAGACCTTACAACAATTTACATCAGCTGAGGATCTGGCCTATCTTTACCTTTAAACTTGGCTGGTCCTGCTTATGATTAATTTTTGTCCAGTAGGCATACCACATTGTTGCTTGCAATGTAAACGCCTAAAGATTTTTTTTTTCTTTTTTCCCCTATAACTGGAGGGATGTTAATGAGCCACTTCATCTTGAATAGTCCCTTGAAATATGTGTTAAATGCTTACAATAAACAATCTGTTCTACCTTTATATTTAGCTGTGACACTGAGTACATTTCCCAGACCTGAAGAAGAATTCTGTGTAAGCTCAATGCTTGTCTCTCTGTTGGGTTTGATTTTAGTGATGTAAAGAAAGCTTTGTAATTTGTAAAATCATGCTATAAATATAACTAGTTTAAATGCATTGTTACCCCAGAACTCACATGCAGGTTTTAAGCTGCCAAAAGGTAACAAATATCATTCAATTGCCTCCAAACCAGATTAATTCTGAGATGGAGGGTGGGATCATCGCAGCCCAAACAGGTAAAACCCCTAGTGGAAAACATGGCCACAGCCCGCCGATCAAGAACAGATTCAAAGCAGTGAAGGCACTTAGAGCAAGAATTCCCTTCAAAACAAGTATTGACATTTATTTAAAAGATGTTAAACGTATTTTCATTTACTTTAAGATCTTACAGAAGTATCATGAGATTCAAAGACTGAAAAATATCAATCAATACTTGTACAGTATATCTCAGCGAGCTTTACAGAGTGACAGTTTAGGATGGAATACTCTCTGCTGGGTTTCCCTTCTTACAGTTACAGACACATAATTACAAACTAAATAGCAAGACAAAGTTTAAAGCATTAGGAACTAATACAAAACACTTAACAAACTATACCATCCCATAAGCAAGGGCTGGTTGCCCGTGGGATGGGGAGATCTCAGATCTTAATATTACTCCTTTAAAAACTTGGTCTGGGTTCCCTGTTTCACACTCTTCTGGGCAGTTTACTTTTAATCATAAAATTACTTTGTAAGGATTGGGCCCCCTGTCAGGAATGAAAAAGTCTGTTGGTCTTTGAGTCTTTTTTCCTCACTGTCCTCCCCTCCTTGGGACCCTTTTCTTACCCCATAGTTGAAAGGAAAAATTAGTCCCTTTACAGCAAATGGTGGGTCTCTTCACAGCAAATGGTGGCTTGCAACTGGTGTTCATAAAGCTCTTCTCTCCTCAGCTTCTCCGGTCAGCTCTGCTGGGGTTGCCATGGAAACTGGAACTTAGGCAGCTCAGAATGTTCTCGAAGGCTTGCAGGTGCAGTTGCTCTGAGACTGGAGCTACAAAGTATCAGTTCGATGCTCACAAGCTATACGCAGGACGGAGTTGGCTGCCTGCTTATGAGTGTATGAAAGTGAGGATCAAGCCATTGCCCGCAAGCTGTACGCAGGACTGGGTTGGCTGCCTGCTTGTGAGTTGTATCGGAGGCCCTTCTGAGACTCAGTCTGGAGACCCAGCTCAAAGACTAAGTCCTGAGTCACCGCTCAGAGACCAAGCCCTGTGCCTTTCAGAGACTAAGTCCAAAGACCCAGCCCCCAGGCTTCCACTAGAGACATTGTCACTCTCTCTAGGGATAAGTACGAGTGAGACTCCTTAGTGCAGCGGGAACATAGCCAGAGGCCAGTGGAACCCAGTAAGGAGTGGGAGAGATCTCAGAAGCTCTGCTCCGTGCATCGCCTTTTATTCATTCTGTCTATCACTCCCATCTTATTCTTGACCAATCCCAAAGTTTTGATTTCATCTTCACCCAATTGGAAAAGAGTGATTTCATCTATCACCTGCATAGTGCATGATCAAAATCAATACTTTTGATGGGTCTTTTGACAGGGGGTGTACACCTTAGAATACTTGATGGGAGGGGGACTGAGTGAGTTCAAAAGTTCAAAATCTTCCTCCATCTTGACCTACTTTTCCCAAAAGATATATCTGTTGACTCTGCTGAAAGAGATATACCTATTGAATCTGCTAAACCTATTATCGCTCCATTTCACTTGCTGAATACCTTTTGAATACCAACTCTGTTTTAAACATGTACAAAATGATAACTTATAAATTTAAGTAGTGGTAAAGGATCCATATAATACTATTTCTAACTTCATTTTAAAACAGAATTCCAATAGATTGCCTTACACAATTTTTCCTACTCATATGCTTCTTTATTCAATCAAGATTCGCTGTGATACTAAAGAGATGGCAAAAATCTCAGACTACAGCATTCTTCCAAAGCAAACCTTCTGTATCAGGTGAACAGGCTGCAAGACAAATATTCCTCTCAGAAAGGAATTTCTACATTATTCTTTTTCTCTTCTTCTTTTTAACTTTATATAAAAAAAATTCCCCTCTCACCCCTATGGGTGGTATGTGTCTTCCTCAACCTTGGGTCCTCTACCAGAGGCCTGGGAGTTTGAAGGTTCTGCTCAGTATCTTAGCTGTTCCTAGCACTGCACTCTTCTGGACAGAGAGCTCTGATGTTGTTCCTGGGATCTGTTGGAGCCACTCTCCCAGCTTAGGAGTCACAGCCCCGAGTGCTCCTACCACCACTGGGACCACTTTGGCCTTTACTTTCCACATCCTCTTTAGTTCCTCTTTCAGGCCCTGGTACTTCTCCAGCTTCTCATACTCCTTCTTCCTGATGCTGCTGTCACTTGGTACTGCTACATCTATCACCACCGCTGTCTTCTGGTCCTTATCTATTACCACGATGTCTGGTTGATTGGCCAGTACCTGCCTGTCTGTCTGGATCTGGAAGTCCCACAGAATCTTAGCCCTGTTATTCTCCACGACCTTCTGTGGAATCTCCCATCTGGTCTTGGGAAGGTCTAGCCCATACACCGTGCAGATGTTCCTGTACACAATGCCAGCTACTTGGTTGTGTCGTTCAGTGTATGCTGTTCCTGCCTGTATCTTACATCCTCCCACTATGTGTTGGACTGTCTCTGAGGCCTCTCTGCACAGTCTGCACCTTGGGTCCTGTCTAGTGTGGTAGACCCCTGCTTCAATGGATCTGGTGCTCAGTGCCTGTTCTTAAGCTGCTATGATCAGTGCCTCAGTGCTGTCTTTTAGTCCAGCCCTTTCCATCCACTGGTAGGATTTCCCAATGTCAGCCACCTCAGCTATCTGTCGATGGTACATCCCATGCAGGGTCTTGTCTTGCCATGGCACTTCTTCTGCTTGAACTTCCTCCCATGTCTGCTGCTGCCTGAGGCATTCTCTCAGCAGCTCATATTTGGGTGTCATCTTACTGATGTACTCCTGGATGCTCCGGGTTTCATCCAGGACAGTGGCTTTGACACTCACCAAACCCCGCCCGCCTTCTTTCTCGCTGGTGTACAGTCTCTGGGTGTTGGATCTGGGGTGGAAACCTCCATACATTGTGAGGAGCTTCTGAGTCTTCACATCAGCAGCCTCCATGTCCTCCTTTGGCCAGCTCACTATACCAGCAGGGTATCTGATGACTGGCAGGGCGTACCTGTTGATGGCATGGATCTTGTTCCTCCCATTGAGCTGGCTCTTCAGGGCCTGTCTTATCCTTTGGTGGTGCTTGGATGTTGCTGTCTTCCTTGCCTCCTCATCATGGTTCCCATGTGACTGTGGGATGCCAAGGTACTTGGAGCTGGTCTGTATGTCTGCTATGTGGCCTGCTGGTAGTTCCACCCCATGAGTCTTGACTACCTTCCCTCACTTTACTACCATCCGGCCATACTTCTCCAGTCCGAATGACATCCCAATATCCTCATTGTAGATCCCTGTCAGGTGGATTAGCGAGTCGATGTCTCATTCATTCTTAGCTTACAGCTTGATGTCATCCATGTAGAGGAGGTGGCTAATGGTAGTTCCACTCTTGAACTTGTATCTGTGTGCAGTCCTTGTGATTATCTGGCTGAGGGGGTTCAAGCCAATGCAGAACAGCAGCGGGGACAGTGCATCACCTTGGTATATGCCACACTTGATGGCCATTTGTGCAAGCTGTCTTGAGTTGACTTCCAGTGTTGTCTTCCACAGTCCCATTGAGTTCTTGAGGAAGGTCCTTAGTGTCCTGTTGACTTTGTATAGCGCCAGACATTCACGGATCCATGTGTGAGGCATTGAGTTGTAGGTTTTCCTGTAGTCAATCCAGGCTGTACTCAGATTGGTCTGTCTAGACCTGGAGTCTTGGGCAACTGCTCTATCTATGAGCAATTGGTGTTTTGAGCCTCTGGTGCTGTTCCCAATGTCCTTCTGAGCTGTGCTCATGAGTAGTAAAGGGCCCTACCATCAATCAAACCGTTTCCACGCCCCATTTTCACTGGAAATCCCTCCTACCGACTTCCGGACCTGCCCCCTGCCCACCTG
>ML681998.1:24581767-24603402 GCA_007922195.1 Podocnemis expansa | reverse complement strand
TGTTTTTGGTTTTCAGTTCAAGCAGAGGTTGGGGGATGTGTGGGGGGAGGGAGGCACAGGCTGGATACTGTGCTCTGATTCCTCAAGAACACAGAGCTAACACGTAACACCTGTTCTGGGAGATTGCTGTGGTCTGTTCTCAGGTCCTGCAGCCACCTTGCACTGGTGTTATGAGTCTTCTCTTTCTCCCATATGGTCTTCCAGTACTGTTCAGTTTCTGCTGTTGGTGGCTCTGCTGTTATTGTGTTGTTGCACTGCAGGATGGAGTACACCTTGGATGGTTCTTTGGAGAACAGGGCATTTATCTTTCTGGCCTCTGCTTCTCTAGTGTATCTCCTTAGCCTTGTAGCCAGTGCTGTGAGCCTTTATTTAGCAGTCTCTAGGGCTTCAGATGGAGTCAGGCCCTTGTATTTTTTCAGTAGCCGAGTCTTATCCTTAATCTCTACACCCTTCTGTAGTTCCACCAGCTGACTAACTTCTCTCTGAATTGCCTTGATTTTATCCTCCAACCTCATTTTCCAGGGCGGATATGTACTGCTGTTCTTCTTGATCATGTAGCCAAGCATCTCCAGGATTACAGAGGCTGTAGTGTATACCAGTTCATTGGTTTGAGTTATGGTGGTAGTAGGAATTGTCTTTAGGGCTCTATTGGCATCTTCTAGCATACTATCTGATGGTACTTCTCCAATGAGCTTTGGTAATCGGTCTCCAGGGTTGACTGTAGCTACTTTATCCATGATCTTATGCCTCATATCAGCTGCTGTGCTCTGTAAGGGAGGGGGTGGCAGTGAAGTTCCAGCTGCAGGTGTTGGCTGCACATCTAGTTGTTCTTCCAGGTCTTCTTCTTGAGTCCAGGATGTAATGTGGAGTTGGTCTATCTCTAGCTGTGAGAGCAGCTGCCTCTTTACTATGTTGAAGCATTGGGTAACTAACTGTTTCTCAGTTAGTGTGGATGTAGGTCTTTTTCTCCATCCATAGTTCCCTCATACATTTCATATATCCCCTCTCCTTAGGTCTACTGTTGTAGTAGCATTCCATCAATTCTAGGTTCTCTTGTCTCATCCATGTATGGTTTGTTCCAGTAGCCCACTTATCATCAGATTGTCCTGGTTCCCCGACATCTGGCACCGACCTTGTTAGTCCGGGCAACATCTGAGCCGGCATGACTCTCCTAGGTCGCGTCACTCTCATGTTCGAGGTAGGCAACTGAGGTGTTAGGGGGGTCTTTTTCCCAAGGACCCCTACTGGAAAAGGTAGGTAGGTATCAAGTGGGATTTGAACCCTGGTCTCCCTATCAAAGGGGGGGGGGGTACTTTTAAGTGCTACAGCACACTTAATCACTACGCTATCCAGTCACCACATATATAAACACATAGCAGCTATGTCTACACTACAAAAGTTACTTTGAAGTAACAAAGTTGAACTAATAAAGTTTGACCTTAATTCAAACTAAACCTGACCATAGTAAATTGAATTAACAAAGTGCACTAATTTGACTTAAATATTAAGTCAAATTAGTGCACTTCATTAATTCAAACTAACTGCCCTAATTCACATTTATTTAGTTTGTATTAAGGCTTAATCCTGGACTACACTGCCCTCAGATTGAACTAAGGATCAAACTAAGCACTTAGTTTGAACTAAATGCAGGTGTTACTAATTAAAACTAAGCTTTCGTTAGTTCGCATTAAGGAATTCCTTAATTCAAATTGGTGAAAGTCTATGGTGGATGGGAACTGTGTTAGTTCAAATTAAAGCTCCTTAATTCAAGCTAACTTGCCAGTGTAGACACACCCAATGAGGGCTAACATTCAACTGGTGTCTCTTATTTCCTTGGCAAGTGCCCCAACTACTTTGCAATTAGCTGTTCTGGAGTGGAGCTCCTGTGCATGTATGTTTGATCAGAAATTCCCTCCTAGACAGGGAAACCTTTCCTAAGTAAAGTTTAGTTAAACAAACCCCAAACTTTTCATGGAAATATACCTTTCTGACAAATCAGTATGTTTTGTTGAATTCCCAACCAGCTTTCACCTTTGATCCTTATGTGATTTTGTTTCCATTTCACATAGATATCAGTTTCAGAGGACCTTTCCCAGACCTGAAGAAGAGCTCAGTGTAGCTCAAAAAGGTTCTATCATCAAACTGAAGCTGGTCCAATAAAAGGGTTTCCCTCACTCATCTTGCCAGTGCAACTGTATAATATATTGACAAGTACCAGAATGGCAAAAACAGACTTAGATGAAAATAGCCGTAATTATCATGTAATTCTCTTGGTGTTTAGAGAGCATGGCCCCTTTAAAACCTTGTCCTGAGGCACAGGAAGTGCTAGTTGTTCCCGGGGGCCATAGATGAGGGGAGTGACACGGTGTGGATCTGGAGCTTCAACTGAAAGGGCTGCTGCAAACAGGCCCTCACCTAGTGACTCAGGCAAGAATTTCCTGGAGCCGGGAGAGACAGAGCAGCTGACCAGAGAAGCTGTAGGACAGCAAGAGCACTGTGCTAGGGGGGAATCACGCAAGATGAAGATCAGCTGTGAGTGCTGGGGTCTGTGACTACACACTGGGAACAAGGAAAGAGGTTGTAAATCAGGGTCAACACTTTTGTGGACCCCTAAGCTGGCTCCTCCTCCCTGATCCTTAACCAGTGCCAGCAGCCCCCTCCACTGAACAAAAGCAGCAGCTGCCTAATTTGGCAGAGGCAGCAGCTGGTTGAGGAGATGCTTCCTGTGCATGCCACTGAAAGGAGCCACTTGTGGAAAGAAGCCTCCTAGAGTGGCTCATCTCAAAGGACCCCAGGCATGCTGCAAAAAGAAATTGCCCAGAGTCGCTCCTTTTGGAGATGGCATGCAGAGGACAGGAGCCACTCCAGGCATCTTCTTTACATGTCATGCCTGGGACATCCATATGGTGGGCACCCCATGCCTCAGCTGCCCCCAAAAGAAGCTGCCTCATGTAGCTCTAGGTGGCAGGAGCAGCAATTTCTGTGGCACTGCAGAGGGTGCAGCGTGCCATTATGAATGGGCTCACATGCCACTGTTGGCAACCATGCTCTGCATTGCCAACCCTGCTGAAAAGAGTTGCAGGCTGGGGGAGATTGTTGCTCTGTGTGGGTTTGCAGAACCAGGTACTTCTGAGATTCACTGCAAGATTGGAACTCTGTCCAGGACTCCCGAACAATGAATGTGGATGCATTGCTCAGTGTCTGCCCTTCCATACTGTGGTACCCCTGGAGCTTTAGGGGCATCATGCTCATTGTAACTCTATTTTACTGTGCCCCATCTTTCCCTGCTTTTTTCTCCATTAATCCCTCCGTGAATAAATATTTTCATTTTCTGTATTCCTGGCAGAGGTTTTCCTCACCTTGGGAGACTTGGATCAGGTGCCCTTAGGGAAGAAGGAAGTTTTCCTGAATTCACCTTTTCTTGACTGGAACTGCCTGCAATCTAGACTCCTTTTTGGCCACAGAGGCTATGTCTCCACTAGCCAAAGCTAGTTCAAACTTGTTAGTTTGAATTAAGAAGTGTGAGGTTAGTTTGAATTAACATTGCGCTTATAAATTCAAATTAACAACATGGTCTAGTTTGAACTAATAAATAGTTCGAACTAGAACACATTTTTAGTTTGAACTAACCTCCTTAGTTCAAACTTATTAAGTTCAAACTAAGCATTAGTTTGAGTCCACATCGTGCTTAGTTCAAACTAAATGCTGGTACTAACTAGTTCAACTACACGTTCTGTAGTTCAAACTAAGAAATTTCTTAGTTTGAACTAAGGAAAAGCTAGTGTGGACATGGGCTAAGGTCCAACTAACTTGCCAGTGTAGACATAGCCAAAGATGCTAAAGTTACTATTTTTAACTTCACTGGAAATCCAAAATAATTTAATTTAAGGAATACAATAATGATCTTGAAAGTCCAAAAGCCAAAATCTAGCTTGGATCATTTAACAGGTGATTTGTTTAACTGTTCAACAAAATCATAGCCTAAATTTTTTCAGTTTTGTTGAACAGTACTTGGCCCAAGTCCGAGCCAAAATTTGGTGTAAGTAATTTTGCCAGGTTCTCTATCATTGGTCCATTAGTGATGCACCAGTTTTGAAGCAGCCTAAGTTGGACAGCCAGGGTTCAGTTCTTTTCTGCAGCTGGTGCCAACAAAGAGGATAGCAAAGATGCAGTTAGTTAGTGTCTCTAGGCGTGAAAGATCCCTCCATGTAAGGAGATGCCTCATACTGTCTGACATGGATTTATGGCTGCTTTGCACCAGCAGTGTGGAACCAAGTAACTAAAGCAGATCAGGCCATTGAGCCCACAATTACCAAAGTTATGAAAATTTGCTAATAATAGAACTGTGAAAGGTAAGGAATTAATTCAATCATGTAACTCACTACAATTAGTTAAATCTGATCCTCTTGGCCCAGGAACTCTGGGTCCCACCCCCCTTTTAAAATAAAAAGTAAGACTGAGCCAAAGCTTATATTTAGCCTTCACATGCAGAAGTGGCATAGAGTGAAGGGAGAAATAAAACTAAACCTCACAGAATTCCTTAAGACAATGTTTGTCTTGGTATCCATAGAACACAAGGTGAAGTAAATGGGAAGCTGTTGGTGGCCCTTAAGAATCCAAACTATTCAAAACAAATTGAGTTGGTGAATGCTATAGTAAGCACTGATGCTGAAGTTCTCAGCAGCCAACATTACTGTAAAAGTACTACCGTCCCACACCAGCCAATAATTCTCTGCTTGCCTGCTGAAAAATACCTTAACCACTGTTAAAACCTATATCAGAACTTTCCAAACCAGTTGCAGTTTAATCCTCATTCCATTACATATAATGAATGAAATGTAGATCTCCAATACCCTAACTCTCATCTCTTTCACTGCTTTTCTAAAATACTCATTTTTATTTAAATGATAGAAAATGATATATACTACAGAAATAAAACAGCACTCTTAGGCCCCGATCCACGGAAGTACTTAAAAAGTGAGTATCATCACCAGTGTCAAAAAACTGCACTGGGCTCTTTAGAACATATACAACACAATGCAGAGTCATTCATCAGTGGTAGGCACATCTGATCTGGAAAACAAACATAATCTCAGGTTTCAGAAAGATAGCTTTTCCTTACCTCTAAGCATTTATATTTCCCTCTATTATACCTTTTCCAATTCCAACACATCTTTTTGAGGTGGGCCAACCACATCAGCACACACTATTCAAGATGTGGACGTGTCATGGATCTATACGGAGGCAAAACAATATTTTCTGTCTCACTACCTATTCCTTTCCTAATGATTCCCAATTTCTTTTAGCTTTTTTGACTGCCCTTGTACATTGAGTGGATCTTTTCAGAGAATTATCCACAATACCCCAAGGTCTCTTTCTGAGAAGCAACAGCTAATCTAGACCCGATCATTATAGATGAGATTATGTTTTCCAGTGTGCATTACTTTCCATTTATCAACAGTGAATTTCATCTGACATTTTGTTGCCCAGACACCCAGTTTTATGAGATCCCTTTGCAACTCTTTGCAGTCTGCTTTAGACTTAATTATACTGCCTAGATCTGAATCGTCGGCAAATTTGCTGCCTTACTTATCTCTTTCTCTAGATCATTTATGAATATGTTGAACTGTACTGGTCTGAGTGCAGACCTTTCAGGGACACCGTGTAGTAACCCTTGGGGAGGAAGGGGTTAACACTCTGGTCAGTGAGTCCCAGGACAGCCAATAGGAACGAAGCACAGGTTTTTGAATGGGAACAGCAGCCTGGTCTGTGCCTGTTTGGATGCAGCAGAGCTCCTGGAAGGATCAGGAGGAGGCCAGAGGGGCCTGAGGAAGAATCCAGCAACATCCTTACCAGAGATAAGTTAAATTTGTTACTGACCAGGCATGGGTAGAACAGGGAATGTTTACTTAGACGCGGTCAGGGTATTTTCTTTGTTTTTGGCTTGTTTCTTGGATTTTTCTGTGCTGAGCACATGCAACTCTCCCCTCCCCCCCCACTCTGTAACTACCTAAGTTAATTCCCAGAGAAGCAACTCTCTGTGTTTATTATCTGTTCTTTTTTATTAAAGGTTTTACCTTTTAAGTAAGTTCTGGTTCTGTGTCCTGGAAGGCAAGAGGTTTGTGTGCATGTGCCTTGGACTCTACAGGCAGCTACTAGAGGGAACCCTGTTCCAGTTCCAGCTCATATTGCAGCTGGGGTCCAGTCACTTTCATGAAGGAGGAATAAACAGGATTGTAAGTACCTCACAGGGAGGAATTCCCAAGTGCGCCTTCCTGGGTCTCAAGAGGTTTTTTGCATTTGGGTGGTGGCAGCGATACCACTCCAAGGCCAGGAATTGGAGGCCTTGGAGACTTTTAAGAGCAGGCTTTAAGGCCAGTGGTTTTTAAGGCCTGTTGCAGGCCCCCACCTTCTGCACTCAGAGTGCCAGAGTGGGGAAAAAGCCTTGACACACCACTACTAATCTCTCAGCATTTTGAAAATTAACCATTTATAGCTACTCTTTGGGTATGTCTACACATCTCTTTTATTTCAAAATAATACTAGTTATTTCAAAATAAGAGATTAGATCCACGTGACGTTTTCTTATTTCGAAAGGACAGGATCCGTCATTTCGAAATAAGAACCGTTGTTTCGAAAAAGCTTAAACCCCATTCATTTTGAAACAGCTGTTATTTCGAAATGATTATTTTGAAATAACGCCATTTGGACATGTTGTTTCGAAAAAACACCGTTGTTTCAAAACAACTGTTTTGAAACAACATGTCCAAATGGCCTTATTTTGAAATAACCATTTTGAAATAACAGCCATTTCGATAGCAGGCTTTCCCTTAATTCAAATTAACATTAACATTCAAAATTAACAGAAGGACTTTATTTCAAAATAACTCATTTCAAAATACCTATTTCAAAATAATGATATGTGTGTAGACATAGCCTTTGTTTCTTATCTTTTAACCAATTATTTATCCAGGAGAAGATCTTTCTTCTTATCCCATGACACCTTACTCTGCTTAAGAACCTTTGGAGAGGCACCTGTCAAAAGCTTTATGAAAATCTAAAGACACTATATCCACTGGATCACCATTTCCCACAGGCTTATTGATGTCCTCTAAGAATTCTGGTAGATTGGGAAGGCATGATTTCCCTTTACAAAAAACATGTTGACTCTTCCTCAATATATCACATTCATATGTGTGCTTAATAATTCTCTTCTTTATTATAGCTTCAGCCAACTTGCCTGTTATTGAAGGTGTTAGGCTTGCTGGCCTGTAATTGCTAGGATCACCTCTGTATCATTTTTTTTTAAAAGTTGGCCTTATATTAGCAATCCGCCAGTCATCTGCTACAGAAGCTGATTTCAATGATAGATTGCATACCACAGTTAGTAGCTTGCAATTTCACATTACAGTTTCTTCTGAACTCTTAGATGAATATCATTTGGTCTGGTGACTTATTACTGTTAATTTATCAATTGTTCTAAAACCTTCTCTAACGATACTGCTATCTGGGACAGTTCCTCAGATGTGTCACCTAAAAAGAATGGCTGAATTTTGGGAATCCCCCTCATATCATCAGCCCTGAAGACCAATGCAAAAATTAATTGAGCTTCTCCACAATAGCCTTATCTTCCTTGAGTTTTGCTTTAGCATCTGGATTGTCCAATAGCTCCACTGGTTGTTTAGGAGACTTCCTGCTTCCGATATACTTTGAAAAAAAATGCCATTATTTTTTGAGTCTTTGACTATCTGTTCGTCAAATTATTGTTTGGCCTTCCCAGTTATATTTTTAGGTTTCACTTGCCAGAGTTTATGCTACTTTCTATTTTCCTCAATAGAATTTAACATCCACTTTTTAAAGGTTGCTTTTTGCCTCTTACTGCTTCTTTTACTTTGTTGTTTAGCCACCACGTCACATCTTTTGGCTCTGTTCTTATGTTTTTTAATTTGTGGCACACATTTAAACTAAGCCTCTGTTATGATGTCTTTAAAAAGTTTTCATGCAGCTTGCAGGGATTTCCCTTTTGACACTATACCTTTTAATTTCTATTTAATGAACATTCTCATTTTTACATAGTTCCCTTTTCTACAATTAAATGCTAACATGATGAGCTGTTTTGGTGTTTCCTCCCCTCACAGGGATGTTAAATTTTATTATGTTATGAATACTATAGTACTATAATGCTATGCTATGGCATGACTCAGTGTCTTCATCTCTTGGACCAAATCCAGTGTTCCATTTAAGACTAAATCAAGAACTGCCTCTCTTCTTAAGAGTTCTAGGACTAACTGTTGCAAGAAGCAGTCATTTAGGCTGTCAAGAAACTTTATCTTTGAATCCCATTCTGAGGAGACACGTATTGAGTCAGTATGGGGATAGTTGAAATCCCCATTATTGGTTTTGGGGTTTTTTTACTATTTTTTCAATTATCTAATCTCCTGGAGCATTTCACAATCATTGTCATCATTCTGGCTAAGTGATTAGTAGTATACCCCTATTGCTATATTCTTATTATTTAAGCATGGAATAACTAGCCATAGAGATTCTATGGTTTCGTTCATTTGAGACTTTTATTTGTCTATACATGTTTGTTCACATATGGTATCACTCTCCCATCAGTATGACCTATTCTGTCCTTCCAGTATTCTTTGCACTCTACTATTATGTGTCCCATTGATTATCCTCAATCCACCAAGTTGTCCAATGCCTACTATATCAATATCTTCATTTAAAAACTGGCACTCAAGTTCAGCCATCTTAGTATTTAAATTTCTAGCACTGGTATCTAAGGTCATTTTGTTGTTTGCCATTATGTGATTTAATTGGCCAGGACTTTTCTTTCATTATACCCATATTTAATCATTTTCCATCCTCTCCTCCTTACTAGGAGATACAGAGTCTCCAATAATAGATCTTCCTGCAAGGGATATCTCTACCCAACCCATCTGCTCCTCCACACCTGTCAGCTTTCCTCCAGCCCTTGGTTTAAAAACTGCTGTATTAACTTCTTAATTTTACACACCAACAAAATCTATTTTGGTTCCTATGGAGTCCATCCTTCCCATATAGGTTCCATCTTTTCTAAAGGGTTCTCTAGTTCCAAATAAACCTAAACCCCTTTTTTCTACACCACTATCTCATTTGTGCAATGAGACCCTGTAGTTCTGATGGTCTGTCTGTTCCTTTGCAGGGGTTAAAGTATAATTTGTTGGGCCCTGGAACCATCCTAAACTTCCGGGCCCCCCTCATGCAGGTCTGGGCCCCCTTCACCCACCCCAGCTACTGCCCCTCAAATGCCTGACCCCACCCCTGCTACTGCTCCCCACATGCCTAACCCTCATACCAGCTACTGCCCCTCACCCCAGTTACTGCCCCTGGCCCTGTCTCATCACTAGTCCCACAAACCTTTCCTCAACTCCCTTCGAAAGCCCCCTGTCTTGCCACTGGTGCCCCAATCCTTCCCCAGGCCAACCTCCCTCCCCCGTGCTCTTTGTCTCCCCATTGGGCTGGCTTGCATGTCCCTAAAACTCTCTCCCTTCCAGCACCCCTTTACCTGGCTGCCACGTGGAGCAGCGCCAGCCTGGGCTGAGGCTCCCACCCACAGCCTGCTATGACTGTCCTGCCAAAATGCACTGGAACAACATTCCGGGACCCACTATTTTTAGGAGCTCAGCATTTGGCAAGCCCCCAAAAATAGAAAATGCAGCCAGCATGCTGAGTTCCAGTGCCCACTATTTTTAAATGGTGGGCCCCAGAATGCAGCATTTGGCTCCATTTTCTATTTTTAGGGGGCCTGGAACACTGACCACCTAAAAATAGCGGGTCCTGCAATGCTGTTCCACCATTTTCCAGCTTACTTTAACCCCTGGCCATATGCATGAAATTGGAAACATTTCAGAAAATTTCAAAGGGGTAGTCATGTTAGTCTAGCTCAGAGAAAAAAAAAAAGGAGTCCTCTGGCACTTTTAAAGACCAACAAATGTATTTTTCACATGAGCATTCATGGGCAATGTCCCACTTCTTCAGATGCCAGAGTGGGACTTTGCCCATGAAAATTCAGGTGAAAAATAAATTTATCAGTCTTCAAAAGTGCCACAGGACTCCTTGTTTGTTTTATTTCAGGAAATGCTGCCATAGAGGTACCTACATGTACCACAACAACCAAGTCCTCCCCAGCACTACACATCTCAAGAGACCCACAACCTTCACACCCAGCTGGCAAGTCACCCTGTGGTTCTCCTGGTCATTGCAATGCAAAACTAACTATGTTTCTAAAGATCAAGTCCCCCATTACCATTACCTCTCTTTTCCTAATAACTGGAGTTCCCTCTTCCAGAGAGGTAATCTTAGTACAAAAGAATACTCTGACATCATCTAAAAGGAAATTCCTAACTATAGAATCATTCCCTCTGCTGCAGTTTGATGCTCTTCCCCTAGACCTTCATTTTCCTGAGCAGTAAGGAGCCTGTGAGACTAGGAGTGTGACCATTCTGCTGTGTCCCAGTAAGTCAAATCTGTGTACCTCTCTGTCTCCCTCATCTCCTCCAGTTTAATCGCCCTGATCTCCAAAGGCCATTTTACAGACTCAACATTCTGGATAGTTTGGATACACATTGAATAGTTCTTTGAAATGGGGAGGCTTAACTAACGTATGTTTAAATTTCACTCCCTTCTTAGTAATAATCTCATATCACCTTTTAGGAAGGTTTGGAAAGCCACCCAAGTATTTCCATGTAGGAACAACTTAAAGGTTATATTTCAAACTTTAAGCAGAAAATTTGAAAGTATCCTTCTAAAACATAAATAAAAGCAAATGTGTCAGTTGTACTGGATAGCACACATAAAAAGTCCCTAGATTTATTTTTGTGTTTTCTATTATTCTTCATTTTACATAAATTGCAAAAAATTATGACTCACTGCAAGGAAAGCTGAAAAAGAAGTTTCAGAACAAATGAAACCTTCATTAATATTAATGTATTATTGACTTTTTAAAAGATTTACTAAAACTCAGCAGACTTTACAAACCTAACTGAAGAGTTTAAAAAAAAAAAAAAAGTGCATTGTGGCAGCAGTGTTGTAGGTAATGTGTCTGTTGGGACTTTTAAAAGCATAAAAGTCATAGTGGCGAAGAGTAAACTAATGTGAAGTTTGGCCTGATCTATGTATCAAATTAGGTCACTGTACTTTGCTTTGCATTAACCTATTTGTTACACTTAAATTTCTTTCCAGCAGATGTAGGTATCCCATTACGGTGATGCAGCAAAACCACCTTCCCAAAGCATACAGAATGAGGATAATATACAGTGAAGTACAAAGGTAAATGCTTCATGATCTATGATATCCCGAAGAGTCTTCCACCAGTTGTCCCACGATGCCCCATTCCGTGCAACAGTGACTGTTCTGATCATAAATTTAAACTTCACTACTCAGGGGTCACAGAGATTAGATGCCACTTTATCGTCTTCAAACCCCCTACATGATTTTTAAATGCTTTTTCCTAATTATTCACCCTTTGAGCACACCTAACAGCTCACTCTTGTGTGTAACTGCCCAGCCAATTCTGCCACCTCCATGCACAAGATAAACTCTTGCTGGGAGTAGAGAGGAAGTATTGGATCTCCTAGGCCTATGGTGGGAAGAAGTTGTGCAATCAGAGCTATGGACAAAATAGTAATGTGTACTTCTGTGGGTAGACTGTATGGGGAATGCAGTAAAGGACACACAGCAAGGATCATCAACAGTACTGTGTGAAAGAAAAGAAACTTCACCAGGCATCTTACAAAGCCATGGAAGCCAACAGTAGATCTGCTGGTGCCCCACTGAGGCAGTTTCTCAATAATCTGAATTTCATACAAGGTGGCGACCCCATCAGCAAGGCAGTGATAGCCGGGAGAAATTGTATCTGACAAAGTGGGCTGCAGCCCATGAAAGCTTATGCCTGAAGAAGTTAATTAGTTTTTAAGGTGCATAGGATTCTTGTTGGTTTTGCAGTATACAGACTAACATGGAACTTAGAGAAATTCATGACCAAGACCCCTGATATGAACAGCCAGGAAGACAGAAAGATGGCAGGGGAAGACACAGAAGGGTACTTAATTCATGCCACAAGCCTTGTGGACTTGTTCAGCACAGTCTTGCCAGTCCAGCCAGGTAAACATAGCTGAGCTTGATAAGGCAAGGGAACTGAATGAGTGTGTGCATGAATTTTTCCATACAGTCATGGGCAGATTTTGGAGCTTGCCCTGGGGAAGGCAGCTCCAAAGATCCAGTTGTCCCTCTGCCCTGCCCAAACCAATCTGGCTCCTGCCACTGTAGTCAAGGCAGAACTGTGCTGCTGGCAGCGGCTGTGGGTCACCAGCTGGGGGCCAGATCCCACTGCTGCTGTCTGCCCTTGGTTCCAGTCAGGGCCAGATATCACCAGCAGAAACGGCTCCAGGTCATCTACCAGGGCCAGATCCTGCCACCAGTGGCAGCCCTAGGTCCTGGCAGCAGCTCCAAGACCTGGCTGAGCCCAGTTGGAGCCACCTCAGGTGACTTTGGGTCCCTGGCCAAGGCTATATATTGCCACTGGAGCTGGCCCTGGGTCCTGGCTGAGGTTGGCTCCTGATGCCAGCAGCAGCTCCAGGTGCCTGGCCAGAACCAGATACTACCACTGGTAGTGGCCACTTTCTGTCATGGCAGCCCTCTCTTGCCTCAGCAATACCTCCTCCTGCCTCTGATAAACTCCGCCCCTGCATACAATGTTTAAAAGGAGTGCTTAACTTGCTCCCAAACTAACACCACAAAGATATCAGAGTTTGATTGTTTTACTTATGTAAGAAGAGTTAGAAGTACAACAAACAGAGATAGAATTGTCATCTGCTTTTCATGCTTCTGTTAGGTTAGGTGTGCTGGACAGGCAAATATAGAACACTGTCCCTTGTATTTTCCTGAGAGATCTCAGTAAAACTCTCTTGGAAATACTCTGCAATTATCCTTCAAAGGTTTCTAGAGATGACTATTTTATTTCTTCCTCTATGGTAGGAACACTTCCCACATCATTCTGTGGTGCATTTGTCTGGCATCTTTTACAGTAAACAGGCTAGCAACACATGGGCCCAGGCATTTCTAGAAAGCCAGTCGCAGCTGTGTTCTTGATGACTTTGTGACTTTCAGGAATGAGATATCAGCTAAAATTACCACCACTTGTGGTAAATAATCCCAATGTTCAGTGCCATTCCCTACACACATGAAACAGGGACTAAAATTTTATACTTTCACACAACAGAAAACTGTTTCACCCACAATAGTCCATTCACACCTATCAATCCATACACATGTTGTCTGGGGCTAGAGAGCTGTGTTGGGTCAAGGCACTCCCAAACTGAAATGTTAATAAGCATGTCTTATTAAAAGAGTTAATCACTATCTCTACACTTAAGAAGTTAGTTCAAATTAACTTAGTTTCAATTAATTAATTCAAACTAATAATGGTTAATTTGAACTAAGTTCATTCAAACTAACATGGACAGGACTTCCTAGTTCAATTTAGCAGTGGGGGCACCATGGGAAGTCTGGCAACATGGCCCCAAGAAGGGCCATGCCTGCACCTAATACATAGAAAGAGAAAGACACCCTGTAGCAAAGAAGGTCAAACCATGTTAATTCGAAATAACAGTTCAAATTGACTTGGCTCCATTGGGTTTAATTGAACTAATAAGTTTGAATTAACCATTACTTTGAAGTTAAGCGAGGTTTTATAATTTCAAAGTAAGTGTTCATTACTTCGAACTAAGGAATTCCTTAGTTTGAAGTAAAGAAAGCCAGTGTAGACATGCATTAATTTAGTTTGAATTAATCTTCATTAAATTATACTAAATTGTAAGTATAAACATACCCAGTGATGCTGGTGTGATGTTCCCCCCTATAATCTGGACTGATGAATTACTGTCTCATGCCAATATTTTATTCCTGGAGCCCATCTTGCACTTGCCTTACTGTATGAATCACCCACTTCTGGGTCAGTTCACTCAATGACTCCTGTAAGTAAGCAACACCTACGTAAGTGAGCTAGTTCTTTTGGCCAGCCACTCATGGGATTTTGCAATACAACGACCTCCTGCCAATACCCCGATCCCAGATGCAACCCTAGAAACTGCTGTTTTATAGAGTTTAATGCTTCCTATTAGACTCTGCAGCCTCATAGGTAGTCACTTTTATCAGTGAAATTGATAAGCACCAGCTCTGTAACTCTAAACAAAGTTTCTATACACACCCAAATCACATGCATTGCTTTAACAAACAACTAAGTACAGTAAGATTTGAAGTGATTGTAGGCCAGAATAATAAAAGTCAGATTTGATCATGAAGAAAATAAATAAATAACATTCTAAACATGGACTGTAAAGTTACTAAAGTTTAATTTTACCACATGGACTGGCTGACTCCTTCAGTCAGCTCCATCTTCCACATCCTCCATGGGCAATCTGTCACTTGCTTGATGTTCTTTGTAGATGGATTACAAGGGAGAGTCCAGAGACAAAAATGCTTATCTTTAACACATCTCCTTGCCACTCTCTGGGGTCAGGTGATCAGCCATGTCCTGCAGTGGACATGGTTTCCTTCACTTGAGTCAAATGAGCATTGCCAAACAGGCTAGTCCATTCTTCCTGTATACATGCCTTAGTAAGGGGAGAACTCTTACTCTGCTTTCTGTTTGCCTGAATCTATTCAAGCCATGTGGGACACACATTTGGGAATATTACATAGCAGTGTTTCATATCTACATGCATGACATTGCAGGAAACATACTACCATAACAATAATATTTAGTATGCCATAAGCATCCAAAAAACACATTCCATGGCATACGTTGCATTAGGCAAAACACAGTTACACTATAAGGGTGAACATGAATGATACACAAATCATAACACAGGGATGTACATTGGCTATAGCATGTCACTGTTGACTGATTCAAAGGTCCAAAAATCCTCTGTTACCTGCACACAAGGGCACCCCACTTTTACCCTAATCCAAGGGTATCAAACTCAAATCACCACAAGGGCCACATGAGGACAAGGATATTGGCCCGAGGCTAGCATTACTGAAACCTTTTCATATAGCAGGGCTACCAGTTTATTTAATTAAAATTAAATTAAAAAAATAATTAAATGAATTCAAGGTGATTGTAAATAGAATTAATTACTCAGGCTTAATTTATTGAATTTATATGGATTTTAAGTGAAATTTAATTTTTAGAAAGATTTTTAATTAAAATAATTTTTTAAAGTTTTTTTTTTTAAAAAAAGGAGAGAAGGAAGAAAAGAGGGAAGGAAGAGAAAGAAAAAGGGAAGGGAAGAGAGTAGGAAGGAAGAGAAAGAGGGAAGGAAGGAAGAGAAAAGAGAAAAAGAAAAAAGAAGGAAGGAAGAAAAAAGAAAAAGGATAGAGAAGAAAGGAAAGAGAAAAGAAAAAAGGATCAAGACACAAAGGAACAGAAAGGGTATGTCTACACAGCACTTTTATTTCGAAATAACACTGGTTATTTTGAAATAAAAGATATTTGGTCCACATGACATTTTCTATTTTGAAAGGACGGCTCCCGTCCTTTTGAAATAAGAGCCATCATTTCAAAACAGGTTAAACCCTGATTGTTTTGAAATGTCTCTTATTTTGAAATGGTTATTTTGAAATAAGGCCGTTTGGACATGTTGTTTCGAAACACCACCATTGTTTCAAAACAACTGTTTCAAAACAACATGTCCAAACGGCCTTATTTTGAAATAACCATTTCAAAATAAGAGCCATTTCAATAGCAGGCTTTCCCTTAATTCAAACTAACATTTTCTTAATTTGAATCAACTTATTTTGAAATAAGGGCTTTATTTCAAAATAACTCATTTCGAAATACTTATTTCAAAATAACGATGTGTGTGTAGACATAGGCAAAGAAAAAGAAAGAGGGAAGGGAAGAGAGTAGGAAGGAAGAGAAAAAAGGAAGGAAGAGAGAGAAAGTGGCAAGGAAGAAGGAAGAGAAAATGAGAGAAAAAGAGAAAAGGAAGGAAGAAAAAGAAAAACGAAGGAAAGAGAAGAAAGAGAAAAGAAAAAAGGAACAAGAAAAGAAAGAAGAGAAAGAAAGAGGGAAGGAAACAAGAAAGAAAGAAATGGAAAGAAAGAAGGAAGGAAAGACAAAGGAAGTCAGAAAGAAAGAAACAAAAAAAGAAGAGAAGGAAAGACAGAAATGGGAAGGGCTGCTTCCAACCCCAACCCCTGATGGGAAGCAAGAAGCTATAGCCTGGCTCCCAGCTGCATGCCAGGAGCCAGCTGAGGCCGCTGCTGCTGGCACCCTGACCACAGCCAGGGTGCTCAAGCCATTCCCAGGAGCCAGACCTGAACTACCATTGATGCCCCAGCCGGCTGAGCCACACTCTCAGCAAGGGCCAGCCCCAGCCAGGGCCCGACTGTCACAGTGCTTCTGGGGCAGGCCAGCGCCAGTTCAGAGAAGCCTGGCTGCTCTGCAGTGGAGACAGGGAGGTCCAGCCCAGAGGCTGAGAGAAAAGCTCTCAGCCCATGCAGGGCGAAGTGTGGCCGTGGGTGGGAGGGGGAGGCTTGGCCTGGCCCAGAAGCACTGTGATGGCACTTCCAGGTGGGAAGCAGGTGGTCACAGCATGGTTGGCAGCTCTAAGCCGGCAGGACACAGACCACAGGGGTTGGGACCACCTGGATTCTGGCTCTGTTGTGGGCCACAGGTAGCAATTCCTAGAGCTGCATGCAGCCTGTGGGCCACGTGTTTGAGACCGCTACCCTAATCTGTAAAGCTCAAGGCATAACACTTTTAAGGCACACACACCCCTTTCCCAATCCACAGGGCTCCAGTGCAAAGTCACCTACCCTTACCCAATTCCTTTTTTAGGGCTCAAGGTCACCCATTCTCAGATACTAGGCTCCAAGCATAACCTGGTTACTTGACGTGCACAGCCTTTTGCAATCCATAGGGCTCTGAGCATAATTGTCTATGGCTATGTCCACACACAAAGTTTTATTTCAAAATAAGTCATTTCAAAATGACTTATTTTGAAATAAAAGCTTGACTTATTTCAAATTTTAAAAAAAATCATTCAAAATAAGTCAAGCCCCTCCAATCAAAATAGCATGGCCTGTGTATGCACATGCTATTTCGATTTCCTGAGAGGGGCACCCTGGGGCAGGACCATGTTGCCACCCAATCCCCTGCCTGGCTCTCACCATTAAAGAACCAGACAGAAATCATTTAGATACACAATAGAAAAAAAGTGTACCATAAACACAAAACAACAAGAGCAATAGATTTTAGAACAACTGTTGTTAAGCCATTCCTTTGAAGATAGAATGATGTCAAGCAAAGTTTTCTTTAAGCATCTTAAGATTTGTTTCTTTATTTGGTGGTGGTAAAAATCATTAGGACAGCATCACCTTCCTAATAGCCTAATGTTACATTGTTTTCAAGTAGTTTCCAGAATATGAAGATGTGTAAAGCTGTGCAAATATGCGGATATCCGCATTATATCCGCATCCGCAGATACAACGCAGATATCCGTGCACCATTTCTTGTGGATGCAGATCAGGTACAGATCCACATATTTTTATCTTCACAGAGCTACAGCCTTTCAAATATTCGGATATCCGCAGATATCTGCATTATATCTGCATCTGCAGATACAACATGGATATCCGCGAACCATTTCTTGTGGATGCAGATCGGATATGGATCCACGTATTTGTACCCGTGCAGGGCTCTAAAGGTATGACTACACGCTATGTAGCTTATGGCAGCTGTCTCTCATATGGCTGTTACTGATTAGCCCGAGAACAAGGCCTAAGTTTAGCCAGGGGTGCTGATGCCCTGAAAACAGGATTGGGCTTCTCCCACTAGCAGCCCAGCCCAGATCCAGCCCCTGCCACTGCTGGCCAGCAGCAGGCAGCCCAGGCCCAATCCAGCTCCAGCAGCTGCTGGCCAGGCCAAAAGCAGAGTGGCAGGAGGGCTGGGCCTGATCCAGCCCCAGCCACATCTGGGGCAGGGCCAGAGACCTGGTGCCACTGCAGCCCCTTGGGCCCACTGACAGCAATGCCCTTGAGCTTAGTCAAAAAAATAAGGCTTCAGACCTGGCTCCTGCGCTAGTCACTCTTTGCAATCCTTGGAGATCTCCGTGGTCGCTGCTCTCTATACATCCCAATATGTTATACTGCTTGTTTCTTCTACCACTCCACAGTAGGAGACAACAAGGAAAACTACAACTTCACATACACTGACCTGTTAGAACAATACACAGTTGATGTATGTGTACTCATAACAGACCACATTTGTGCATTCAAATGGACAGACATGTTTACTACTTTTGAAAGTTTCACCCCTCTAAAAATTTATGTCACATTTTCAGGTTTTGTTTTGTTTTGGCAGGAGGTAGCAGGGTTGTTTGGTGTGTCAGGGAAAGATTCGCACATTGATTTCCAGCACTGTTTTTTCCCCACTCAATAAAGTTCTATTTCTGGAGAATCAAATTATTTTGTTCACAACAAATACTGCAGAATGCTTAGTGGCAGTCCAAACAGGCTTGTAAATGCCAACAAACAGCACATAACTGATAGCTTCCTGCAGTGGCATCACTGGCACTGGGCTTACAGGGCTCGAGCCCCAAGTCCCAGCGTCTATGCCCCGGGTCCACCACCAGGCCACCCATGGGCCACCTAGGTCCACCACCAGGCCATACCGCCCATGGCAGTGGCTGTCTTCCCTGGCTGGAGTACAGGACTGGGAGGCCTGCAGCGGTGGCTGTCTTTCCCCTCCCTGGCCTGGAGTCCAGGGCTGGGCCCTCTCTAGCAGGAGTCCAATCTGGGCCTTTCCCAGGGCGCCGGGAAGGATTGGGCCCAGGCTCTGAATCAGAACTGGGGGCATGCATGCAGGGCTCAGATCCCAGGTCTTTTCCTGGGCCCACATCACTCCTGGCTTCATGAAACCCCCAGTCATATGTACAGATGAACAGTAAGCACTACACAGGTCTTGGTAGCACCCAAAGCTCCAGGCCCAAAGTACACTGCAGCACAGAACACTACTTTTTCAAAGCTTCTTTCCACTGCATAATTCCATTTTGCACTCTTATATCAGTTCTTGTGTCCAGCTGTTCAGATTTCATCAAAATAAACACTTCACCTATGCCCTCCAATCTCGTGGTAGTTTTTTCTGATGCAGGATACGACCCAGTTCTAGCCACTAGGACAGTTCTCTCTCTGCTGAGATCTAATCTCATGAATGAACTCTGCCAAATCTACCAAAAGCATGTTCAACTGTCCATCTGCATTCTCTGAGCCAGTAGCTTAGCCTTTCTTCAGTTTTCTTGAGGTGGCCAGTATGCAGCTTCAAAAGCCAGGAAAGCAGGGGGTAGACTGGTCCCCTGGAATCATTAATGGCATTTCAATATTGCCAGGGGTATTCCATCTGTTGAGAATGATTGCCCCTGGTTGCAGCTTCCTGAACAGTCCTGTGTTCCTAAAGATACAAGCATCATGCACCTTCCCTTACCAGCCTACACTGATATCAGTGATTGCATGGCCAGTGATCCATTAGTCCTTGCAGTGTTCTGAAATAAAAAAAAAAAAGACCTTTCAGTGTGTGTACTCTGTGCAAGGTACGCTGGTGCCAAAATAGGGAAATACATGCTATTACCTCACCACAGCTGAGAACGCTTGCAGCAAATCCATCCACTATGCCCTGCCTGTTGCTGAAAGTCACAGTCCTACATAACTGGAGACGATTAATGACCCTGGACACTTGTTTGAGAACAGGCCTCACTATGGATTTTCCAGCTCCAAAATGATTTCCCACTTACCAATGACAATTCAGCTTTGCAAGCTTCCAGAGTGAGATTACAGTGTTAATGCAGTGCTCATTCTGGTGTCCGTGCAATCTGTGTAGCTGGGATATCTGACACAGAAATATAACTCAGATCCAAAAATTCTATGGCCACTGCTTATTGTCCCCAAACCACATTACTGGCAATCCCACCAATTAGTGTTCATTTCTTGGGCCCAGAAACGCAACTTCATTGCCTGCAGCTGCCTATGAATACCACCAACACCCTCAAAATGGTTTTCACTATGTCCCTCAGCAAACGGCCTTGGAGAAATCATCATGTCTTCCCTCGGTTCTGCAAATACAGGAGAATCACGTATCCTGTGTTTGCAATGTTCATGAGAATAACACAGAGCGCTTCTTGCTGCTGAAAGAGATGATATACACTGAAAAGTGCTCCATAGGTTCTTGTGGATTTTTTTTAAAAAGTGTGAAAAGTATGAGATATGGCTAGTATTGTGGGATGAAGAAGGTTTCATACTGAGAATTTGATGCACTAGCTCCCAGATGTCCCTGGATGAGTCATTCCTATCACACAACACACAGTAAACATTTGCCAAAAGGTGTGGCTCTAGACTGTGACATGTGCCACACTGGGATACCTACATATGTTGTGACAACACTCCTGATGAATGCACATGGCACTGGTACAATGGGTCGGGTGTACATAAGAAATATAAAAAAAATCAAGGAGTCCTTTGGCACTTAAAGACTAACAGATTTATTCATCGAATGAGCTTTTATGAGAGAAAATCCCACTGTGTCAGACGCTTTGAAGACGGGGGAACTTACAAAATGGGACGAAAATAAATGCAAGGGAGTATAAGGCATGGGATCAGGTCATACAGTAACAGCAAATCAAAGCAGTTATTAAGATTCAAACACTGGGAAACAGCACAAAGAGGAGGGTGAAGTCAAATCACCTGTTGTAATGGGAAAAGAAGCCATAGTCACAATATAATCCTGCTTTCACACAATAAAATCTGCACATCAGTTCTAATTCAGCTGTTTCTCTTTGAAGTCTTGATGTCACATTGACTTTCTTGAGCAGAGTCATTAACAAATTGTTCACAGAGTGATTAGAAAGATGGAAGTGCTCAGCAACAGGTTTTTTCATATTGTGATTTCTGATATCAGTTTTATGCCCATTTATTCTTTTGAGCAGGGATTGTCCTGTTTGTCCAATGTATAAGGTGTTGGGGCATTTCTGTCACATGACAGCATAAATCACATTAGTGGATGAGCAGGTGAATGAGCCCTTGATGTCTTAATTTGGTCCAATGATGGTGTCTTTTGTGCAGATATGTGGGCAAAGTTGCCAACGGGATTTGTTGCAGGGGTCTTTGCCTGCTTTAATGTTTCTGTTGTTAGATCTGTAGTTGCTGGTAAGTATCTGTTTAAGGTTAGGGGGCTGTCTCTAGGTGAGGAGAGGTCTGTCTCTCAAGGCTTGAGAGAGTGAGGGGTCATCTTTTAAAATAGGAAGTAAGTCCTTAATTATCTGTTGTGGAGGTCTGACTTGTGGGTTGTATGTGGTGGCCAGTGGCATTCTATTGTTTTCGCTTTTGGGCCTCTCTTGCAGTAGTTGACTTTGGGGTACCCGTCTGGCTCTGTCAATCTGTTTTCTCACTTCCACAGGTGGGTACTGTAGTTTAAAGAAAGCTTGATAGAGATCCTCAAGATGTATGATTTGATTTGATTTGAAATAGCTGGGATTCAGTGACATGATGTTACCAACTTTGCCCACCGACTCGGGGTATGCTCATTTATTAGG
>ML681998.1:24559763-24571767 GCA_007922195.1 Podocnemis expansa | reverse complement strand
GATACTATGCTCTGATTCCTCAAGAACACAGAGCTAACATGTAACAATGATGTCTGTCTCTGCCTGAGGGATCAGGGCAAACACGGTTATATCTTAGGGTTTGTCTGTAGACAATGGATAGTGTGATGTGTTTAGGATGGAAGATAGAGGGATGTAGGTAACTATACTGATCAGTAGGTTTTTGGTATAGGGTGATGTTGATGTGTCCACCCCTAATTTGTACTCTAGTGTCCAGAAAGTGGATCCCCTGTGTGGAGTGTTCCAGGCTAAGTTTGATTGTGGAGTGGAAATTGTTGAAATTTCTGTAGAAATCTTCAAAAGCATCCCTGCCATGGGTCCAGATGATGAAGATGTCATCAGTGTATTGTAAGTAGAGGAGAGGAGCTTTGGGATAAGACTTGAGGAAACATTGTTCTAAGTCGCCCATAAAAATGTTGTCATATTGTGGGGCCATGCAGCTACCCATAGCAGTACCACCAACTTGGAGGTATAAATTATCCTCAAATCTGAAATGGTTGTGGGCGAGCACAAAGTCACAAAGTTCAGTGACAAGCTGTGCTGTGGCATCATGTGGGATGGATCTTCTAACAGTTTGTAATCTATCATTGTGTAGGATGTTGGTGTAAAGAGCTTCTACATCCATAGTGGACAGGATGGTGTTTTCTGAAGCTCACCAACAGATTGGATCGGGCTATGTGGACTCCCTCCTCAGACCCTATGCTATCAACACTCCTAGCTATCTTTGAGACACCATGGACTTTCTGAGGAAAATCCAATCCATCTAATCACTCTATGGATGATTTGTTAATGACTGTGCTCAAGAAAGTCAATGTGATATCAAGACTTCAAAAAGAAACAGCTGAATTAGAACTGATATGCAGATTTGTTTGCATGAAAGCAGGATTCAATTGTGATTATGACTTCTTTTCCCATTACAACAGATGACTTGACATCATCCTCCTCTATGTGCTGTTTCCCAGTGTTTGAATCTTAACAACTGCTCTGATTTGCTGTTACTGTATGACCCAATCCCATGTCTTACACTCCCTTGCATTTATTTTCCTCTCATTCTGTAAGTTCCCCCATCTTCAAAGCATTTGACACAGTGGAATGTTCTCCCACAAAAGCTCATGCAATGAATAAATCTGTTAGTCTTTAAGTGCTACAGGACTCCTTGCTTTTTTTGCTGAACTAGACTAACACGGCTGCTCCTTTGGAACTTGGCAATAAGCAATATACTAACTTTGGCTGATTTATTCTGATGTAATTGGTATTGACCGATATTTGTAGTCTAGGCATGACCCTAGTCACCACAGACTTTAATATTGTTTAAAATAAAGAAACAATAGGCAGGTACAACTTCTGAAGTGAGAAACTGCAAAATTCTCTTGGAGAACTCAGGCAGTGGGATCTCAAAACTGAGAACAGAGTAATTTAAGGGTAAATATTGTGCACACATTACATATATAGTATCAGGGGAGACATCCTTGGCTCTGATGGATTCTGAACTACGCCCCCAAAGGCGAAGTGTTGACAGGAAGTGTCTCTTGCTTGTTGAAATGACATGTCTCATTAAACCTGAAGCAAAGTTGACTACCATCACTCAAACCAAGAACAGAAGAGCCTAGCTATCAGTCTAACTCACCCATTCCCATCTTTCCTGGAATGCTGCCTAGTAACATAGGACTTACAAAATCCAATATCTGAAACAGATTTTCTCTGACACACTTACTTTTGAACAGATACACCTATAAACATCTATAAAAACATATCTTAGTGAAGTTTTTATTCAGCTAAGACTTGAGATACTGACACTGAAGCAACTGTAATTTGAATCCTCAGTATGAGAGAAACTGAGGTTAAAATACTTTCATAGTCATGCAACATGATAATTTAATTTGCTGTTAATACATTTCTGATGTACAATTGTTTCCTCCAGTACTTGTTTCCAACCTTATTTAGCTCAGATTATTTATGTTGTATGGAAAGATTCTTATGGTGGCTTGTTTTTTGTGACAATCTATAAGTGATAGAGTTGGTTATCTTAGCAAGCAATTATTGAGTTGGTGTAAAAAATACAGAAATAAATATGTCATGAAGCAACCTCCTAAAAAGTACCTTTAAGGTCTTTGTGTAATTCATCTTTAAGTGTCATTTAGCCCCTATTTCAGAACCCTTATTTTTCCCATTCATTTCTAGAATGTGATGATCTGCACACATCACAGCCCAAATGGAGGTCTAATGAGTTCTGTCCGTGCACTATCACCAGTCTACTGCAAAACCCTGGGAAATTTCTCAGGGCCAGTTTGTGCAAGTGAATGGCACAAGCCATTCTCTCTTGTGACTCCTGAAGAGGAAAGCTTCTGCATTCCCTGTGCTCTCCTGAGCACAGAGACTCTTCCCATTTAGATCCTCTGAGACACAAGTCAGTCCAGGCGGAGTAGCTGAGGAGATGAATAAGATCAAGGCTCTTCCCTCACCCTGCCCAGTAGAAATGAATGGCCATGCAGAGGAGTGCATGAAACACAGACGATTCAGTGGACACAGTCTCCCACTACACTAGGGAGCTCTGGTAGGCATTCTGCATCCTTGAATCATGACATTTCCTGATGCTCACACTTGAGTCATGGAGCTCTGAATAGACCCCAATATAGGACAGCAATTAACTATCACAATTTGGTTTTCAGCTTCCTTGTGCATCATTATTTAATAGCAATGCCTCCTACCTCATAGGTATGTTATGAGGATTGATTAGTGTGCTTCTAAAGAGCTTTGGGATACCCAGATGAAGGATGCTATATAAGAGTATTATCATATTTATTATAGCCATTTCCAAGCTTCAGTTTGTCATGAAAATTTAACTTATTGAAAGGATAAATGTGAGGCTCACCAGTATGAGGCTCAACAAAATTACCCCATAAAATGAAACTGCCTTAAACCATTTCAAACAAAGGAAGACCTGGTAAACAACATCATGTACTCTATTGGGTGATGAAACAAGTTATCTCACAGTTCTAATTGCAGAAAACTGTTGACTAGATTAAAAAGTTTTGTTGCAATAACGTGGGTACACACACACATGCAGAGCCACCCCCTGGGAGGGGTTAAAGTATAGTTTGGTGGGCCCCGGAATCATCCACCACAGGTAGGACCCCCCTCCAGCACAGGTGGGCCCCCAATACCCAACCCCAGAACCCATTCCCTGCCCCAATACCACCCCCAGGCATGCACACACATGCACACACACACAGAGCCACCCCCAGGCACATGCACACGCACACATTGCCACCCCCAGGCATGCACACGTGCACACACACAAACCCCAGCAGTCCCCCCAAAAGCCCTTACCTCTGCTGTTTGCAGGCTGGCTGCTGGGCCACAAGCTGCTCTGCCCTGCAGGGGAAGATTCACAAACTCCCCCACCCCCCACCCCCCCACTGCAGCTCTCTGCTGGCTGGGCTTAAGGAGGAACAGGGTTTAAGGTGGAGCCACCGGAATGATGCATTCTGGCTGCTCGTACTATTTTTAGCGGGGCCCCAGAACACAGCGTTCCGGTGCTTTCCTCTATTTTTAGGAGCCCTGGAATGCTGCCAGCCTAAAAATAGGGGGCCCCAGAACTGCGTTCCGGTGCATTCCCCCTTACTTTAACCCCTGCACGTTACTACTTCCAATTCTCCATGTTTGCTAAATATGATACTCAGATACTACGCTAATGAATTCCAAAGGGTAGTCATGTTGGTCTACTTCAGCAAAACAAGCAAGGAATCGTGTGGCACTTTTTAAGACCAGAGCCATAATGCAGCGTTTTCCCACCTGGGGCGCGTTCCGATCAGAACGCACCCCTTCCCATTAGCGGCGCTCAGAGCCAGCGCCGCAAAGCCGCCCCTTTAATAGCATGGTTCTGTTGAGCCACTTTGGGCCTCCCGGAGCTGTGCCCCATCAGCCCCTCCATAGTTGCAGTCCTGCTAAAGACTAACAAATTGATTTATCGTATGGGCTTTTGTGGGAGAAAATCCCACTTTCTCAGACCTTCTTCCAAGAAAGCTCATGTCATAAATAGATTTGTTAGTCTTTAAAAGTTCCACAGGTCTCCTTGTTTCTTATGCCAGTGAAGGCTGTATACTAAATAGATACTTACCTAGCTAGATGGTTTGAACTTTTTTCTTCCTATATACATGGATCCAAAGAACCTAATTATGATCTAATTTTATGCAAAGAGACACTTGACTTTTTACTTGGATACCATGTGCACTTGCACACTGTTATAGGATGTGTGTGTGTCTATAAAAGGAAGTATTTGAAATAAGATAGATATATGATAGATAATAGATAAAATCATATCTTTCATATGACTCTGTAGATGTTTATTTTTAACCTGTCAGAGGTCACTGCAAGAGTGTAATGCTACTTAGCTAGAACTATTCAAATTAACAAATAATATTCATCTAACCTGCAGTGCCTAAACTCACATTTGTTATATTAACTGAGAATGAAAGACTGCTCCTGAATTAAAAAGAGAAGCTAACATTTTTATAGGCTATAATTGGCTTAATCTTTCTTTTCAAAAAAGACATTTCTGCCTCTGGCTGTTACACATTTTATAGCTGTGACAATTAGACGCCTTGAAATTAACATGCACACACACACACACACAAAAGTGATTATGCAACATGTCACCACAAGATGGCTTATTACAAATCATTCCCTAGATTTATGAGCCAACTTATTCAAAGGCTGAAGCTTGTTACTGCCTAAAAGACTGGTCCAGACTTAAAGGAATATTATCATCTATCTCTGCCAATGTGTAACATTAAGAAAAATAACTAGAATCACCAGAGGACTTGCCCTAATCATTACACAAATTGTTCAACTGCACACAGTACTAAGTAAAGACTCTGCCATGTATCTTCATGTCAAAAGCAGTTCAAAATTAAGAGTTGTATGAGTTATTTTCTTTACTACACTTTAGTATGCTATATGACCAGTACAATTATTTCTATTTATCATTTTTTGAGATCCAAAATTAGGTATGGCATCACACAGAAATGCAAGGTCCCTCCTCAGCAGAGCTCACTATCTAGGTAGAGCTCAAGGTCCGCAAACATTTGCACACACATTTAACTTGAAGTCAACAAGATGATTTACTGTGCATAAAGTTAAGCATGTGTATAATTCTTTGCAGGTTCAAGGCCTACCCACATGGAGCCTTTTTTACTTAAGTAGGGCTTTGTGCGGAGGCCTCACCAGGCAGAGCAGCTTGTGTGATCAAGGCATCATTTCACAGGACCCAATGAGGAATCAACAAAAAGATAAGAAATGGTTACTGTTAGAAAAACTGTTTTGTTTTTGGGAGGAAGGAGCAGAATTAGTTGCTGATTAGTTTTTAATAAACATATATGTTGTTTCAGCAGGTGTCACTAGATAGCACAATAACACATAGTTTCCAAGTAGATGTTCAGTCTTGGGAAGACATGCTATTTTGCAGTTAATTGTAGTTTTGCAATGTTCTGTGTACAGGCAGTGATCCTTGGAGATGGAGCTTTGATTGAAGCCAATTCCTGAGATAGAGTTGCTCATTAGGAACTGGGCACTGATGTTGGATTAAAACTCCTAACAGAAAGGACTGTCCTGCATATTATTTGAACACCTCTGTCTCAGAACTGGTGTATATTATGTAAAGATAAGAAGTTACATTTATAATGTACTCAGACTCCCAATGACTGATTTCTCCTTTGTTCGGAAGCTGAAAGGAGGTGCTAGTGTCAGAAATGAGGCACTAATCTTGGGAGAAATTGCAACAATATAAGATAACTTCTTCCTTTGAATTACCTCTTGTGGACATCAAGTTAGAAGTGGATTTGGGTGAAGAGAGTGTGGTGGCTACTCCATTGCTTCAAGAAGACATTGCAGGCTTCAGGGACAAAATGGAAAAAGCTGCTGAAGCAGTTTCAGAAGTGAGCAAATCAGGGCATTGAGGCTGACATCTTTCACAGAGCTAGGGAAGGAACAATCCATTAAAAAATTAGGTCTAGGACAGAGTTATGTATAGTCTCACAGGCAAGAATAAGAAGCTTCAATCTGATGTGTTGGTGTAGGAGGAACTTGTAGGAAAATCAAAGATTAGGGGAAAGTCACATGTATCAGGAAAGTAGTCTTTGCAGTAAAAGTTTACATGGATTGGAGGGTTATGATATTTGTGTCAAAGATGGAAGAAAATAGGAGTTGTCAGCAATCAAATTGGGAGATAAAAGCCTGGAGATTTTTAGTTTGGAGTGGAAGTCACATCATCTGATAAGTGTACTGAAGAGTTTAATTCCTAAATTTAATACTCCTCCATTTATCTTAGGGAGAGATTAGCTCAGCTGTGGGGGAACCAAGTAGACTTGGGCACAATCATTCAGCAGATAGTTGTATGTATCAGTATTGAAAATGTGCTCCATTTTGACAAGACAAAAAGGCACATGCTTTGATTCTGTTCCCTGATTTGCTGGTTTGAAATCTCAGAATGTGGTTTCTGTTTTGAATAGCTGTGTTTACTTTAGACCCATTGCCATCCTGTATGTTTTAGTGTTCTTTTTCCTTTGAATAAAAAAAGTAACGCTCCTATTTCTGATACTGAGCCACTGGTTGCTCAGTAGCCTTCCCTTTAGAGTGAAAGACTGTGGTTTTACCTCAAATAAACGAGTGCTCTCCTTGATATTTATGCATCACTTTCATTGACACTGACAAGATATACTCAATAAAGGGAGAAAGGATAAGCCTACAAAATGCCACTTGCAGACTGCATGGTGTCATGCTTTGTTCAGTGTCAGCGCCAGCCCACTGGCAACCATAAGAAGGGCCAGATTATCACGGAGGTTTAAGACACAGGCCATGGGGAAAAAAGGGGGGCCCCAGGCTCCAACCCCTAAAATAATCAGCACCCCCGGTTGGCTCAGCACCAGCAGGGTAAGAGTGCTGAGAGCGCTCCTACCCTGCTGGCACTGTGGCAGGGAAGGGGGCTGAGACCCTGGAGCCAGCGGCGAGGCTCTGAGCTCTACCTCACCCTCTGGTTTGGCTGGCCCACCCTCAGGGGCAGGACGGGGCAGGCCAACCCAAATCGCGCTGCCGGGGAGTAAGGCTGGCTGGGTTGTGGCAAGGCAGCTGCTGCTCTGGTGCAAGCTTCCAGGGCCCATGGCCCTTTCGGAGGCTGCTTCAGTGGCCCCCATGCCATGCACCAGCCAGCCCCTCCACCCCCCACCCCCAGGCAGACTGGCCAGAGTGGAGACAAGGCAGGAGCACCCTCTGGCCCCAGCTCCTCCAATGACTGAGAGTGTGGGGCCAGCTCATGCAGTGGGGGAGGTCCAGGCAAGGGTGGAGGTCCATGGTGAGGGGCAGCCTGGGGCCTCTGAGCCAGTTAATGTAGCCCTGACCGTAAGCAAAAATATTTTGTTTGTCTCCCCCCCACAACACATAGTAATAGTTAATAGGGGGCCCCTTGAGTTGCTTAGGGCCCTAAACAATTGCTTAGCCTGCTTATGCCTAGTAATAGCTCTAGCTTTGCCAAAGGTCATGTTTTGCTGACCACTTTATCTATGTCCTTTTGCACTTTTGGATGTTCAGGGTGTTGAAGATGTAACCAGAGTTTGCAAATTCAAACAAAGCCCTTTTAACAGTAGGCTGGGAAGGAAGGAGTACCAGAATATTTAGCAAAGTACTAGATTGCACTGCTCTTAAGTGCTGGCTTATCTAATACAAGGCTGGTATCATAACAAGTACCCAGAAATAATCAGTCGTATGCATGTAGCAGCAGTCAGTATGTGCACAGTCAGCCTGCACTTTCAAAACAAAACTGTTCGTGTGTGGGCTGCTGTGGAAAGCCACCTTCGCAGCAACTGCATTAGGCAGCAAAGTAAACAGGACCTCATAGCACCTAGAGATCAAAGATAGGGAAAGCATGGTTCCTACCCTCAGTCTGCTTCTCCTTGCCTAGCCTTCCCCAACTTTTACACAGTGTGGTCCAGATCATTTCTTCTCTGACCAATTTGTGCCAGTCTGGCAGCCATTAGACATTGAAATCTGGCTGCCTTTGGCCAGATAGGGTATTCCTCCAATACAGGGGCATATTTTGCTAGAATAAAGCTGTTGTAATTAGATACCATGGTACTCCCCGTCTTGGCCTTAGCACAGAGAGCAGCAGAAGGAGCATGTTAGGAGCATGCCTTTGTATCAGTGACTCTCACTTGGCAGGCTGTCTCTTGGGCACTGTTGTCAGATGATGTAGGTTAGTGTAGCCTGAAGTTTATGCCAAGGAATGCTGGCAGTGAAGGAAGTAAAGTATCATGGTATCATAACTGCCTCCCGAACAACATCTCACTGTGCTCCACTAATTGGATCTCAGCTTCAGCAGAGAATTTGACAAGGAACTCTTTTCACATTAATGAAACTACTCCTGATTTACACCAGTATAGCTGAGAATAGAATCAGACCCTACAGGTTTATGGCATGATTAGGGTTGGACATTGTCATGGATGTAACTGGAGCCAAGGATTTTGTGACTTCTGTGCATTTGGTTTTGTTTTTAAATGCCACGTTAGACATTTTGCCCTGATTCAGGGAAGTAGCAATATTCAGGATAACAATAAGTACATGCCTGAAACCTTGGAGAACTGAATTATGAAAACATTCGCCACAATATTTTTTCAAGTTATTTTTGTTTTAATTTGGAAAGACAAGTTGGTTTCCAAATAGTGGGTTCAATAATAATGGTAATTCCGAATTTCCAAATTCTTCCTGATTACTGATCCTGCAGCATGTTTACTCTTCATGTAATTTGCACACATTATGCCAGCCTGAAACACAAGACTTTGCAGGGGGACTAGTTTTCACAGACTTTCTCAAATACTGAATCTGCTCTCATTCAAGCGGATGAGAAGCTATATTGTAGCAGAAGCAGAAATAACCCTATTATCAGATAGCCCATCTATGATATCCAATTTTCCCATTTGAAGCTCATTTATACCTGCAACAGGTGAATTCAAAGTGGCTGTGAAGTATTATCATTCCCGTTTGGTGCTACTTGATTCCCAAATCATTACTGACTGCAAAAAGTGCAAAGCAGTGATGAATCAGAACTAAAATTTCTAATTTCTGAGGTGAAATCTTGGCCCCACTGCATACTATGGAAGTTTTGCCTATCACTTATGTCAAACACATAGTTTGGATGCTCATAGAAAAATCAGAATTCACAATTAGATGAATGCTTTTTTTTTTTTTTAAAGGAATGACAGATATCAAAATACAATTCCAGACCAATGGGTCAAAAATATCCTAAGTTGCCATGATAAAAACACAGTCCTATGTATGAGAGCTTACAAACTAAAAGGAATTCAAAACAATATCAAATTAATGAGGTTTTTGTAACACATGCTTTCATATTATAGCCAATTTTAAATTCCCATAACAGACATTTTGGGCAGCAACTGTAATATTTCAACAGTAGCAAAATGTTTCTTTTCTGACTCCCAGAAAAATTAAATGCATCTTTTCTGTCAAAGGAATCACATTAGTGAGATCCAACCCCAGTTCTGGTGAAGGACAGCAATTCAACAATGAGTTAGTATCACTAATTGTTATGAACATTTATTGTATACGTACAGGATTACGTGACCCCTCTAGCTTGAACCAGAGCTAAAATCTTCCAACAAAATAGACTTTGGGCAAGGTAGAAGTGTAGCAAATTCACCCAGATGATCTAATAATTCCAAGAGCTAAGCAGCTCAGGGAGCTTACAAGGTCCACTGTTCTAGAGTTTTTACATTCTAAATGGGTAGCTCCTTGTCCATTAAAGTCAATTGGAGATTTGGCCATTGACTTGAGTGAAACAAGGCTTTTGCCTCATGAGAGGATTACTTGGGAAGTTATTAAATTATTCAGCTCATTGGGTTGGCTCCCCATGTGCAAGTGAGAAGGAACAGCTGATATTCTCAGAGTCTCCCACCTACAGTAATATGGCAAGGGATGCAAACTCCACATTTGAAATAAAATATAATAAATAGCTTGTATTTTCTAAAACATTTCTCTAATGTATTATAAAAAGACTGTATTTTTTGTTACAGGTTTGATCAAGAAGAAATAAAAGCAAATCACATTCCAAGCTAAACTGAACATTTCAATAGCCTTACAGTCCTTAGATGATTCTCACTGCAGGCTTGGTTGGTCACTGGCCCCCAACCAGGCTGCCCCTGTGGGCAGTCTGTCTTGATATTGTCTTGTAAATAGATTGTGAGAAAGAGCTCAGGAGACCAAAACATCTCCCCTTTTAACATGTTCTGCACCAACCTCTGGGTCCCCCCCCCTCCAATTCAGGGTCAGGTAACAAATATCCATGCATGTTTTTCTCCACATCATGAGTCCATGAACATCTTGTCATCAGATGCTTAGGCCAGTCCATTGTTCCTGCATGGAATTCAATAAGATGCAAATAACCTCTGCAATCAGTGTTTGCCTGGATCTGCTCCACAGGATGTGAGACACATATCTGGAAAGACTATATAGCACACAATCATAACCACGTATGCAACACTGCAGGAAACATGCTATCATCATAATGTCATGAGTATTCCAAAATCACTTTATCTGGCATACCTTGCATTAAGCAATACCCCATAACACTAAAAGAGTGAACATGAACAATGCACAGTCATATCATAAGGGTGTACCTGGGCTGTGTTGCATCCTAGTGTATCAATGGGGAGAGAATGAGAGGCCTATAAGGTAGTGACAGCAGGACAGATTGTAACAGGGTGTATGACATTGAGGGTGAAGCAGGGGATATAGGTCAGTAAAAGTGGATATTTCAGTAAGAGTAGAAGGGGGCTATAGAAAGGACCCCTGGACCCTTGGGCTGCCCACTCTTGTGCACCCCTCCCCCTGTACTGGCACCCAGCCTGGGGTCAGGGCAGCACTTTGTGGGCCAGCAAGGCCTGCAGACTGGCCAGCCATAGGGTCAGAGATCAGCAGTTGGTGGTGAGGGGGAGGGCAGGGCAGCCTGCGTACCACTTGTCACAGTGCTCCCCTCCTGGGTTGGCTGGTTTGCCACAGAAGTTCCAGGGCTCTCCAGGAATGGGTCTCTCTGGTGCCTGGTGAGCCTCTGCCAGCAGCACTCCAGGGCCAGGAGCAGTTAGGCCACCGTCCCGGGACCCCATGGCTCAGTATGGCCTTGCTCAGGGGTATGCAACCTCTGGCTCCGGAGCTGCATGTGGCTCTTTGACTGTCCCCTCGCAGCTCTGATCTCCAGGCCTGCTCCAGCCACCAGAAGACCCTGTGGGTGGCCTGCACCAGGCTCTGGGCACTCCATGCCACCGGGAGACCATGTGAGGGGCCTGGGCTCCCTCCTACTAGGGGACCCTGCAGCAGGTGTCCTGCCCCGGTTCCCTCCCCTGGTCGCCCCCCAGCCAGGAAGCTATACTCATTGTGGCTCTCAAAACACTTGGTTATTGAAGGAATTTAAAAATGTGGTTCTTCTTACCTTTTGGGTTGCTGACCCCTGGACTGGTTGGTCAACCTGGGGACCTGGCACTGTAGCCTGACATCACTCCTAGACCTGAAGTGCTGCTGCTAGAGGCACACTGTGCACCAGCCAGCCCCATCCACTGTGCACACCAGCCAGCCCAGGGTTGGGGTGGGAGTGCCATGTCCTAAGGGCCCCTGTCATCCTAGCACCCCCCAGGATTCGCCAGCACAGTGCCAGTAGTATGCACATGAGTGGGAGGGGGCTGTAGGGGGAGTGCCAGTGGTTATGTCGGAGGTGAAAGGGGGGCATGAGGCAGTGGGGCTGTAGGGCAGTACAAGTGGGTATATGGGAGGTAAGAGGGGGCTATGAGGGAGTAGAGCTGCTGTAGAGCAGTAGCAGTGGGTATGTAAACACAAGAGGAGACCATGGGGCAGTTGGGCTATTGGGCAGTACCAGTGGGTGCGTGGGAGTTTAGAGGGGACTATGGGGCAGTGGGGCTGTAGGGAAGTA
>ML681998.1:24522912-24554763 GCA_007922195.1 Podocnemis expansa | reverse complement strand
GGCCCCGCGGCGCTCGGGAGGGACCGTCTCGGCGGAGGGGTTTCTCGCTCCGGCTGCCCGCACCTTGCCCGGGGCGTCGGCTCCTCGCCGAGCCCCTCGGTGCCCCGACACCTCTGTAAATCGTCTGACTAAGACGGGATCCGTCTTCAAAACTTTGCAAGCTGCTTAACAGGCGTGGCGAGCAATACAGTGTTACAAGGACAGCGTTGCTACTTGGAAAATTGGAAATGCTGGTGCTCGGGAAAGTGACTCTTACTTTCAGCTGTGCAAACTGCTTAACTTTTTTTTTTTTTTTAACGTACCTGTTATTGCTATCGTGTACAAAGGGGCAGCTTCCAAGACCAGCCTCTCCCTGCGTGTAGGTGTTTTAGAGAGTGGTGATTTCATATTTAGCCCTGGTGAATGGCCATTCTTAAATGCCCAAACAAGCCAGCTTTCTCCGCCACTCGTATCTCTGTGGATTTGTTTCCGTATAGTTGCAGCCACTTGGATATGTTAGAAAAGGAAAAGGCTGGTGTTCCCAGTTCTGTGTCACAGAGCTGCTACCGTGCTGGATAAAGTGGCAGAGTTATTTGGTTGCAGTATGCTCAACTTGCCAGTTTCTTTCTTTTGTGACTGGCCAGATGTTATCTGAGAGACAGGTGGTGCTGGTGTTAAAAGGCTAGAGACCATATTCCCCTGGGTAGTTGCAATGAAGACACATATATTTACAATCTCAAATTCCAGTACAACTTGATTTTCTATTGATATCTCACTATGGTAATAATAATAATCCTTTCCTTCTAAACTGACCCTTTTAGTCTTTAGGTGCTGTGATTTTTAGGGCCTGATCTAAGTCAGTGGGTGTTCTTCCATTGGCTTCAGTGGATTTAGATGAAGCCCTTAGAGACTAACCAATTCAACTGATGTAAAACCATTGCAAGGTAAACTTATTTCAGGGATCATTATTATTTATGTCTATAGTGCAAGGCTACTTCAGTCTCTTTTTTAAGTTGTGACTGAGATGGATTCGTTGCTCTGAAGAAATGGGGGCAGGAGAATCCCCTGGAGACTTTAAGGCAGCTATATGAAAGTTATACATTTAAAAATTGGATTGTCCCATTTCCGTCGACTAAGCTGACTTCTCTTCACTTCTACTGTGTCTTTTAAGCTAGGAGAGAGTGGGCTGCTGTTGGCAGCTGCAGGATGAAGTCGCCTCCCTGCTGCATGTCCCTTTCTTCCCAGACATCTGGACAGGAGCAAGAAGACAGCACATCTCTGGGTTCCCTGGAGTCCAGCGTCTTCTGCAGTGAGGAGGAGCAGGGGCCTTTGCTTCAGAAGGTTGCCCCCTCTTTAGACTGTTTCACCATCAATGTGGGAGGCAGCCGTTTTGTGCTGTCCCAACAAATTCTGTCTTGCTACCCAGACACCCGGCTTGGCAAGTTGGCCGTGGTGGTGTCTGCTGCCCGCGACGTAGCCTCTGGCCTCTTGGAGCTCTGTGATGATGCCAACCTGGTGGAGAATGAGTATTTCTTTGACCGGAGCTCACAGGCATTTCGCTACATCCTGAATTACTACCAGACAGGGAGATTGCATGTGATGGAACAACTGTGCGCCCTCTCCTTCCTGCAGGAGATCCAGTACTGGGGTCTGGATGAGCTCAGCATCGACTCCTGCTGCAGAGACAGGTGAGCACTGGGCAAAGGAGGGAAACAATAGTGTAGGGTGCATGCTGTCCCATTAACTCCTGCTGCAGGGACCAAGAGGCACCGTGTTGTGTAGGTAAGACACCCAGCCGTGTAAGTTGGAGTTCACCATCAGCTGCTCCTACAGGGGCAGGTAGGCAGCAGGGAAGGAGCTGAGCTGGACAAACTCAGCAGCAACTCCAGCTACATGGACAGGTGGGTATTGTATGAGGGAGAGGAAAGGTTGGAAGAGGTCAGTGGCGACTCAGACTAGAGGGCAGGTTGGTGCTCAGGGCAGGATGGTGAGATCCAGTATGAGTGCAGTGGCTGGGCAAACACAGCATCGACATCTGCTAAACAGCCAGTGTGGCACAGGGAGTCCCAGAAAGAAGGGGAGGTGGAAGGACATAGCTGCAGAAGAGAGACTGAGGCAGACATGACTGGAGATTAAAATGCTAAATAGGGCAGAGAAGAAGGCAGAAGTGATATTTGTGCTAGGGTAGTTTTATTCTTCTATTTGTTGTGGTTAATTTTGGGTTGCTGGCTTATTTGCTAATATTGAAGTATAGGATGTTCTAAAATAAAAAAATCAAAATGTTTCTATTTAAATCACTGTAATCAAATGAAAGTAGTACAAAAACCAATACACACCTGCATTGTCTGACAGTCCAACAGTATTTGTTCCAGAATCACTTTAATGTGCTAATCACTTTCTCTGGATTTTTTTAAAATAGATTTTCAGCCCACAAAAGATCATTTTCACCATCTAGTCTGACCTTTTGCTTAACACAAGCCAAAGACTCACATCCACTAATTCCTGAATTTTGGCCAGATCCTGTAACTGAGCTAGAATATTTTTAGTAAACCTTCCAACCATAATTTACAACTGCAAGTGATGGAGAGTCAACCATACCCTTTGAAATGAGGCTTGACATATAAACCTTGTTTAAAGGGGTTTGGTTATATATATGAAAAAAAGGACTGCTCTGTGCGTGCGTGCGTGTGCGCGCACGCACGTGCTAGTGTTTCTTGGTCATCATCTTCTTTGAAAAAAATCTTCCATATACATGGCCCTGATTCAGCAAAGAATTTAGCACATGGTTTAAATCCACAAAGACTACTCAGTAAAGATGGTGAAACACTTTGCTGGATCAGGCCTAAATGTTTACATAAGGTCAAATAATAGATATAATAAAGTAGATTCTTATGTTATTGATATGTACTGAACATAACTTTAAATAATTATATACCACCTTTCTAAGCATTGCAGCTACAAAGCAATATCATAAAAATGAAGTCAAACATTATTAATATAACAGACAAGATGGTTTAAAAACATAGGTCCTGATTCTCCAGTCTTACATGCATACCCTCTATTTTCACAGTATGTCCCCTAAAGTCAAGCACTCACAGATATAAAGCTGGTGGTATCAAGCACATAGTTATATCTTTATTTTGTCACAACTTCCCAAACTATAGCCTGCTCTTGGTGCATACAGAACTCTCACTGATGTCAGTGAGTGCTACAGAAAGAAAATGGCTATGTGATTTTGCTCTATGGCCCTGACTCTACAAAGTACTGTACCACAGGCTTGAAGTTAAAGAAGTGCTTATCTCCCTTGCTGAATCAAGATGTAAGAAAATTTGCTTTGGTTGTAAGTGCTTTTTCATATGAAAGGCAGTAGCCATAATAATGCAACTATTGTCATTAAAGGTTTATATCTGGGCTTGGGTTCCTTGGGCAGGTACTTCAGGAGGAAGGAACTGAGTGAAGCTTTGGATATCAAGAAAGATGCAGAAGAGCTGGATGCCCAAGATGAGGAAGAGGATTTCTCTGGGAGTCTCTGTCCCAGTGTAAGGCAGAGGCTCTGGGAGGTGCTGGAGAAGCCTGGCTCTTCTGTGGCTGCCAGGACTTTTGGCACCCTCTCTATGGCCTTTGTTGTCGTGTCCATTGCTAATATGGCCTTGATTTCTGTGGAGCTGAGCTGGTTGGCGCCAGCACTCCTGGACGTCCTGGAGTATGTGTGCATTGTCTGGTTCACAGTGGAGTTCGCCTTGCGGTTCCTGTGTGCACGGGATCGGTGCCACTTTCTGAGGAGCGTGGCAAACATCATAGACCTGCTGGCCATTTTACCCTTCTACATCACCCTTCTGGTGGAGAGCATGTGTGGCGGGGAGAGCTCTCAAGAGCTAGAGAATGTGGGGCGCATCGTCCAGGTGCTGAGGCTGCTCAGAGCCCTGCGTATGTTGAAGCTGGGAAGACATTCCACAGGTATCTTTGGCTCATGTCTTTAACACCATATTGGATTTCGCAGTTTATAAGCCCTAAAAAGACCAAATAAATTAACTAAGCAAGTTAAATATATAGGCACATGGTAACCCTTACAGATTATCTAGGGTGCTGTAACCTCAGCGATAAAAGTGAATTTGAATAGATGTGACAGAAGAAAATGACCTGTTGGACAAATACACTACGTCAGCCTGGCTCACCCCCCACCGCTCCTGCCATTGTGACTACACAAGTTCAGTGCACCAGCTAGATCAGAGCTTGCACAGCAATCATAGAATCACAGAAACTGGAAGGGAGCATGACAGGTCATCATCAGGGCATGGCCAAGTACCCCTATTAAACCATCCCTGATAGGTGTTTGTCTAACCTACACTTAAAAACCTCCAATGGAATTTACACCTGCAGCTTGCAGTGTAGACGGACCCTATCACAGCTCCTATTGGCAATTCCCCAAGTTCGTAATGACAGTTTTTAATATCAGATAACTTCACTTTAAAATTCGGGGTCACACTTTTCTTTCATGTGTTTATTTAAAACCATTCAGGAAATTATCTGATTGGTTTAACATCACCTCTCTCTCCCATATAGAGTTTAGTGATTTCTTGTCAGAGAAAGGAAAAAGTTGAACTATGAAATTTATCAAAACCTGATAACCCTCACAATCTGAGAGCGAAATATCACCTTGCCTTTAAAAATGAAAGTAGTAGCCCATTTCTTTAGCATACTTAATTACACGTGTAAGCAACTGAAGTGTTTACATGCCACTGATTTTAATAGCATGTTTTTTGTATTTTTATATTTAAGTTTTACCAGTCACGCAGGCTCAAAGCAGTAAATCAAAAACCTCAACTCCTTATAATCTGAATGTTTCAAAAACAGTTCTCATCTTCTGGCAAAGCAGGCACTGGTGTTAGCATAAACCTAGTGTATCAGAATGGTATATACAGTAATAGATCTGGAGCCTGTTTCCTGTTAGTTAAAGACAACAAAATGGTGACACTTTTGTCATTTTGATGCTAACACATATGTAAACCTTGTCATTAGTATAGAACGTTCTGGGTACAAAGGGGATCATCCATAATCTCATCCCCACTCCCGTCTAGAAGCAGAATCACTGACCTGCACAGCATCATCCCTGGGATGTTGTAGAGACCTCTCTGCAAAGCTGGGTTTCACTCCAGGGCAGTGGAGGGACATGCAGCAAGCTGGGGGAAGGAACTGGGCAGCTGTCCTGTGAGTACTGGGGTATAGCTGAGGATTGCTCATTAGTGCTCTGCAAATTTTGAGAAGAATGGCAGATCTAACTATTACTGTGGTTGGGGTTGATAAAGACATAAAGGACACAAGCATGCTTCTGCAAAGACCTAGCTACATTGGGAGAAGGGATATGGTCTCTTGGGACATTAAGCAGGTTGTGAAGGCTGAGTAGTTGGACTTGATTCACCTGGTCAACCTAGCACTTCCCCAGACAGTCCTGGGTATGCACAGGCGCTGCTCTGCCTTGCCCAGACGCACCCTTACGGGTGCCGCAAGTGCTGCTGGCCACATTATGAAGGCTCACCCTTTTCTGGAGGAAGGCAGGTACCCTAAATCCTTTCTCATCAACCTCAATGCACTTGTGCTGGAGCAACCATGGTTTGCCTTGTTGTTGGGGTCCAGATAAATAATATGATAAAAACTTCTTTAATATCTGTGGTACTCTGGAAAAGCTCTGAATTAATCTCAGGCAAGACACTGTTCAGTGTGGCAACCCCTCATTGTTTGGCTTTACCACCTGCTGGGATTGACTTCGGAGACTTCTGCACTCCTGTTCCACAACATTTTCTCCCCACAGTGAGTCCATCTGAATAGGACACTGGGGAAGCCTTATGCACCCCCAAAGGGGTCAAGTATCCCCATCTGGTACAGTCAGCAGTGACTCTTAGTCAGTGTCATAAGACAGAAAGCTTTATTAGTTGTCTGGAAAACAGTGTAGAAAAGTTCTTCATTTGTGCAGAAATCAGGAAGTTGTAGCAAAGGTCACCTTAGTCAGGCCCAGAGCTCTGGCCCTCCCTGTGAGAGCCTCAAAACCAAAGAGAGCGCTGCTTCCAGCAGTCCACGCTTTGTTGTGCCCATTTGTTCCTCCTTGTCCTTTTTCCTATTCCTGGCGAAAAAGAGTCACCTGAATGCCACCTCAGCTTTTTGTTCTGCAACTCGTTGCAGCCATTTAGCATCTTGCAAATGATGCCCATCCTCTCACATGATCATTAGTTGTTAGGTTGCAAAGTGTCCATTGTCTGAGTCCAGGCAACCACATGGCAGTCACACGAAGTCCACATCTCTGCAAAGGTGAAACACCCTTGTCCCACCATATAGTTAATCATGAAATGCATACGGGAAACTGAGGCAAACACAGTATTCATACAAAATATTAATAACATTTGCCCACTTTGTCACAATATCATAAGAAGTTATAAAACATGCACAATCACTGAGACCTACTGATTTGTGAACATGCTTATTGCGTCCTCTTATTTGTACATGGCTAAAGTGTTATCTTCCAGAAAACCATCCATCCTTGAACTGAAGACATCAGGAAATGAAGAATTAACCACTTCCCTTCATAATTTGTTCCAAATAGCTAATCACCCTCACTGTCAAAAAATGTGCCTTCTTTTTAATTTGAAGTTGTCTGGCTTCAGCTTGCAGCCATTGGTACTTCTTATGCCTTTGCTTGCCAAACTAAAGAGCCATTTAGTACCTGGTATTTGCTCCCTATGAGGACACTTACACAGTGCAATCAAGTCACCACTTGATCGTTTTGCTAAACTAAACAGATGGAGCTCTTTAAGTCTCTCACTGTGAGACATTTTTTCTAGTCTTCAGATTATTTTAGTGGCTTATTTCTGCATCTTCTCCAATTTTTCAATATCTTTTTAAAAATATGGACACCCACTGCATACACTATTCCAGTCTCAGTCTCACCAGTGCCACATACACCGGTAAAACAGCCTCCGTGAAACTACATCCTACTCCCTTATTTGTAAATTTAGCAAACAAAAATCCTGAAATTCACTGATGCTTTCAAAAAAAGCAATGGTGACAGTATTGTACTTGTAAAATTTCCTCTCCAAGTCACTGAGAAACAAGTTACTTTGTCATTTTTTTTTCTAGTTGTAGGTTTTGCAAGGCACTGAATGCCACTAACTTTTTTGGAAGTTAAGAGTTATTAGGCCTGGACCCTTATGGCTTGTCTGCATGAGGCTTCTGTCTGCTGTAAATATATCAATATAGTTAAAAGTGACAAATCCCTTAGTGAGGATGAATTTATATAGTATAAGCGTGCTTATGTGTGATAGCTGATTGCCCTAAATTTACAGGGATATTTCTGTACCAGTATAAACATCTAAACCAATATTGTCATAGTGCTACAAAACGTATGTGTCAGCAAGCCCTTAGTGAGGTAGGATGAAGGAAAAGAAAAATTCTCCAAAAACCAAAACAAGCTAGGAGTCCCAGGGCACCTAAAGACTAACAAATATACTTATCGCATGAGCTTTCGTGGGAGAAAACACTACATTGGCAAAGCTTCTTCAAAGCATCTGATGAAGTGGGATTTTCTCCCATGAAAGCTCATGTGATAAATAAATGTGTTACTCTTTAAGTACCACAGGACTCCTTGCTTGTTTTGCTGAGCTGAACTAACACAGCTACCCCTTTGGAACTTGGCAACATACAAAAACAAGGTGCCCAGTTGCACTTTCTGATGTTCATACACCAAACAAGGTCTTTGCATGTGAACTGGAAAATAGAATTGGCCCCAAAGCAACAAGAAATAGATGTATTTGTGTCTCCAATTCCAACAGGTTTCCTTGGCTGTATGAGGTCTGAAAAGATGTATGAATTTAACCTAAGTTTCCAACATTATTTTGAATAGTTGGAGCTCAGTGGGGGTGATTTGTAAGGATTTCATTTTTCTCCCTCAACCAGAATCACAATATTAATTATTTTAAAAGTAAGAGACAGAAATACTTCATCAGAAATCATGATATCCTCAGTGAGCAAAAAGATAACAGTGGTCTCTCTAATGCATTGTGACTGGCTTTGGAGGATGCCCTGTTTTGTGGACATATTTCATTTTTAATTTTTGTGCATGTGGCATTTATTCATTTGCACTATTATTTATTTGCCTTCACACTCCTGCATTGGCCAGCTGAAAGTCACTGTATACCTTAAATGGAAGGGTGGGGGAGGAAGCAGAGTTAATGTACATGCTCACTTGTCTTTCTCCTGTGCAAGACTCTGCCTACTCATGCTCCCTTCCCCCTACCAACTCAGCTTTTGCATAGAGTTGCAAATAAAGACAAGTGACATGTGAAGCTGGACAAAAGTGATCTCCTTATACCTGATCCCAGTCCTCCAGAATGAATGGATCACTTCCTATGTATTGAGTTACTTCTACTACCCTGCCGTTGAAGGGATGTACCTGTCAGACTTGACAATAACTAGAATAAGAGAAGAGGGAATGGGATATATCTCCCACTCCTGTCCTTGCCCATCTTCCCCCTCAATTTAATATGATTCATGATCAGCCCATTATTAATCTATATACAGGACCCCAATATCTATATTTTTCCATTTCAAAATAGGAGACCACAACTCAGTCTCTCTTTTTTATTTCTTGAATGATCATGTATTCCGAATGGTTCTCCAAACAGCATTTTGTCTCTTCATAGAGGCATTCCTGACATAGAAACATAAAATGCAAGTTGTCTAGCTTTCAGAACAAGTGCCTCTTAACAAAGGTATGAAGACAGTTACATGGATCAGCCTACTGACAACATTTCTTATGTTCCAGGCTTGCGATCTCTTGGGATGACTATTGCCCAGTGCTATGAAGAGGTTGGCCTGCTGCTGCTTTTTCTTTCTGTGGGAATCTCTATATTTTCCACTGTGGAGTATTTTGTTGAACAAGGGGTTCCTGGTACAACTTTCACAAGTGTGCCCTGTGCATGGTGGTGGGCAACAACATCCATGACGACCGTTGGTTATGGTGACATTAGACCAGACACTACCACTGGCAAGGTAGTGGCCTTTATGTGTATATTATCAGGAATATTAGTCTTGGCTTTGCCTATAGCTATAATAAATGACCGTTTTTCTGCTTGTTATTTTACGCTGAAGATAAAGGAAGCTGCTCTTCGACAGCGTGAAGCTTTAAAGAAGCTCACAAAGAACACATCCAGCGACTCAAATATCAATGTTAATTTGCGAGACATATATGCTCGCAGTATCATGGATATGTTACGATTAAGAAGCAGAGAGCGAGCAAGCACTAGGAGCAGTGGTGGAGATGATTTTTGGTTTTGACTTTAAAAAATCACATATAACATACAGACTACTTTAAGACGTAATAGTGAATAGTAGGACATCTATCATTTACTTTATAAGCATGTTTGCTTTTCAATTTGCAATTTTATTTTCTTGGTGAGTTTAAGATAACTAGTGTAGGCCAAAGGCAACTCTCAGGGTGCTTTGTAGCTAATTTTAATATTTGGTTCTTGAACTGGAAAAACATAGTGGATACATCAAAGTAAAACAATGATACAAATATTTGTCTGTGTATCTTATGTTCTTGCTAACATACAGTAATGAATTTTTACCACCATCATCCCAAAAAGAGGGGGGAAGCTTTTGCTGGAAAGGATGAGGAAATTAAAAAAAAAAAATTAAAAAGAAGATGCCTAAGGAGTAAAGCACTTGCAACATTTATGATGGTTTTTACATTGTGCATTGTTCTTAGTAGGTATAAACAAGAGTCAGGGGCAGATCCTTGTCCCCATTCTGCCTTCCATCCACTGTTTCAGTGGCACAGAGGGGCCACATTGGGTTGGGGGCAGGATTTCCCCAGTTCAGGAGCAGTATAGAGCTAGCATAAACAGGTACCTGCACATGCCCCAGTGTAGCGCACATGTTTATGCCAGGACTGGTGATGGAAGGAAGTACGGCCATGGTGGTCAGTATCATACAGACTCTGGGTTGCTAGACAGCCATGGAAAAGCAGCCATAAGTTACAGCAGCTTCTACGGTTACTATAATTTGCATCAGGGTCTGTTTCTGCACCTGCAGCACAAAAGTGGCTACAGTTCTCTCCTCCAGGGTTGTTCCTTGTGCACCATGCTTACCAAGAGGCATAGCCCAAAAGCTTCCATCATGGAGTTCGACAAGAACTTCATGATGGACAAATGCAGGAGAGTCCAGCAGGGAAAACAGAAAAATATTAGGGGGCTGGAGCACATGACTTATGAGGGGAGGCTGAGGGAAATAGGCTTGTTTAGCCAGCAGAAGAGAAGCATGAGGGATGATTTGATATCAGCCTTTAATCAGCGGTCTCCAGTCTTTCACCAGCAGATGGCATAGTGCTCATAGGTTTCAGTGGCAACTGCCCTGCAGAAGTAGATCATGATCTACTAGTTGAGGAACATTGTACTACCTGAAAGTGGGTTTCAGGGAGGACAGAACTTGGAACTAGGCAGTTTTCAGTGGTAGTAGGTGGCAGAACTAGGAGCAGTGGTCTCAAGTTGCAGGGAGGGAGAAATCAAGATTGGATATTAGGAAAAACTTTCACTAAGAGGATGGCGAAGCACTGGAATGGATTACTTAGGGAGGTGATGATATCTCCATCCTTAGAGGTTTTTAAGTTGTGGCTTGACAAATCCCTGGCTGGGGTGAATTAGTTGAGGTTGGTTCTGCTTTGAGGAGGGGTTTAGACTAGATCACCTTCTGAGATCCCTAATTTTCTAGTGATTCTAGGATTCTAAGAGCGTTGCCTCTATTTGTCTATATAAGCACTTTTCTTAGTTCCAAGATAATGCTGAATTAAAATGTCCAATGTTTAGCAATGGTAGCATCAAAAATTACACAGGAAGAATTTAGTTTATTTCAATTAATTGAGTGCTTGCCAAAAGCATCAGGTTGACATCAGAAAATACAGAAGTTCTCTGTTTAATCACAGAGGAAATAAGACACTGGTTTCAGCTTAGCCTGTAGAAATTAGTAGCCATTTTGAGTGGCTGTGGGTTCCAAGATCAGGTCTAAATAAGTTCATAGTTCTTACAGAAGCATTAGAGAAATCCTAAATGAAATATATGTATGTCTTCCCCCGCACCAAACATTATGTATACACATCTTTGGGTTGGGGGGAGAGTGGATTCTAGGTCTAGTGACACAATCAAAAATTAAACTTCCCTTAGTTTCTCATTCACATGCTTTTTAGCAAAATGGAGTGTTACTTAAATCTAATTTTGCATTACCTAAGGGACAACGTATTTGTAAAAATAATTTAGTGTTATGATGAACTAAATCAAAAGCTTCAAACCTTCTGTTTTCTTAATTCTTATGGATAATACAAGCACAAGGGTATGCACCAGTTTGCTGTATACGTTTGAAATAAAATTAAACAAACATAGAAAAACAACCATATCAAAACAGCAGGTAATCTGACTCAATGCATTATTCAGAACAGCCAAACAAAGTTTGCTTTTAACTCATATAAATGGATGAACTAAGTTGCTTTTAAGAAATATTAAATAACTCCTGTTTTGAATTATTGATATGATTACCTAGCCACTAAACAAAAACTGCATACACAGCTATATCAGAAACTTACAAGGCTCCATCACGCATGTAAGCTTGGTAGAAGTTGAACACAAAAACTTAACTATTTCCTTCTGGTTCTGGACAGAATTTTGGTTTTGGAACAATGCGACTAGTCTGTTGGGCTGTTGGTTCCAACAGTAACCATTTGGCAGTGTGAGGTCTGATCCAGCTTTGCTTGAAATGGGCTAAAGCAGAAAACTTCAGGAGCCAGTAAGATCTCTAAAATTGTAGTTAACTTCATATGTGTAGCAAAAAAAACAAGGAGTCGTGTGGCACTTGAAGACTAACAAATTTATTTTTCGCATGAGCTTTCATGGGAGAAAATCCCCCTTCGTCAGATGCTTTGAAGATGGGTGAACTTACAGAATGGAAAGAAAATAAATGCAAGAGAGTGTAAAACATAGGATCAGGTCATACAGTAACAGCAAGTCAGAGCAGTTGTTAGGTTGGAACCCTGGGAAGGCTGAAGTCAAATTACCTTTTGTAATGGGAAAAGAACCCATAGTCTTGATTCAATCCTGCTTTCACACAATTTAATTTGCATATTAATTGAAGTTCAGCTGTTTCTCTTTGAAGTCTTGATGTCCCAGTCACATCTCTGACGATGGTTGTTAACAAATCATTTATTGAGTGATTAGAATTAAAAATTAACTCTCAAAACTGGATTCCCTCATAGAAAGCCAACCTACAACACATTCTTCTACATGGCTGGACTTCACAACAAACAGAAAATCGATCTATGACACACACTTTGCTTTCCTATAGAAGAAAAAAGATACCAAACTATCTAAACTACTACACACCACTACAAAAAACAAGAGCGACACCTTCAACCCAGCCAACAACATTGTTAAGCTCTCAAGCTACACACTTACTCCAGCAAAGGAATCTGTGCTTTCTTGGGGACTTTTCCTTTTGCACCACAACTGCCACACGTAAGATAAAATTCTGCAGTGAGCTAGAGGCCTACTTTCTCCGTCTGAGACTCAAAGAATATTTCCATAACAACACTGATCAATGCACTGACACACAGATACCTTCCTCCAAACTCTACAAGAAGAAATATTCTTTGTGGACTCCTCCAGAGGGTCAGAACAAGAGACTAGACTTCTACATTGATTGTTTCTGCCACCGTGCCAAGGCTGAAATCGTCGACAAATGACATCCTTTACATCATAACCTCAGCCCTGCAGAACGCAATGCCATCCACAGCCTCAGAAACAACTCTGACATTATCATTAATGAGGCTGACAGAGGAGGTGCAGTTGTTATCATGAATTAATTAGATTATGATCAGGAGGCTTATAAACAACTCTCCAACATAACATTCTACAAACCACTTTCCTCTGACCCCACTGAAGAATACCAAAAGGAATTACGACGCCTACTCAAGAAACTCCCTAAGACAGCACAGGAACATATAAAGACAGAAACACCACCAGAACACTGGCCAGAGGTGTTCTATCTACTACCTAAAATCCATAAAAAAGGAAACCATGGATGCCCCATCATCTCAGGCACTGGCACTCTTACTGCCAGCCTATCTGGCTATGTGGACTCCCTCCTCAGACCCTATGTTATCAACATCCCTAGCTATCTTCAAGATACCACGGACTTCTTAAAGAAAATACAGTCTATTGGTGAGCTTCCAGAAAACACCATCCTGGCCACTATGGATATAGAAGCTCTTTACACCAACACCCCACACAAGGATGGATTACAAGCTATTAGAAGAACTATCCCAGATGATGCCACAGCAAAGCTTGTGACTGCACTTTGTGACTTTGTGCTCACCCACAACCACTTCAAATTTGAGGATAATTTATACCTCCAAGTCAGTGGCACTGCTATGGGGACCCTCATGGCCCCACAATATCCCAACATCTTTATGGGCAACTTAGAACAATGTTTCCTCAAGTCTCATCCCAAAACACCTCTTCATTACCTACACTACACTGATGACATCTTCATCATCTGGACCCATGGCAGGGATACCCTTGAAGATTTCCACAGAGATTTCAACAGTTTCCACTCAACAATCAAATTGAGCCTGGAACACTCCACACAGGAGATCCACTTTCTTGACACTACAGTACAAATGAGGGGTATACAAATAACACCACCCTGTACCAAAAACCTACTGATCAGTATAGTTACCTACATCCCTTGAGCTTCCATCCTAAACATATCACACAATCCATTGTCTACAGCCAATCCGTGAGATATAATTGCATTTGCTCTGATCCCTCAGACAGAGACAGACATCTTCAGGATCTCTACCAAGCATTCTTGAAATTACAGTACCCAGCTGGGGAAGTAAGAAAACAAATTGACAGAGCTAGACAGGTACCCCGATGTCATCTGCTACAGGAGAGGCCCAAGAAAGAAAACAACAGAACACCACTAGTCATCACACACAACCCTCAAGTCAGACCTCTGCAACAGATCATTAAGGACCTACAGCCTATTCTAAAAGATGATCCCTCACTCTCTCAGGCCTTGGGGGACAGACCTCTCCTTACCTACAGACAGCCACCCAACCTTAAACAGATTCTCACTAGCAACTACAGATCTAATGACAGAAACATTCAAGAGGGCACACACCCCTGCAACAAACCATGCTGCAAATCTGCCCACATGTCTGCACAACAGATACCACCTTAGGTCCTAATCAAGCCTGCTACTCCATCAAACGGCGTTGTTTCGAAACAACTTAAACCCCATGTGTGGACGAAACAATGCCGTCTGAACATGTTGTTTCGAAACAACAGTGACTCATTTCAAAATAACTGTTGTCTGAACCTGCTATTTCGCTTTGAGCTTTTTTCCTTAATTAGAATTAACAAACTGTTAATTCGAATTAATTTATTTTGAAATAAGGCGTTATTTCGATACAACTTGTATTGAAACAACTTGTATCGAAATAACCCCCTGTGTGTGAACATAGCCAGAGATGTGACTGGGACATCAAGACTTCAAAGAGAAACAGCTGAACTCAAATTAATATGCAAGCTAAATTCTGTGAAAGCAAGATTGAATCAAGACTATGGGTTCTTTTCCCATTACAAAAGGTAATTTGACTTCAGCTTTCCCAGGGTTTGAACCTAACAACTGCTCTGACTTGCAGTTACTGTATGACCTGATCCTATGTTTTACACTCCCTTGCATTTATTTTCATTCCATTCTGTAAGTCCACCCATCTTCGAAGCATCTGACAAAGTGGGATTTTCTCCCACAAAAGCTCATGCAAAAAATAAATCTGTTAGTCTTTAAGTGCCATACGACTCCTTGGGTTTTTTGCTGGACTAGGCTAACATGGCTACCCCTTTGGAAATTTATATGTATACCCCTGTAAAATGCTTTTCATTTTCTGTCTTGATTTAGCCAATTCTGTAACCTAAAACCTTGTCTTTCAATTAAAATATCTGTGGAAGAAAACTGAAATATTTGTGCTCAAAAGCTGAAATGACTGTGCCAAATATTTATAATTTTTTTATAGGAACAGAAAAGAACAAGAAAAGTAATAATTCTTGGGGCAAGTGCTCACATGTAGCCACTGGCTGCAACCATCTCTTTAGAGAATGTACCTCAATGAAAGACAAATCTGGATGATGCATTGCTAATTAGCAGTTTTCTAGCTAATGTATGATTCAGGATAGGAGCCTGTGCCATTACTTGTTTAATCAATAGTATTGATTGGATGGTGGGAATGTGAAAGCGGAAGTAACACCTTCAGTAGTTACAAGGAGGAATGTAGCACATTATGGACACATCTACACTGGAATTTTTTGGGGGGGATAAGGAGGCTTATCCTGAAAAAACTTTCCCATGTCCATGGAGCCATTTTGCTTTTTTGAAAAAAAGTGTGCCAGTGTGTCAAAACACCAAAGCGCTTTTTTGAAAAAGCAGCTTTATTTCAAAAAAGCCTTTTTTGAAAATGTGTCCCGGTATTTCGAAATACTGGAGTGCTTTTTTGAAAGCACTAAACCTGTTACCTCTCAGAAAAAAAAGTCTTTTTCAAAATAATTTTTTTAAAAAAAGCTTATCTGTCTTGTACATTGGCCTCCTTTTTTTTTTTTCAAAAAAGAGAGTCCAGTGTGGACTTTCTTGTTTTAAAAAATAAAAAACACTACCTTATTTCAAGACAAGCAGTCCTCCTGGGCTCTTCTCTTGAAATAACATTTTTTGAAATAGTTTTTTTTGAAATTATTATTTTGAATTTATTTTGAAATAATTTAAAAAAAAACTTTTTTGAAAAAGCTCTGCAGTATAGACATAGCCTGTGTGATACCTCTTTCAGATTCTGTACCTCATTAGAAAATGTATTTACATGAACACACACATGCACTCCAAAACAGCGGGGCAAATTTAAATAAACTGAACATTTCGATTTAAGGGTTTTATTTTGAAATAAGTCATTTTGAAATGACTTATTTTGAAATAAAACTTTGTGTGTGGACATAGCCGTTGGTTCAAACATTCCATTCACATTGTTTTTGTGGATCTCAGGCTGATCTTGAAACTCACAAATCTTTCCAACAAACACATTAGCCCTTTTGGCCACAGCATAACACAGCAAACTCATGTTCAGCTGTTTGTCTGGCATGCCCGTGAAATCTTTTAGAGAATCACTGCTTGTCAGAATAGAGTCCCTGTCCTATAAGTGTGGCCTACATTCTTATTTCCTAGATGTGTATTTTTACCTTTGGCAGCATTAAAATGTATATTGTTTGCTTGTGGCTAGCTTACCAACTGATCCAGATCATTCTGTATCAGTAGTCTGTCATCTTCATTTTCCACCCTCCACAATCTCTGTATAATCTGCAATCTTTATCAGTGATGATTTCATGTTGCAGTCCATTGATAAAAATGTTAGACAGCCTAGGGGCTAGAATGGATCCCTGCAGGATCCCACTAGAAAAAGAACAGCTTGATGATTCCTATCTAATCATTATTTGAGATCTGTTAGTTAGCCAGGTTGTAAGTCTATTTAATGTGTTTCATACTGATTTTGTATGATTCTAAGGGTTTTTGAGAGGGAGTTGCTATTTTACCACTGTTAAGTTTCAATTTTTCTCCAGTAAACATTGGCAATATCTCCAGCTGTGAAGGGAAGGAAGAGATCTCTACTAATATCATAAAAGTAGCTCCACAGTCAGCTTACAGGAGGCGAGTGAGAAGTTGAACGAACAATTGTTGCTTCTTCCCTCTATTAGAGCCCTAACAAGTTGCCTACAAGACCTGTGTGATAGCTGACAGCCCAAGAGTTCAGAATTCCAAAATTGGCCAGATGTTATTCAGATTCCTTTTAAAAGAAGCCTCCTGTGTTTACTTAAATGATCATATATTCAAATTCATATATTCATAATATTCATATATTCAAATAAGCATGTGTTTAGTGGACTGAGTGAGCATGACAGCAGAGAAAGTAATAAATTTTATTTCAACATGAGATCAGTTTCCTCATCAGAGCAGGAAAGATTCTACAGCATAATTATTCAACCTTTAATAACTATGCGAAACTTTTTAATATAGAATGTGTTCTTTTGAATAACACATTAAATATTGCAATTTGTTCTATTAGTTTAATATATCTTTTCCACCTCTGACTGATTTTTAGTAAAGACATTTTATTTCCAGATTTTGTGCAGCAGAGGTGAACACTGGGGAATCAATTTTTAACCATGGCTTAACCTCTTTCTGTTTCATAATATACATTGAGCACATTCCTAAGGGAAGCTTGTGAGAGAATTCATAACAGATTATTGAAATTATTACTAGAAACAAAAATAAAGAACTTAATGTGCCTAGTTTTTGTGTTTTCAACCGTGAATAGGAAAAAGAAGGTTTTAGAAGGAAGTTGTCTGAAACAGTCCACCTGGACCATGGCCCAACTATTTTTAGCTGGGCCAAATTGATTGTTGCTGTGACCCCTTGCACCAGTTTGTGAAGCACTCACTCAATTTTAGAGAGGGAGGATACAGGGGGTCTATAATCAAGGGCCATCAGATTTACGGGCTATGTCTATACTAGGGGCTTAAGTCAACTTAAGCAAAGCCAGGCTACGTTTAGAATTTATTAAGTCAACTTAAGTATTTGCTTAAATTGACTTAAGCCAGTGTACCCTGGGATTAGTTTTAAGTCAACTTAGTTGGCCTCCAGGCCATCTGAAACCTTCCTGGCAAACAGGAATGCCTGCACTGGCCAATCCCAGGGCAGGATAAAGCCCCGTCCACCCTGTTCCACATTCAGAACTAACCAGGACTCCGGCTGTGTTACAGACGTATCAGAGGGCACAGGCCAGGAGGCGGGGCCCATCCTGAATCCCCATTGAGATCCTCGATCTCCTGAATGTGTGAGGGGATGAGTCCATACACTCCCCCCTCCAGGGTAGCCAGAGGAACCGGGGGCTTTATTGGACCATCTCCAGGGGGTTAAAGTATAATTTGGTGGGCTCTGGAACCCTCCTGCATGGGTGGGCCCCCCTCTGGCATGAGTGGGCCCCCCAATACCCATCCCCAGAACCCACCTCCTGCCCCAGTGCCCACCCCTAGACACACAGTCACAGCCAGACACACACACACACAACCACCCCCAGACACAAATAGACACAGACACATGCACCCCCCCCCAAAGCCCTTACCTTGGCTCTTTGCACACTGCCTGACCAGCTGGAAGCTGCTTCTGGCCACAAGCTGCTCTGCCCTGCAAGGGGGAGATTCACAAACTCCCAGGCTGCCGCAGCTCTCTACTGCCTGGGTTTAAGGAGGAGCAGGGTTTAAGGTGGAGCCAGCAGAACTCTGCATTCCGGATGCTCATGCTATTTTTAGGGGGGCCCTGGAAATCTGTATTCCAGTGTGTTCCTTTATTTTTAGGGGCTCCCAGAACACTCTCCACCTAAAAATAGGGGGCCCCAGAACTGTGTTCTGGTGTGTTCCCGCTTACTTTAACCCCAACCATCTCCAAGGCCCTGGCAGAGAAGGGCCACACCCGCAACACCCAGCAGGTGAGAGTGAAGATCAAGACCTACATCCGGGCTACTACAGGGGCTGGGAAGCCACACGGTGCTTGGAGGCAGCCACCAGCGGGCGTCGCTACTACACCGAGCTGCACAGCTTCCTGGGCCAGGAAGCAGACACCTAGTCAGTCTGCACCTTCAGCACCACCTAGCCCGCTCCCATGACAATGACCAGGAGGAGGGCTTAGTGGATGAGGATGTGGTGCTAAGCTTGGTGGACACCAGTACCACAGCCCTGGTCAGTGCCACCCCAAAGCTGTGCCCTGCCCTGACAGTGGACTCAGGCACACAGGACAAGCCTCCTCCCACCAAGGAAGACCCAGGCAAGGGGACATCATGCTGGACCCCTGGTGCAGCTGCCAGTGAGTGCTCCCACCCCTCAGGCATGATGGGCCAGGGACTGCAGGGGTCAGGGCCCAGGGACAGTGCTGAGGCCCTCCAATGGGGACACAGGGGCAGGGGGCCATGTCGGGTGGGGGACCTGGAGCTGAACGGGATGGGGGCTTGGCAGGAGATGAGGTGTGGGCCCTGTAGGTGGGAGCACAAAGGCCAGACGGCATGGGCCTGACACCACTGGCACGTGACCTCAGGAGAGGCCCCTAGGGCAGGGCTGCCTGAGGCTCACCACCCTGGGTCTTGCACACGACCCATGCAGGAGAGCATGGCTGTGTGTAAGAAGGGATCCCTATCCCAAAGGACAGGGGGAGTGGGAGGTAGGGGCATCGGCAGGGGACAGCAGTTGCTATCAGGCTGCACACAACACTACTTAATGGAAGAAACTCTTGTTCTTTGCGTCTGTCCTGCAGACCCTGCACCCATGAGACCGGTCACTCATGGGGGGCACCCACCCCTGACCAGGAGGACGAGGGGACATTGCTCCAGGGACCAGATACTGGAGGACTAACTGCACCTGGCAGAGCAGGATGAGGTGGACTTCTGAGCCTGGCAAGAGCGGAAACATGAGGACACCCACCCCAGGGTAGAGCAAGCCCAGATGGACTGCCTGCTCAACCTAATAGAGCACCAGACCCATGCCCTGCAGACCCTGGTGGCATGGGCCGGGGGCTTTCTGTAAGCCAAGGATCCCCCTGCGCAGGACCCCACCAGCAGCCCCCTTCACTGCATGGCCAGGACTCAGGGTGGCCAGATGCAGGCCTGGGACCCACTGGCCTGGTGCTGCTAGGCACCTGCCCTCCCACCCCCACCTTCTTTATTCCCCTAGAACCCTTGCAGCTCCCACCCCCATAACCCCTCAGCTCCACGCCACATCTGCCTTGTAAATAAAACCCATGTTAGAGCATTATCCTGTGTTTCATTCATCCTTTTATTGTGTTGGGGATGAAGGGAATCGGTGGAAGAGGTTGAGGGCAGGAATAGGTGGGTGGAAGTGGAGATTTTGCCTAAGAGTTTCAGCCCCTGGATGGCTGCCGCAGTAGCCTTGTGGATCCCAAACTCATGGGCAACAAAGTGGTAGGGATCCAGGGTTGCCATCTTCCAGAGGGCAATGGTCACTTGCTTGTCCATGGGCAGGGTGGGTAGGGGTTGGAGTCAGGTGTTGGTGCACCAGGGTGAGCTTGGTGACCAGCTTGAGGCAGGTACTCTTCGTCTTCTATAGGCTATGCAGTCATTGGTCATTGCCCCATGTGGTGAGAGTGATCCAGTGCCGTAAGTTGCTTCCAGTTCCCCATGCCCAGATGTGCGGGTGCATGGCGGGCACCCTGTCCATGCCGGCTCCTGGGAAGGGGAAGGAGGTTGGCCTGCTGCGGCCAGTTCATGCACTGGCAGTTGCCCTGTGGCACCTGCTCTAGAGCCAGAGGAGTCTGGCCAATGCATGGAGGGTGTGGAGTGCTGCACTGGCACATTGCTGGGGTACATCAGGGTCCCTGATCTCCTCGGGCTCCATGTTGCCATGCACAGTATGGAGGGTGGTGTGGTCACTTACTTGCTGTTTTAAAGGTGTGGCCAGGACAGAGGGGCACCTCTGCTGTGGTGCACTGCGGGCCAGCTACCCACAATGCACCACTCCTAGCGTGACCTAGCAGCTGCCACTGTGTACGTGGGCAGTCTCCTGGCATTTTGAGTGTGGACTCTAAGCTGGCTTAACAAGGTCTACTTTAAGCCAACTTAAAGCAGACCTTGTTAAGCCAATTTAACTGAGCACTCTCGTGTAGACATAACCACAGTGTGGGAGGAGGTGCCTTAGAGGGGAAGAGGCTGGTAAGGCAGGGAGTGGAGTCTATACCACTCCATACACACAAACTCTTCCAATGATGTTCCACAGCTCCTGTATTTAAAAATCAACAGTTAAATGCTGTAGATTGTATCATTCTCTAACTGACCTGATTTCTCAACTATAGCTCTCACCCTGAAGCTTCAAATACATGATGACATTATGCAATCAAAGGATATTAAGGATGCCAAAAGGGACCATTATGAGTTAGTCTGGTAACTGGTATTACACAGGCCACAGGACTTCCCTGGTTTACTTCCTTGATTAATTTTCAGGGAGCTCATAATGTTGAAGTAGTAATTTCATCCAAGATCAAGACTTATTGCCCAATAGAATAACAGTCACAGCACTGACATTACCTTCTATCTTCATTCAGTACAAACAACCCAACTCAAAAAATGCTACTCCAAATAGAGTAAATTACCCCTGCAAAGAGAGAAGTGCCAGGAAGTCCACTAGAGATTTCACTGTTGCTGTTGATTATATGTGAAATGTATACAGATGCAAAATCCAACATATGTAGTATCATAATTAATGCTTAGTGTTTGGGGGAGGGGTGGCTATTCCTTGAATGTACTACACCAGTGGTTCCCAACATTTTTCTTTATGCGACCCACTATGTGATCATCAAAAGCTTTCACGGACCACCACATAGGCAAGCCATTTTAAACATTTGCACTTCCCAGCCCTGAGCCCCTGACTGCACCCCGTCCTCTGTAGCCCTGTGCACCCTGGCTTTAGCTATAAACTTTTCCCGCCCTGCTTCACTTTCTCATGGATCATCTGCAGTGCCCTCATGGACCACAGGTTGGGAATCGCTGTACTATATGAAGTATTCATCAATACAGATTTCATGCCTAGACTCACACAGCACAGTGAAGTTCCAAACCACGCAAAGAAACAACTTTTCAGCTGCCCTTTACAGCCAAAGCCCACCACCAAAAAGAAATTTAGTCCGAGAAGGTGAGGAACAACCCACAGGGGAGTTCCCAGTTTGCCCATAAATCACTTCTCTCAGACATGTTGGCCCCCCTGTGCTGCAGGAGTTACCTTACTATTGGATGAGTTTCCAAGCAAGGCCCTTTGAGTTGTGGAACATAGACAAGCTGAGCCTATAGGCCTGTTTTCCATTATATTTATTTATGATATTAAAAATCAAACAGTGGTCAAGAAGGCAGGATGAGCTGTTTTACCCAGCACTACAAAGACTGGTGCTGCATGGCATGGAATATGAGATCTGCATGCAGCGTCTGTCTGCCAAATCAGTACAAGTTGCACGCTTGCTGTTTAATACCACCACACACTATCTATGTCCACACATACATTATTATTTCAAAATAAGTTATTTCAAAACGAGTTAATTTGAATTAAGAAAATGTTAATTCGAATTAAGGGAAAGCCTGCTTTCGAAACAGCTGTTATTTCAAAATGGTTATTTCAGAATAAGGCCGTTTGGACATGTTGTTTCGAAACAGTTGTTTTGAAACAATGGTGTTGTTTCAAAACAACATGTCCAAACGGTGTTATTTTGAAATAACAATTTCAAAATAACAGCCATTTCTAAATGAATGGGGTTTAAGCTGTTTCGAAATGACAGTTCTTATTTCAAAATGACAGAGCCTGTCATTTCGAAATAAGAAAATGTTGTGTGGACATTCAGTTTTTTATTTCAAAACAACCAGTTTTGTTTCGAAATAAAAGACTTGTGTGGACATATATCTGTAAAACTGCTATTTACACCCCTGTAGAATTTGCCACACTATAGTAACTAGAGAGAGCAGAAATAAGAGGTTGTGTGGAATCATTGTCTACCAAAGCTTTTGTAATAATTATTATTTGTATTCTCATAAGCACATATGAGTCCCTGTAATAGGTCAACACCCCATTATACTGGGCATGTTCAAACACAAAGAGAAAGTCCTCACCCAAAAAGCCTCAGATTTGCTGTGTAAAAGATACACACTAGTTTTGCTTGCATTTCTTGCGCCCAGAATGTGATATGTTCATCACTGGTAGAACACCACTGATTTAATGGAGCTACAAAAATTTGACCCACTATACTATGGACTGATAGCCAAAGGGGCCTTTCAGTTCTATGTGCGTGGGTGTGGCTGACTGTTTTGCCTGTGTATGACAGCAAAGCTCCCAAACTGACATGTAAATTATGAACTTTACTATGCAGACTGATTCCTCATGCATTGTGATGAAACCAAGCCCCCTACACCAAGGACTTTATAATGGAAATCTTGACAGACTTTGCAATGACTGCCAGCAGACATTACTGTAAATGGCATTGTGCAGCAAACACATCAGCTATCCAGCAAGAGACTTGATATGAACAGATGTAATGACACATGAGACAAAAACAAAAAAGGAAAGGTTCTTCTAATGGTTGGCGATCACCAGGCTTTCAGTGTGGCTCAGAGTTAGCATGCTTCCCATATCAATTATTTAATGTTTTTAGAGTTCAACACTGGTGCAACTAGAATAGACAATACACCCATTTCAGATATGATATATGTAATGGGAATTAGTTATTCAGGAGCCTTCTGTCCCAGGAACATTACTCACCCATGCAGAGATCTGTATCTTAAACTTCTAAAAATGACTGATGGGTGTGCCAACACAAATACTAAATCTATCTTCTTGCAAGTGTATTGGGAAGATTTTCTTTTATTACATTTTCACTAAAATCTTCTTTGAACAAAATGTGATTCTCTTCCCTCTGCTTATTTGCATAGCTCATATTAAGGGATAGATTGTGCCCAACAGGCACAGCACTATGCAGAACATATTGTAAAGGCACAGGGCCCCTAGAGACACAGAATTGGGTGCTGATCTCAGGTGATGCCCTCAAGCACTACCATAATGCAAATACCAATAATCAGATGCACATGTTGCTGTTAACAGTAGTCTCAGATATAGTTGCACAGCTATCAGGTACAGTGTATTACACTTAGGATGACCATACATCCCGTATTGGCCAGGACAATCTCTTTTTTAAGTACTGTCCCTGATTTCCTGGCTTTTTTGGCAAATCTGGCCCTTGTCACATTTGCTCTTGCCAGCTGATCAGTCCCCCCCCCCCCCCCTAAAAGTAGTGCATCCATCCCCATGAGTGCAGAGGAAGGTTCAGGGGGGAAATGATGATGTTTGGGGGAGAAAGAGGTGCCTGGCTGATTTCTCTCAGTTATGTGCTGCCATTCCAATCAGGGAACAATGAGGTGTCATCTGCTCACTCTGCAGACCAATAAAGGCAGCTTAGTCAGGGACCTAATTCAAATTCTTCTCTGGTAGGGCCCTGGCACTGTGACTTGTACATCCTCAAGCCCTTCTGGGCAACTCAGCTGGGAAGTGCCTGACTGGGTCCCTGACAGGTCCCTTGGCATGGTCTCCCAAGCAGCCGTCTAAGCATTCCCCAGAGCTCGCATCCTGGCCTCCTGTTTTCCCCACCCACCATCTTTCAGAGCAGGTCTCCTGAGCCTTCTCCAGCCTCCACTCATAGCCTAACAAGCTTCTTTGCCTCTTCTCTCTCTACTTCTGACACCTCTCATCAGGAGCTCCATTTAGGGAAGTAATGGGAAGTACCTTTCCCCCTCCCACACAAGTTTCATACCATCAACCTGGAGTGACCCGTCCCTTTTCACTTCTTCCTCTCCCTGCTCCCGTCACCAACTCGGAATGCCCCTCCCCTCACTCATCTCACTGGCCAGGAGTGATCCATCCCCTGCTCCACTCCCTCCTCCCATCTCCAGCTGAGAGCAACCCCCATCCCATCCCCTGCTCCTCTCGTCTCCCTTTCCCTCACTCCACCTTGGTAATTCCCACCCCCATAACAAAATCTGAAGTATGAAATGATGGAGGGCTGCATGCTGGCCTTCCCCCACCTCCCTGGTCACTCCCATTTCCCAAGTCTCTTTGGTCCCTTCCACTACCAGAGCCTCCATCCCAAAGGGGCATCACACTGCTCCCTGGATCATATTGCAATAACTTCACCTCCTGGCTCCAACCCCCAAATAGTCACACTAGCACACTCATGCCTTGATGTGGTGCCCAGATCCCAACCCCTACCCCTTCATCTTCCATCTTGCCCCCATCTCTTCTACTTGGCTCAGTTGTGGAGCATGAAGATATAAAAAGTCCTGCACATTCTATTTCCAGTTTAGGGAAATACGGTCACCCCAGTTATAGTGTCTGTTGTAAACCAGATTCAGCTCTAAATTACCCCTGTAAATATGGTTGATTTGTATCTAAAGATTAGTTATGTCCTAAAAATAGTATAGGACCCTTTGAACATTTTTAAAATTTGACTGTACTTGATACATCACATTCCAAACAGGAACTTTCACCCAGTCTATTTTATTTCATCACCTACTTTTCAGTGCATACAGATGTTCAATTAGCAGAGTAAAAAGTAATCTGCTAAATAAAGAGATGATTTTAGCAACATTTATTAGGCATGAAGTCTAAATATGGGGCATACACTGCAAATAGACAGTAGTTTGTCATTAGAACAAGAACTAAAAGATCTTGAGTATTCAACTGTAAAAATGAGAAAAGGTAAAAGGTAGAAAGTGTTTACTTATAAAATCAGAAAGAAAGAAGTAAAATGATAATTAATCTTAAAATGAAACCCCACTTAATACACAAGAATGAGCTTTCAAATATTAAAGGATCTTAAATGAGATGGAAGGCACTAGCCAGATACTATGTAAAGCTTATTTTATGAACTGCTGCTGTATCTGAAGTCTTCACTGCAGGAGAATTTATTCATAAGATAGGTAATCCAACAGTGCTCTTCAGCTCTAGTCAGTTTCTTATTATGTGACATTACAAGGATCCTTCTACTAAAGGACAACATCCGGTCTTAGAGACTCCCAGCAGAAAACATCTCTAAGCATGTTTGCTATCAGTGCTATTACTGTTGAAATGATGATTTCTTTGGCACTAAGGTGGAACATAGGTCTTGAGCAACACACAGCCACCTGCCTGAGAAGCAGCAACTTGTGATTCCACCTAGAAAACTATACAGCTAACAATATTAGATCTCCCATTGACTGGTTAGTCTGGCGTTAGGGTTAGGTCATAGTTTATGAGCTAGAACTAAAAAGCTGAGTGATTCTGTAGCCCAGAGGTTTGCCCACTCCCCTGGGCTCTATGAAACCGGTGTTTGCAGCACTGGTTCAATAATTATTTATGCAAAGTGGAACAGTTTCTACAGAAAAGATTGAAGGAAGAGCATAAGGGAGGGCAGACCCAAAACCTCACCCTCCACCCGTGTTTTTAGGTGGCCTAATTTGTAGGCATGTTCTGTGGCAACCTCTGAGTGCGCCTATCAGATTGGGCCCCACAAACAAGATAGGTTTGGAACAATTAATGAAGGGGTCTCAAATTCTTGCACGTGGGCCTCATGCGGCCCCTAAAGTTATTTCCTGTGGCCCTCAATGACACACAGAATTTCTCAAATAATTGATAACGAAAATTTTAAAATTTGTTTACTTACTTACTCTTTGTCTTCCTGATGACGCCTTCATCTTGAATGGAAGTAATATGGACGTAATTCTTACTTACTTACTCTTGGCAAATATATTACTCTTCATTTTTTTATTTTGACTATACTTTTTATTGTTGTATGAAAAGATTTCAGTGGTGCAGCCCTCAGGCTAACATACTCATCCTCATGTGGCCCTCATGGTGATTTGAGTTTGATACTCCTGAGCTAGTGGGAGGATCCTGCTGGATCTCAGGCCAGAGCTAGGCTCTGAATATCCATATTTAGGCAACTGTGTGCTTGTCCAGCAGCAGAAATGTAGGTGCGCGCAGGATTTTATTGGCAGAAACTTTATGACAAGGGAATTTAAACACCTACAAGGCTAGGTGGCAGCTAGCAGTGGGGCTGAGGTTCTATATTTTGGACTAAGGTTCTTAAAGTGATAGCTAAGCACCTAAATCCTTTTGGGAGATCAGGGCCTGTATTTTGTGAAGACTAGAATTGTCCCATTTATTTTTACATAAGAAGAATAATTTATTAAGGATTTACTGTATTTCATAACTTGGAAGACGTCTCATGAAGTTATCCATAGCACATTTCTATAATTCTGGTCCCTGTAAACAGTGTGGTGTATTTTATTTGAAAGGAAGTTTAGATTTAGTTACCATAGCATCTCTGCACATGTATACATTGAGAACACAATTACAGTACTTCCAAGAAGAGATCTTATTCACAGGAGTATGCTGTTTCCAGCCGGTCTGAATGTTTCTTTTGTTCACTTAAAAGACATGGGGCCAAGTCCTCAAGTGGTGTAAACTACCATAGCTCCAATGGTGTTAATGGACTTTTACCAATTTACCCAGATGAGAATCCAGCCCATCATTTATAAGCAGATAGTCATTTATTATGTCCTTAAGATTCTTATGAGTAGGAAACCATGGAAACTGGGTACACATCTCACAGGCACATTATGGGAAGGGAGCCAGGTGACTAGGATATCAGTCCTAGAGGACAAAGTCCCAACTGAGGTGGGGAAAAACATTGCAGCTGGTTGTAAAAGAATAAAAAACTGAATACTGATATAGTTACTGGGAACAGGATGATGCTTTGCCAAATTCACCCCATCCATGCCCACTCTGATACACACAGACTGGACTCCTTTCAAGTGAATGACTTTTGAAGGCCTCATAGGCAGAATATTTGGTGATTTTGATTGCTCACTTTGAATGTGATATTAAATTGAAGGTCAAAGGCAGAGTGGTTCATTTGCTTCAGGCAGCTGATAACTGTAATGTCTGTAGGATTGTTGTAACATACTTTTACCTTACTGTTATAACAAGGAAATGATAAAAATAAGAGGACCATCAAGGCAGTGTATCTGATGGGAGATATTGACACTCATATCATACAAATAGCAGCCAGCCAGAAAAAAAATACTGATGTGGACATAGAAACAATGAAACACAAACCATTGTAAGGTTAAATGCAAATTTATTACTGTTATCCAACTGGGAAAATCACCTCAAATTACCTGGGAGGGATGCTCTAGCGCAGACCTCAACTGGCATCAATGGCCCCAAGTATTATTAACTTGAGGGTGCCTGTGAAGGCAGTGCCCCCTCTGTACATTCAGGGCTGTCCAGGGATCTGACTGGAGCCAAAATCCTGACCCACTTTTCTCTTGTAACCCTATGATAGGAAAAGTAAAATGAGGAAAGTAGCAGCTAAGTAGCAGCACCATAGAAAAGGACCTGGGGGTTATGGTGGATGGGAAGCTGGAATATGAGTCAACAACGTGCTCTTGTTGCCAAAAAAGCCAATGGTATATTGGGCTGCATCAGTAGGAGTGTTGCTAGCAGATCGAGAGATATGATTATTCCCCTCTATTTGGCACTGGTCGGGCCACATCTGGAATACTGTGTCAAGTTTTGGGCTCTGCAGTACAGAAAATATGTGGACAAATTAGAAAGAATCCAGGAAAGGGCAACAAAACTGATTAGGGGGTAGGGGCACATGACTTACGAGGAGGGACTGAAGGAACTAGGCTTATTCAGTCTGTAGAAGAGAAGACTGAGGAAGGATTTGATAATAACCTTCAACTACTTGAAGTGATGCTCCAAAGATGAGGGAGCTAAGCTTTTCTCAATAGTAACAGAGGACAGAACAAGGAGCAATGGTTTCAAGCTGCAGCTCAGGCAGTTGAGCTTGGCTATTAGGAAAAACTTTCTCACTAGGAGGATGGTAAAACATTGGAATGGGTTACTTAGGGAGGTGATAGAATCTCCATCTATGGAACCATTTAAGGCCGGGTTAGACAAAGCTCTAGATGGGATGATTTAGTGAGAGTGATCCTGCTTTTAGCAGGGGGTTGGACTAGATGACCTCATGAGGTCCCTTCCAACCCTATGATTTTATGATTCTATGAAAGCCTCATTCTGAGCGGGATATGTAGGCAAATCCCTTCACCATGCAATACCATTCTCAGGAAGCCCACTGCATTACAGGGACCTCAGATCAAACACTTTCTAACCTACCAATTACACTCAGACTGGCAAAACTGTGAGAATTAGAATTAGACCTCAGGATGCTGGTGGAAGGGGAAAAAGACGCACACAGCAGTTTGCCAATTTTGCTAGGTGGGAAAGATTCATTCCGGGCCCCAAACTGGCAATCAGCCTAGCCATTAGCATCATGAGCGATATAACCTTGTGGAATTCCAAAGGGGCAGCTGTGTTAGTCTAGTTCAGTAAAACAAACAAGGAGTCCTGTGGCACTTACAGACTAAATGATGTGAAATGGCTACATCATCTAAGCAACAAATAGTAGTGGCCCCCTTTCCATTCTTGACAGGAGTCAATCAAGCAGTGGGAGTGGTGGGTGGGACAGGCTCAAAGCCTGTGTTCAGATAACATCCCTCCTCCCTCAGCAGCATGAGGAATGGCTAGGGAAGGAGGAAAAGAAAGAAGTAGCTCCACTGCCCCCACACCCGTCCCCCATGCTTATTCCAGAGGATTTCTCCACCATTCCCTAGCCCCTCAGAGCTGTATAGCTAGTGAGGTGAGGGTTTGTGGCAACCATCTGAATGCTGCTTTATGTCATTAAATGTTGGTTTTCAGTCATACAGAGTGAAATTCTGTCAGAAATGGACAGACCATACAAGGCCTAAGTAAACGGCCTCCGCATAGAGGATATACAGAAAGGTCAGAGAGATTGAATCCTCAACCCCAGCATGAAGTGAGGTTTCAGAACAGAAACTCCACCACACTACAGCCTCTTGTCTTCCATACAAGTGCTGATCTCTGTGCATCTTTTATGGAGCAGTATATTGGAGACTTGGATCTACAAGTTTTCTGATCCACTGTTTATGTCTCAGCACACCCCAAAAATACTTCCCGTAGCTTGTCACAAAAAGAGTCTGCATGAGTCAGGGACTCATCTCTTGCACAGGCTCCCCTGCCAGGTCTTGATCTGAAGCAGCCATTCCATTGCTTTTTGTGCATGGAGAAGTAGGATTTGTCATGTCGTTTCTACACCATTGACCAGGCTTTTAATCTTTCCATTTCCAAGATTGGACTCAGCTTCTCTGCTTTACACAGACAAGTGATAGTGCAGATTTCCTGAACACCTATTTTTAATTTGTCATGCTGTACACAGAATATTTTGAAGGGTCTTATAAACAAATGTTGAAAAGCAGCTTGGAATCCAGTTATATTAGCTGAAAGATTCAGTCTGGATTTCAATATACATATGATACCGCTACAACAGCTAAACCTGTAAACAATATTATTAGTCATGGACAACATATGAGGACTGTGTGTGCCACTTTGATTAGAGATTGAAATGAAACCCTTGTCAAAATATATTTACTTGCTTCCAATTTAATTTAGACTCTATGACACCAGTGTTCTTTCAGAAACCTTGCTCTGTCTGAAAGGATAAGTACATCAAGCCTGGTATGATTTAAGATACACATGTATAAGGCCATGCCACTGTAGCCTGATTCTAAAATTAATCTGGAATTTTGAATGGCCAATATGGATTTTAACAAGCTGATTTAAAGGATCAAGGCTCTAGCCCTGCAAATAGTGTAGTGGCTAGTGCCTCTGCTTAACATGCAGAAGGTCCTAGGTTTAATTCCCATGGGGTTGGACTTGATGTGATCTCATGAGGTCCCTTCCAGCCCTATGATTTGATTGATTGATAGTTCAAGCCTAGCCACAGAAGAATCAAAACTGAAACCAATCTACTAAGGAGAGGTAAAGATTTATAACAATGCTTTTATTGCTAACAGCATAAAGCATATAGTAGATAAGACTACTAAGTGATGACCATATAATGAAATAACAATGAAATACATCAATGCATCCAGAAAATCTTATACAGTCACAGCCTATAACAAGTTATGATTTCTCTAGGAAAAAAAAGAGCTCACAGGTTACAGTTATGTATACACTAAGTTTCAGTTTATTATATAGTTTACACAAGTTATAGTTTATACATACACTAACTCAGAGAGAAAGTAGGTTTGCAAGTCTGTGAAGATCTTTTCTGGAGAAAGTTGAGTTCAGGTTTAAGGAAATGGAAGCTTCAAATTCTAATGCCTTAAACACCCTTTCTTACATATAGCAAGAACTATACCTCTAAAAATAAAATAAGTTATCTCATCCTTCCTTACCCACATATGGAATTTGACCTTAAAATTGTCAGGGTGCCTTTGGGTTATTGGTTCAGGGGCTTATGTGTATAACTGATGAAGTATAGTCAAGGGCTACACCACAAGGATCCACCTGGAGATCTGGGCTGTTTGTCATATGCATTGCAGTACTCTGACATGAACTGCACCTTCAGGTATGGTACCTGCTGATAACACCTTAGTCTGTGTACTTGTGCAGTCTCGATCCTGTTCTTGTCAAAGGCAAAGCTATCATTAATTTCAATAGTGCTGGACTGAAGCTAAAGAGCATCTGCAAAACCAACCGAGGCTATGTCTACATGCAGCTTGTTGTTTCGAAATAAGTTATTGCGAAACAAGTCATTTTGAAATAAAGCCCTTGTTTCTAAACGAGTTAAGCTGAAATAAGGGAAAAGCCCCAATCGAAGTAGCAGGTCTAAACACAGGACATGCTATTTCGATTTAGGAGAAGGACATGATGGGTGGTGTAGCAAAATGGCCCCCCAGCATGGCCATGTTGCCAACCAATCCCCTGCCACTGGCTTTGCCTCCTGCCTCAGCTCTGCAGCCCCCCCCCAAGCCTGGGCGGGGGGCAGAGCTGGCACCTACCATTTGCGTGAGGCCGGCAGCTCCCCCTGAGCCCAGGCAGGTGGCAAAGCTGGCACCCACAGCCCCTACCTGCTGGGGAGGCATTTGCCCAGCCCCAGCAAGGGAGGACTGGGAACGCCAGCTGGGTGCCCCGCTCCCCCAGCCCCTGGCCACCTGGAAGTGGCCAGGGAAGTTGTGGGCTGGGGCTCCCCTGGCTGTTTGTGAGCCTGAGAGGGGCTGGGAAACCAGCACCCCCCCCC